>LNAC01000174.1:522854-707241 GCA_002007465.1 Ailurus styani
TCTCTCTTTCTTTTGCCTACTTAACATGTTTATCAAATCCCATAAGGGAGAGCAAGGCTTAACTTCGATCACATTAGAAACTGTTCAGCCTACTGATGCTATCAGGCCAATACTGAGGAGCTGTCCTTAAAAACAAATAGAGCTTTCTACTTAACTTGTTGAGATTCAGCGTAACATTTAAAATCTCTGTGCCTATCTGTGAAAATCTGGGTATATCAACAGAGATGTGCCCGCCGCCTCTAAATGAAATATATTGTAAGCAACGCTCCTCTCAAACATATGTGTACTTACATATCACACCCCAAGTACTCTTGTGCACAATTAAGGTAAAGCACGGTGGCCTGAGGCAAAACAGTTCTGGTACCCACAGCCAAGTCTTGAGAAGATTCTATGCTCCTTCAGTGGCAATCCTTCTGCTGGGAGGGATGAAAGTCAGTTAATATTAAGGGGAAACAGGGAGGGGCCAAGAGCTTTTAGCACAGATTCCTCACAGCCAGATCAAGCCGAAGAAGAAACAGATGAAGTCAAGACTTAGAAAGGAGATTCCCAGAAAGCAATGATGAGGGAAGATACAAGCATCCCATTTTGATACAAGCATCCCAGCTAGCTTCCTTCCGGGCCTATCTTTAGTACTTCTGAGTTACTTTAAGCTAACACCTGTCCTCTATGAATAAGCATGGAGCATCCCACCCAGCTGGTCTCGCCACCAAAGATCACTTTTCAGAACCTGTCAACAGTAATCAAGTAATCAAGGTATTTTCTTTTCCCTCGAATCACTGCTACAAGGGTCTCACAATTCCAGTTGTCTCTTATGTGAGGTGAGGACTGAGCTGCTAGCCTGTGGGTTATTAACCATTTATAGACTTTTTTTTTCCCACAGAGATTTTGCATGGTCATGTAATTAAGACAATTATAATTTCTCCTTTAATGTCTGTCTCCACATGCACACTACAAGCCCCTTCCAACCAGTGTGTCTCATATACCACTGTATTCCCAGTGCCCAGTGTAGTACCTTAAGTCCTGAAGGACACACAAACTATAAACAATCTTTTTAAGGTGAGCAAGCAAGGAGGCAGAGGAATACTACTAAAAGATCCTGTAGTAAATTCCAATAGTAAAAAGAATGAGAAAGAGAAAGCTGTATGAAGATGTACTGAAAATGTGAGCTTTGGTATTTTCTGGAAGAGACCAGTGATAAAGAAAACTCTGGCTGTGGGTGACACAGATCTAGGCCCCCCTGTCTGGTAACCACCGCGAATCTTACTGCAGATAAGCGAATATGGAGGACTGAGCTCTACATAATAGGAAGATGTGAAAACTGGTTTAGACATAAAAAAAATTAATAAAGAAGATGAAAACTGTAAAAATATATGATGAAACCCAAATTGCTTATTTTTCTGTTTTTAATATAAATGACTAACCATTAATGCCTAGAAAGCATACAGCAACAAACGTGGTATCGTATCATTGTATGTTAATTACTTTGAAGTGCTTTTTTATGCAAAACATAATTTTATATAGTCTGTTACCCATGTTGCATAACTATTTAATCACACCTAGAGAGAAAAATAAAACTAGAGAGAAAACCTAAAGAGCAAGTTAAGCATAAATCTGAATCCATGATTCCCAATTAAAGTACAAACTATTTGAATATAACTCAATAGTATCTACTGATCTATACTATGGGGGTAATTTCTCAAACTACATACTATTTGGTAAAAGTCTGCCAGGAGTTAATCTATAATTCTGTGCTAATTCTGTTCTCTACCAGCATCATAAAGGTTCCAGGGTACTTGGGAGTTCCCTGAATCAAAGGCACTGTACAAGTAGAAAGTGGTGCATGTATTATTAACCTTTCTGCGCTTGTTTCCTCATCTGTAATATGGGGTTAATGATATTTCTGTACCTCACAAGAATGTTGTGCGAATTAATGTTTGTAAAGCCCTTTAAGATCCACGGATGAAAGATGCCATAAAAGTCCAAAGGTGATAATATTATAGTTATTGAAATTGGAAACACCAATAATGTTGGGAACTGAATATATATTTGGTTGCAAGGCACCCTGTGTATTATGAATTCACGGGCACTTACAGAACCTTACCGTTTCAAAATTAATGTTTTGATATATATAGAATAAATCCTGAAGAGATATTACATATATGTTATAAGCCAAATGAACGTAATTTGTTTGTAAGTGGCAAAAACACAGTAACAGAGTCCACATTTTTTCCGTGTTTCTTTGTAGAAAGTACTGCAGTAGAATACACTGGATCTATACTTGAAATTATGCAATGTTAGAACAGTCTGTTTAGAATGAGGCAGTAAATGGCACACTACAAATGCTAACATGATTTAATGAAATCATCTGTACCTCTCTATTTTAATATTGCTGCATTTTTCCACTTACACTTTGAATCTACTTAGTTTATAAATATTAAGCAAAAAACACCTAATAGCAATCTTCTTGAAAATGGAAAATACAAATTATCATTTGTCACCTGTTTGAACTAATTCTAATGTGGGCCTTAAGTATTTTTCCAAATGTTTAAAAAGGCATTTTACTAAATCACTATAATACGAAAAAGGAAGAAAAAATAAGTTATGGTATATGGTAGCTATAGTTTTAAAATATTCAAGTATTTCATTATACGTATATATATATACATATATATATATACCTCCACCATTCATCCACTCACTTAACACTTCATTCATTCTTAATAATAGTGTTTACTTTTACCATACGCAATATAATAATTCAAAAATACAAGTTGTAGAACACATGTGAGCATGAATGTGAATGTATCTTTTTTACAGATTTCATTTATTTGAGAGAGAAAGAGAAATAGCATGAGCAAGGGGGCAGGGGCAGAAGGAGAGGGAAAAGCAGACACCCCACTGAGCAGGGAGCCCAATGCAGAGCTCAATCCCAGGACCCTGAGATCATGACCTGAGCCAAAGGCAGACACTTAACTGACTGAGCCACCCAGGCAACCCTGAATGTATGCTTATATGTAGAGAGGACAAGCTAGAAACATGACACCATTCCACCTCCAAACTTCAGAAAAACTCCCTCTAGGAAGTGGTTTGGGATTAAGGGAAGTGCAAAAGAGCTTTCATGTTTAATACAATCTATATTGATTAATTCTGTTACAAAAAGCATGTATAACTTTTTAATTTTCAAAAGCCATATTCACAGAATGAAAAATAGGTTTGAAAGACTAAAAAAATAAAAGTGAAGATTGATGAGATAAAACTAAAGAATTAAAGTTGGAATTTAAGTAATATACTAAATTTACTATCAAACAGCCTAAAAAGGAAGGACAAATGGGCAAAGAGGGGGGGATTCATTATCCTTGATCATAATTTAGGAGAATTAACATACACATCTGTTTTTGTTTTTTCAAGACACAACTTAAAGACTTTTAAAGATTTAATTGGAAGAAATGCAACTTAGTCTTTTAATCCATTGAAGCATGATTTTCAACTAAGTAGAAAAAAGGTTGACTTCAAATGATAGTGGCAAACCAGTCAAGGAAAAACAACAGAGTTCACAATTAAGTCAAGGAGTCAAGCAAACGTTATATTTAGAAAGTCAAGAGCTTTGTTTTGGCCGTTTTAGAGGTTTTCTCCAATTTATGGGAGGTTCAAGGTTACCAAGCTCAACATCCAGAGCTCAAAGTCATTCCACAGTTTATTCAATATTAGAGTTCAAAGATTTAAATGTGTATTAAAATAAAAAAATGTGAAACCTGGGACTACTGACTTTTTAAGTAAAATATAGTAAAAGGTCACATGGGCCAGCATACCTCTAGACAGCTAATAAGCAGAAAAAGCTATATTTAGAAGTTTAAAATCAGGGAACACTAAAACATCTTTAAGGTCTTATAAAAAATTACAAGTTCTTAGATGCATATTTATAAATAAGATACTTCTTAGAAAATATGAATAATGTAGGTAAATAGAATTGAGATATTATGTGACCTGAATTCCATTTCATCTACTCTAATAATCATTATGTGATTTTTTGTTTCACCTCTACTCTTGACTTTTGGCTTCATCATATTGTTTTTGTTGTTGTTATTATTATTATTATTATTTTTTTACTTACAAACTCCTTGGTTAATATCTCAAAAGACTGTGGTGCTTAAATCTATAAAAATACAATAGAAGTGCAAGAAGCCAGTGATATTTTATTTAACCTTTTTAGGTTGATTAGTTACACAGACATACTGACCTCTTAATTTCCTTGGAATCTTCCAGAATTTCTTGTAGATATGTAAATAACATTACATGTCACTATCATTACTGATTTCCAGCAGAATATGTTGGACTGTAAAGAAGAGATCAATTCCTGGCAGAGTTTTTAGCAAATACGAATGGCCAACAAACATTAATGAACTAATGAAGTAGATATTAAATAGATACTTTGCTCATAATGAAATTAATTCACTGGCTTACTCATATGAAGCAAGTTATAGAAAAATGTTAACTGCTTTGAGGTCCACACCTTTCCACTCAAGTTACCCTCCTGTCTTTTTCTTTTTTTTCATTAATAAATTTAAGTTTTCTCATGTAGAAAAACTATGTGATTAGTCCACCATCTACTAAATTCTCTCTCCAAGGACATGAAACTATAGTAAATACCAAAACACATCCTTTTCTATCACCTTCACTAATTCCTCTTTCTCTGTCAATCCCTGTCTGGTTATTCCTAAGGTTGTAGCCATAATTTTCCTCTCATTCTCTATTTGCTTCTTGCTTCTATGATTTCCTCTAGACTCCCCAGTTGATATTTTCGATCTCAAATATTCAGTTTCATGAAATGTATCCTTAATCATATTCATTTGTTCATTTATTCACTCACTTATTCATTCAAAAACTATTTTTAACTCCAACCTTGCCCCATTTATCTCAATAAAGCAGCCAAGCAATCCTGCAATTCAAACCACGTCAGTTCCTGCTCAACAGCCTCTTATGATATTCCGTTTCACTTAGAATCTTTAACAGGAGTCTATAAGAACCTGGGTTATCCTTTTCCCTGTTAAATCCCTAATTTCACCTAATATTACTTTTCCTCATTCATTCTGCTCAGCCACCTTGATATACAAACACAAGGTACACTCTTGCAAGAGCTTTACACTGTAGTCTTGGAACTCTCAAACACGTGGCCTAGTCCTTCACCTTCTCTAAGCTTTGGCTTAAATGGTACCTTCTCCAACAGACACATGAGAAAGTGCTGAACATCACTCGGCATCAGGGAAATACAAATCAAAACCACAGTGAGATACGACCTCATACCAGTCAGAATAGCTAAAATTAACAAATCAGGAAACGACAGATGTTGGCGAGGATGCGCAGAAAGGGGAAACCTCCTACACTGTTCGTGGGAATGCAAGCTGGTGCAGCCACTCTGGAAAACAGTATAGAGGTTCCTCAAAAAGTTGAAAATAGAGCTACCCTACGACCCAGCAATCACACTACTGGGTATTTACCTTAAAGATACAAATGTAGTGATCCTCAGGGGCATGCGCACCCGAATGTTTATAGCAGCAATGTCCTCAATAGCCAAACTATGGAAAGAACCTAGATGTCCATCAACAGATGAATGGATAAAGAAGATGTGGTGTGTGTATATATATATATATATATATATATACACACACACACACACACAATGGAATACTATGCAGTCATCAAAAGAAATCAAATCTTGCTGTTTGCAATGACATGGATGGAACTAGAGGGTATTATGCTAGCGAAATAAGTCAATCAGAGAAAGACAATTATCATATGATCTGATATGAAGAATTTGAGGGGCAGGGTGGGGAGTTATGGGGGGTAGGAAGGGAAAAAATGAAACAAGATGGGATCGGGAAGGAGACAAACCATAAGAGACTATTAATCTCATGAAACAAACAAGGTTACTGGGGTGTGGGAGGGTAGGGATAGGATGGATGGGTTATGGACATTGGGGAGGGTTTGTGCTATGGTGAGTGCTGTGAAAAGTGTAAGCCTGATGATTCACAGACCTGTACCCCTGGGGCAAATAACAATAATAATAATAAAAATGGTACCTTCTCAGCATGACTTCACCAGTTCATTGCATTTAAAAATAAAACTCGTCAACTTAAGTACTTCCCATCCCCTTCTGTGCCTTCCTGTCTTCACTGCAGCAAACACCTCTAACATGGAGGTTCGCAAACAACAGCCTATGGGCCAAATCCAGTCTGCTACTTGTATTTGTAAGATTATATTACAACAACCTAGTCCATTCAATTCTGTATGGTCTTTGGTTTGTTTGGTATCACAACCATAGAGGTGAGTAGCTACAATAAAGACCACCTGGCTCACAAAGCTTACAATCTGTATTATCAGCTTCTGCACTGAAAAAGTTGGCCAGGCCCTGTTTTAATGTATCAAAGAGCAGGCGGGGATCTTTTTTCTGTTTTTTGCTTATATCTGCAGGGTCTAGAAGAGTGCTCAGCACATAGAAGACACTGGAAAAACATTTGTAAACAAATAAATGAATCTCCTAATATGTGCCAAATATGGAGCAAGGGTCTGAGCATGCAATTTTACTCTTCATACATTGTCCACGCAATCCTACTACATTTTCCTGTTCAACTTTTTTTTCTCCCTAATAACACAGACTCAAAAACAATGAAAACTATTTCCCATCTCCTCACTCCTAAAACCTCAAACACCCCTCTCTTTTTTACTTTCAACCAACGACATTGCTTAATATTTACTTGAGCAAATCAAAGGAGTGAGAATATAGCCACATCATACTCCCACAACTATATATGCCAACCTATTTGCATTTGTCCCCATATATTTGTCTTCCTTCATGTTAAGTGGATGACTAGATCCATATCCCTCACCAGTTAAAGCTCCTTGCCTCTCCGCTGAACAGCAAAACTCATCATCAAAGTATTTTATACTTGCTGTCACCACTTAATCACTTCTCATTCTTAACTCACTATAATAAGACTTTCATCCCAACCACTCCAATAAAGACTTGCTTACCAAAGTTACCCACAATATCTGTTTTGCAAAAGCCAATGATCAGGTATCAGTCCTCATGTTACCTGACCTCTAAGCATTTCATCCTTGCTTCCTTCTTAAAACATTTTCTTCTCTTTGTATCCAGGATACCACATTCTTCTTTTTTTCTTCCTGTTTCAAAAGCTATTACTCCTCAGTCTCTTTTCCTATTCCTTCCTTCTCTTCCTGATCTCCAAATGCTCTGAGCATCATCCCTCTTCTCTTCTTTTTACTCCTTAGGATTATCATCCATTACTACAAAGTTAAATAATATCATCATGCTTTTATCAATCTGGACTCTAGCAGAAAATAGATGGCACATTCTATGTTGGTAATGTGAGGAGAGTTTAAATAAGGAACTACTTATTTATAAGGTCTGAGCAGGACATAGAATATCATAAGGGATAATACAGTATTTGAGAATACAGAACAGCAGAACTCTGTTTTTATAATGGTGTGGTGGACTAACCTTATAGGGGCTATGAGAACAGACTATTATAGTTTTGGCAACTTGCAAGTCAGTTGTCAAGTGCAGCCTTATTAAAAATTAAACTATATAAACTCACAATTAAATAAATATTAAAAGTAAAAGTAATAGGGGTGCCTGGGTGGCTCAGTCGTTAAGCGTCTGCCTTCAGCTCGGTCATGATCCCAGGGTCCTGGAATCTAGCCCCACATCAGGCTCCCTGCTCTGTGGGAAAGCCTGCTTCTCCCTCTCCCACTCCCCCTACTGGTGTTCCCTCTCTCGCTGTGTCTCTCTCTGTCAAATAAATAAAATCTTAAAAAAAAAAGTAATAAGTATCAAAATCCATCATTTCTCATTATTTTGCTATAATTTCCTATAACATGTTTCTAGAAATTTATGTCTATTATAGCTGTATGACAGAAATAATATACAATAAGTTACTTCAGATCTCTTCCCAACTTTACATTCAATGATAATACATTGGTAGCTTAAGACTAGCCATGGATGAAGAATTTACACCACAGAAATTAGCATAGACTTGACAAAAGTGATGGAGAAAATACAGATAATACTTAAAAGTGTTTCATGTCTGTGACCATTACATTATAAATAATAATTTTAAAACTCGGTAATATATTCTTCCAGTAGTCAAAAACTATTATCTGATTTGGTTAAGAAGTCATTCACATCATTTACAAATCCCCAAGTCTGCTTCTTATGTTTCACTTTCATTGTAAGCATTAACATGAAAGTATCAACTTTTATCAGCTTAAATGAAAGTATCAACCAAAATTCATGTTGGATCTATACTTGCTTGTCAGTCGTAAGAGTTTGGCAAAAATCAACAACGGCATTCTGTAAAAATCAATTGACTACAAGAAATTTACTGTACTGCATATTTTATTTTTATTTGTAAATTATGTTCTATGAATCCTTTATATTAGAAAAATTTATAACAAACTTATGCACTTATCAATCTGTCTGTTTGCCTATCTATACATAATTGTTTTTAGAGACCCAGATGTTAAGTATCTGCTGCATACCATTGTTCTGTAACCTTCCTGAGGCCTGAGGGAGCAAGAAGAGTAAGTGTTCAAAGGGAACTCAAAAATAAATAAATAAATAAAGAACTATGTAGAGAGGGCCGTCTTATAGGAGCTATAACTTGGTAGAGAGATGCAGAAAAGCCTTTGGTGAGGGGTTGGAAGTAAGTGAGATAGGAAAATAAATACTTTAACCTCATTCTCCTCTCTCCTTCCATCTCTCACCAAGGTTCCTCATTTGGGCTGAACTCAAGTATAAGCCAAAGGGCAAAAGGGCTTGTTATGTAACCTTAGGAAGCTCTTAGCTTCCTAGAGCACAGAATGCTATGGAAATGGCAGAGAGTGGATGTGGAGGAGCAGACAGAAGTTATTCAGGACATTCCATGCTGTCTGCATCTCAACATACATAATTGTGCTTAAACAGGTGCGAAACTGGTGGCCCTGAGAAGCAGTAAAATGTAGTGGGCTAGATAATAGTCCCCAAAGGCAGCAGGCCCTATTTCCTAGAAAGTTTCCAGAGGGAAACTTAACACATACACAGTGGAGAGAGTGATGTGAAGACAAAAGCAGACCTTGGAGAGATGCAGCCACGAGCCCGGGAATGCTGGGAGTGACAGGGGCTGAAAGAGGCAAGGAACAGACTCTACTCTAGAGCCTCTGAAGAAAATACAGTCTTGTTAACATCTCGATTTTGGCCCAGTGTTATTTATTTTGGTCTTCTAGACTCCAGAACTGTGAGAGAATAAATTTCTATTGCTTTAAGCCACCCAGTTTATGGTAATTTGTTACGGCAGACACAGGAAATGAATGCAACACACAAAGTCCCATTAAATGCCATGGTATCAACAGGGTCATATCAGTTTGGTCATATTCCGACCTGAAATCTAAAACATTAGCCGGCACAAGTGCTGTTCATATAAAGTAGTAAGGGGGTATGGGATACATTCAATTCAAATAAAATAGTTGTTATACACTCACTTTTGTAGCTACATCTGAGGCCTATGCTGGAACATGTCAGAAGACACCTTCCACAGGACCATAGGTGTGAACTGAGGAAAAGGTGGCAAAGCAGTCAAGCCCATACAATAGGAATTTATCTCTTCTAGACATACATGGTATCATTTATGGGATTTCCATTTTATAATAGAATTGTTTTGTGTATTTTCAATTTTATGGTCCTATGAATTAGATAACACCAATTAAAGATGGGCAATTGGGTTGCATAGTACTTTGGTATCTATGGTAAGTTATTCAGTTTCTACGAGGTCCGAGAGCAAGTGACTGATTGTGGATCTCTTCAGAGATTAGTTTGTTAGCAGAAGAGGGCATGGCCTTACTCCAAAATTCTATAGCCTACACCATTTCTCCTGTTGGAAATTGCCAGAGGCTTCATTCTAAAGGCAAATGATCTTATTATTCAGTCCATGCGGCTTAGCCTCCTGGGGCACGGAACAAAATGGACAATGGAGTGGATGTGTCAGTTGGCCACAGACACTTCTCATGCCATTGGGTTTGTCAGGCCATAATGCCAAAGCTGTAGAACTTTTACTTGCTATAGGCCCACTTAAGTCTTGCAACTTTAAGGTTACCCACTAAATACATGACAGTAGCACGACCAGATGTTTCCTTCAACAACCCAAAAAGGCTGACCAAGCACTGTGTTCCTTTCACTGTGAAGGGCAGTACAGCCAATCAGCTCCATTTTAAAAAGGATCTCCTGACATGACTCAGACCACTAGGTTCCTAGCGACTTCACTAAAGTGTCAGCACTTTCATGAGATCTATCTCTAACTCTTTGACACATACTTTGTTTATGCTGTCTTTTTCATTTTTGTTTTCTGGAGAATGTGGGCAGCAATCACGTGTCATTTACATACTTACACATGTCTACTTACAGAAGACATTTAAGGTGTCTCCTTCTCACTTAACAATGATCAGATTACTCTGTGAAATAACAAAGCAGTCAAGTTCTCTCCTGACTATATTGTGACAGAGAGATGAGCTGACATAGGTTAGACCAAGAGAGTAAAGGCATATTGATATCCCTGCCTTGTGAAGGAAACTGCTTCTGTTTATGTTTAATAATAAAGGAAAGGGAAAAAACACATTTGTTAAGTCACAGGTGTCAGGGGCCATACTAATTTCCTCCAGGGAAGCTACTGCTACATTGGGAACATCAGATATGATTGGCATCATCACTTAATTAAGCTTCTGATAATTTACCTTCATTCTCAAAGACCTATCTGACTTTCGCATCAGCCACCAAGCAAGAGAGTAAAATGGGGTTACCGTGGGATTGATTCACCATCTATGTAATTGTTCAAGTATTTGGGGTGACATATCCCCTTTTTGATTGAAGCATTACTTTTATTTTACCTTAGCAAAGGAAGACAGTTACAGGGGCTTCAACTTTGTCCTCATTCTGCAGTAGAACTTATTCCTACCAGCAAATTCTATTATGAAGTTTTTCTATTTTTATGATGTACTTTTGGCCTGTGTAAGGGGGGAGGAAATCATATGAAGTCCCTCTGGACACTTTCTGAAATGGACTTGGGCCATCTGATAACAGAGAATTTATTATCATATCTTCATAAATCCCAACTCTGACCAGTGGACTCTGGTGGTATTTCAGGTCTCCGGGCACTAGAATTATTTAAGAGGAAGTATGTAATAGCTGCTCAAGTCTATCTGCTTCCTTCTCCAATGCAGTGGTTCTCAAAGTGTGATCCTTAAACTAGCAGCATCAACATCACTTAGGAACTTGTTATAAATATAAATTCTGGGGTGCTCAGAAATTCTGGGGCTCAGCTGGTTAAGTGACTGCCTTCGGCTCAAGTCATGATCCCAGGGTCCCAGGATTGAGTCCCGGGTCAGGCTTCCTGCTCAGCAGGGAGTCTGCTTCTCCCTCTGCCCTTCACCCTGCTTGTGCTCGCTCTCTCTCTCTCTCTCTCTCTCTCTCTGAAATAAATAAATAAAATCTTTAAAAAGAAAAAAAAAGAAATATAAATTCTGGTGTCTCTACCCCAAAGTTATTAAAAAGTAGGACCTAGAAATCTATGTTTTAAAAGCCCTCCAACTGATCCTGATGCATATTTAAGATTAAGAACCACTGCTCCAGGCACAATCATGATTAAACAGCTGCAGGTACCTCTGAGGCAGATGTGGAGGAAGAAATCATGCTACAGACCTGTGACCCTATTGCTAGGTCATTCCTTACAAGGTCTGACCACCTTCTCAAATAAAGGTCTCCAAGTCTGTAAAGGTAAAAATAAATAAATCCCCATTATTTTAATTCAAATTAATTTTGTGTTCACCAGGCCAGGATTTTTCTCCCTGTATATACCAAGCAGTTCCTTAGTAGGATGCCCTTCTATTTTGTTTCCAAAAACTCCATGATCAATTAGCTTGCCAAAGATTCCTGAAGGTCAAAACATTCTGATTATTACTCCATCTCTGTGGCATATTATAATAATTGTGTCTACTTTGTCTATAATAAATAAGCGCTCCTACTTGGCCTCTAATTCTCTGATTTCCTCTTATTCCTACTGACATCACAAAATGCAATTTCATGGTTCCATGTCCTAGCATAAACTCTGGCATAGAGAAAACAGCCAACTAAAGAACATTACTTTAGTTTTCAAGGATACTGGTACCCCTCCTTATCAATGGATTCCTTAAGGTCTTGATAAAGAGGGCCCTGTTCTCAGGGCCCTCTTGGATAATTCAAATAAAGATTGGCTGATTTGGTTACACATAATAAACCCATTCCAGTATTCCCATTTTCCCAAGACTTGATTCCTTCCCCTATATTGTACCAGAGAAATTATGTTATTCAGCATTATTGAATGCAGGCCACAACTGATTGATTCCAGGCTTCAAACAGCCAACATAAAAGACTATCAACATGACTCCCCGGGTGATCAACAATACATTAAATCCCAAATCCTGAGTGAATAAATAAATTCTTGTCAATCTAATTCAGCCTTGTATTTTTTCATCCTTTGTCCAACACCCATGTAATTCACTCCCATATATACTCTCCAGACTCCTGCCAATAGAAATCAATGAGATCCTAGAAGTCTTTCATTGTTAGAATACTTCTTTCTGGAAGACCCAGTCTCCTACTTCTCCCTCTGGCTACATTAGAGTCTAATGCTCATTATAAATCTGGAGGTTTTGGGGAGAGTTAGAAGTTGGTCCTAGGAAGAATAAGCATCAGTTTGTGAAACTATTACTCCAGAGTTAGTCACTAAAAGGCCGGTTCCCTCAAATACCGGAGGAAAGGCTGTCTCTGCTGGAAGGAGATACAGGATTTCAAAGTTCCCAGTTCTGCTTTTTTTCTGCCCATATATCCTTAATCTGACACATGAGATCCTTCCCCCCACCCCCACCAGTTCCTTTACCTCAGTATAAAAGACCTGATGGGTGTAACTGGTAGTCAAACCTTCAGCTGTTATACTCAAGGAACAGGCTTGATGCCCAGCTATGTTTTATCAACTTCGGAAGATGGGGGATTCCTTCAAAGCTGCTAGAGACTTGATTTTTCTATACATGATCTCAGTTGGATATTCAATTTCTTCTTTTCCTTTTGTATACTACCTTAGAGCTATCAAAAGAAAACAGTTAATGTCACCATCTTTCTAATTACCACTGTTGCCATAGAAATAAGTGCTACAACCACCTCACTGCACAACACCTTCACCCCTCTACTGGTGATAATTTAAATAATCATAATGCCACTGGATGCCGTGGCATGCCGTGGATTACCCATGCCCCATCATCCCCTACCCCTCAATCTCCAGCAAGAGAGTTATCAATGCACTACTCAAATATGTAAAACATAATCCCAGAATTCCATTTGAGAGTCAGTTCTTAGAGCCACTTCTAGTAACAACTACTTTATTAGTCTTAATAGACCATAGGGAAGGAGCCTGGGGAATAGTGTACTATTTTCTGTCCCAGCAGGAAACAGATGGCATACTAAAATTAGGATAAGTCAGAGGAGGATTTAATGAAGGGACTTTCAGAGAGGTGTGAGCAGGGTGTGAGGAAACCATAAAGGATAATGTAATATACTAGACTAAGTAACAGCAGGGGGTCTGTTACCACTCCTAGGACTAAAAGGGTAAGGAGAGCAGTGTAGACTAAAGAAGCAGGAGAGAGAAAGCTGGTTAAAGAAGGACATTTGACAAGAACTATGGCATTTGGTTGAGGGAGTGAGACAGCCCATTTTAATATCTTAGAGAAGGAGCCAAGGTAACAAATACTTAAAACTTCTCTTCCCTTCTTCTCCCTTGTGAAGGTTTCCCATTGGAAGGAAGCCATAATCAGAAGACAGAGGGCAAGAGAATCCATTGTTGCCTCCAAGACTACATCAAAGGGAACAGAAAGTATCCGGCACAATATTATTTCCAACTTAGTATCTCCAGCCCTAATGTCTCTAATAAGGAACAGACTTTTATACCCAACTGTCTGCTCAACATAGTCCCTTGAATATCTACCAAATATCTCAAATTAACATATTTCAAGTGGAAGCCACTGTTTTGTCCTCCTACTCTTACATATGCCTTTCCCTCTTCTGTTTTCCCCATCTTAATAAATACTACATTTTCCCATTACTCAGTTCTAAAATCTAAAACTCATTTTTTCTTTCTTTATTCACACCAAACTCACCATGAAATCTTGCCACTTTTCAGGCTAAAATATAACTCAGGGGTGCCTGGGTGGCTCACTCAGTTAAGTGTCTGCTTTCGGCTCAGGTCATAATCCCAGGATTCTGGAAATAAGTCCCACACTGGGCTCCCTGCTCAGCAGGAGCCTGCTTCCCCCTCTGCCTCTCTCTCTGTCTCTCATGAATAAATAAATAAAATCTAATAAATAAAAAATAAATAAAAAATATATCCCAAATCTGAATACTTCCTATTATCTCAACCACTACAATTCTATTTCAAATAATGATTATCACTCACCTAGACTACTGCAGTAACCTGTCAACTTGACTCCATAGTTCTGCTCTCGCCCTCCTGTGCTCCATTACACTAACAGGTACAGGAATGATCTTTTGAAAATGTAAATCAGATCATTACTACTATTTTGCTCAAAAGCATGTCATTAAATTTAAGAGTAAAACTCCCACCTCCTTAACATGGCTAATGCCCTGTATCAGCTAACTTCTGTATACTTCTCTGTACTCATTTCCTAACACTGGCCTTCTTATTGTTCTTAGAAAATACTAACTTTATTACTATATTAGGGTCTTTGAATTTACTCTTCCTGCGTCTTAGAAGGCTTATGTTCCAGATCTTCAAGTGCTTCTCCTGTATCATTCACTTTTATTATATTATGTCATCGTGTCATCTCCTATTATATCCTCAGAGGGTCTTCTCTAACCATCATATCTTAAGTAGTACATCCTCCTAACCTTCTCTGTCTACTTATTTTGCTTTTTTTTCATTATCTAAGATTATATTCCTTATTGTTTCATTTATTCTGTCTCCCTCACTAGAATATGAAGTTCTATAAATGTAAGTAATGTGTTTATCTTATTCATTCTCTATCCTCAGTGCCTGGAACAGTGTCCAGTACCTAACAGATACTCAGTGAATACAGTCAAACACATAATGACATTACACAGGTTTAAAAAGTCCAATCTCAAAAAATAAGCACTTATTGTAAGGTTAAGGAAAGGACCAAGATAAGCTGGGTAGCTTACTGGTAAGAACCCCTGGGGTAGAGGCCCTAATAGTCAATTGCATTATATCTGATTTTATTTTATTGTGGAGAATGTTATTGGGTCTTCCTGTGTATTCTGAATACATGAATAAATAAGTACATGCATAAATGGAGGATCAGTTTAGCACTCTCACATAACTATCCTCTAACACTGGTACTCAACATATCCACATAAAAATTCATCACCTCCCTTCTATCCAAAAGCATGCTACTTTACCTCTATGTATTTCTTATCTTGGTAATGGTACAACCACCACTCAGTCATTAAGGCTAGAAATTTTCTAAACCTTTAAGCTCTACCCAGTCAAGTAAATTCAATGTCAATAATATGGCTCAAACTGTTTGCTCCTTTTCATTTTCTATGATATTTCCCTGACTCACAACCTCTTCTATGGTTTATTAATTAATATTCCCTAACCTTATCTATTGATTTTTCTTCTCTTTTTTCCTAAGATTTTATTTATTTTTATTTAAGAGAAAGAGCATGAGTGGGGGGAGGGGCAGAGGGAAAGGGAGAGAGATAATTCCAAGACTCCACGCTGAGCACGGAGCCTAATGTGGTCCCATCCCATAACCTTGAGACCATGCACTGAATCCGAGTCATATGCCCAACCAACTGAGACACCCAGGCATCTCTTATCTATTGATTCTTCTAATTTATCTTAAAAAAGTATTGTTGCAGTATTTTCCCAAAACCTGGGTTGGACAACTTAATGTGTCTACAACTTAATCATCCAGATCTTTACTACTTGCACCTTCACATCTTAATTTACTGTGCACATTCTTATCTCCACTGCTATACTTCTGCCATTTTGGAATTCTCTCCTTTCCTTCTTTCCAATTTAGTTTTTCATTCATCCTTCAAAGATAAACTCTAGTATTTCCTTTACAAAGCACTCCTTAATTGCCCTAGTCAGATTTACTTGCTCTTTCTCTTTGACTTCAATACACATTGATTACGTCTCTTTCTTCCTTGAATTATAGTTATCAATATGCCTATCTTTGCTGCAATCTTGAAATTATCTTGAAAGCCAGGACTATGTCTTATTCACTCCTTAATTTTTCCACATTCTTAGCATAACACTAAGCAATATATATAACAGAAGTGTAACATGTATTTGTTTAAATGAAATTACAAATTAAAATTGGCAATTTTGGGCACCTGGGTGGCTCAGTGGGTTAAAGCCTCTGCTTTCGGCCCAGGTCATGATCTCAGGGTCCTGGGATCGAGGCCCACATCGGGCTCTCTGCTCCGCAGGGAGCCTGCTTCCCCCTCTCTCTCTCTGCCTGCCTCTCTGCCTCCTTGTGATCTCTCTCCCGCTGTGAAATAAATAAATAAAATCTTAAAAAAAAATAAAAATTAAAAATAAATAAATAAATAAAATTGGCAATTTTGCTTTATGCTCTTAAGGATGATTTTTACTGACAAATTCAGAGTATTTCTGCAACTTTTCCAGTGACTGCCAAAGATGAAACAACAAATCAAACCTCCAAAGTAGCTTCTTACCTTTCAAAATACTTTAAAAACTACACACTGAAGATCCACAATAGCCTCTTCAACTGCATTACCATTGATCTCAATTTTTCAAAGTTACTAGATTTTTTTTTCCAGCTTTATTGAGATATAATTGGTGCATAACATTGTGTAAGTTTAAGGTGTACAACATGTTGATTTGATACACTTATATACTGTGAAATGATTACCACAGTAGGGTTAGTTAACGCTCCAAACACCTCACCTCATTACCATTTCTCTTCCTCCTCCTCCTTCTTTCTTCTTCCCTCTCCTCACCCTCCTCCTCCTTCTTTTTTGGTGAAAACATTAAGATCCCTTAGCAACTCTCAAGTATATAATACAATATTGTTAACTATAATCACTATTCTGTCCATTAGCGCCTTACTCATAATTTGAAATTGGCACCTTTTGACTAACAAGATTTCTCCCATTTTCCCCACTCCCAAGCCCCAGGCAACCATCATTCTACTCCCTGTTCCCACGAGTTTGGCTTTTTTAAGATTCCACATATAAGTGATATTATACAGTATTTGTCTTTCTCTGACTAATTTCACTTAGCACAATGTCCCCAAGGTTCATCCATGTTCTTATAAAACACAGGATGTTCTTCTTTCTTATGGCTGAATAATATCCCATAGTCAGAGCTACTAGATTGACTCTTCTGATTCTTCATGGCAATGGAGACTAGCTCTAATGCATCGGTATAGCCATGCCAATGTTGGTGAAAGTTGTCAGAAATGGTAACAATCAAATCCTAAGAAATCAAGAAGGGTGATTTAGTGTCATATCACCTCTCTTAGAGTTGAGAATCATAGTAAGTTACAGTCTAAAAATAAACAAAAATGTATGAACTGGCTCTAAAATATGAAATATTAATACAAGCAAAAAATCTATACTTTATGTGACTTTTATAGATATTTTGAAGTAATGGATAATTTAAGAGACTCATTTGCTAGTCTAATTTAACAGTCACAACTTAAACTTCTACATTGGTATTAGGCAAGCTTCTGCTAGATCCTTAAGGGAAAAATGACAAATTAAAAAAATATATTAAATGCAATATTCATTAGAGAACCTCTCTATTATAATGAAGCATCACCACTTCTAGGACAATTAGTGCCTACACCTGCATATACAGCGTTAAACCATTTGGTGTAAATTGATAGGAGTCTTAATATGGTATCCTCAGCTGTATTCATCGCAAAGTATTAATATAGACTTCTAGGTTTTCTTGGTTGATAACAAATGTTGATGTACAAAGGTTTCAGATGCCTCACCTTTGCATTTTTAAATGTAACCATGTTGGAGCAGTAAAGTCTGGATCATTGGTGACTTTACTACCTTCTATATTTAGAAAAAGGTTAATGTCAGGAAATCTATACATGTACTTCAAATTTTGACCCATCACAATTTCTGGAGATAGTGGTCTACTTATAAAGATACATTAAAAATGCATTTTTAAAATCCTCTCCTAGAAAGCTCAGAGAGGTTATTGTCAGTGTAGTTGAAAGTATTCTCCTCCATAGCACATGTCTATATTTTGGTTGGGAAACTTCCTTCATTAAGACCTATTATAATGGCAGAGCTACTAAGGCAGAGAAAAAATATAATTACATCAGCTGATGGGTTTTCAAATGGTACAGCCAGGCATGAATGCTATCAGTTTCTCTCAGTATAAGACAACAGTCATGTTTTTTGGATGCCATAAAAAATTAGCTAACAAATATGGATTCAATACACCCATAATTCATACCATCTAGATGCTTAGGATCTTATGGGCATACTGTAAATAATTATTCTAATTTTCATTTCAATGCTTTTTAGTATTTGAAAGTGAATTTAATGCCTTGTGAATTGATACTGAAGAGAGAGAACTAAAAATAAAGGCTACCAGCTGCCCAATATTATTAAAAAAAAACTTGGTCTTGACCCCATAAAACTTCTTTAATTCACTAATATAGTTGATATTTCACAAAGGTTATGTTTTAGAGCATAATATTCATTAGGTTAGTAAAGCTACTCTGATGCAAGTTATAGGTACGGAAACACCTTACAACAGAATTAAAAGCAAACACAAAACAAAACAGAGGTTAATAAGAGTCCAAAAGTCCATATACAGGTGAAACAGGAGGGCAGGTAAAGTGGGAAAGAAGAAAGAGGAAAAGAGAAGACAGAACTAGCCAGATAGAGTGATGAAATTCTCTAGGAATGTGTTGAGTGATAGTTGTTGGTAATTTGAAAACTATTAACAAATCAGGCAGGGACCACAAAAAAGAGGAACCGCGCGAAGCAGATACATTGCAGGAGATTTAGAATATTAGAACAGCATGCCAGCTCTAGCATCGCCAAGAAAGCTGGAAAGGCAAGTCTAACAAGTTCTGGAATGCCAGGAATTAAAAGAAGCAGCGAGTAAAAGGACAAAATTTATTATCAGTTTTCTGAGAAGAGTGAAGACAGGGTTAATACAGAGTTTTTTTCCCAGGTAAGGGGCACCAGGCTAGTAACCCTGATTTTACTACCAAATAGATCTAGCGGAGGAGTGATAGTACAGGCTTCAACCCTAGAGACCCACTCTAGGAGTGGCATGATAGCTCTTTAGAGTTAAGGGAATAGTTGATGGGATGCAAATTATGATGGCTTTTTTTGTGTGTGATATAAAAACTATACTGGGACCACCAAATGGGATTTAAATTGAGCCAGTGCTGCTTAGAGTTGTTATTCTAATTTTTTTTTAACGTGAGGTATAAGTTAGAAATGTTCCCTTTGACATATGAGGAAAATGAAGAAAAACATATAAAAACATGTAATATAATGAAAATTTTAAATATATATAATATATATATGGTTTTCTCGCTTATATGTTATATTTACAAAATTACTCTTACCCATAAAAAGCTGTGGCCAACTCATCTCAAATAGGTCTGTTTTTACCCTTCAGGAATGTAATTGCTAATCGGACATATTCAGGTATTCTGCATTTGGATCTTGCAACTCTTTGCTCCTGTTAACAAACGCACTTCATTGTGACTGCTTTTATTCCTTCCTAAATAAAATGTTCGTTTACATTACTACTGACTAAATTACAGCTTGTTTCTTTTGCTCAAGTCTGTTACCATACAATGAGAAGAGGTTTGCCAATTCCAATGATGTATAAAGCATTGTCTTATTATTTTATATTGTAAAGAATTCCAGGACTTGAGTGGAAGCAATAATAACAAAAAATGAAAATAAGGACTGAGAGAGATGATTTTACATAACAAATAGCCTTTGAAAAAGTCATGATATAAAATTTAAGTTGAGAATACTTGGCAAAAAAGAACACAAGAACGACGATAATCATTTTCACTTGCATTTTTGAGAAAAGATGAAGTCATTTATTATCTTATATTCTTAGGTATCAAATGACTATTCTGTAAAAAGCTCTTTTAAGAAGAAGCCTGAATGAGAACCATACTCTAATTTTATGTTTCTACCACACTCAAGAGGTCTTCTCCATAGTCAAAAAGTATTTATGTAAAATTAGTGTCTTAGTGGTTGGAGAGCAAAATGAGTTATTTGGCTAATGGCTAGCACATTCCCTAAGTCTGTAACTGAAACTGTAAAGTCATTTTGATACTGGATAGTCAATGACAAGCATATTTACAGCATAATTACAGTGAAATAATTATTACATTATTAATGGCCTCCTGTATCACTTTACATTTATGCTCAACAATTCCTTCCATAGCACCATGAACATGTATAGTCACTGAATAAACAGTTTTTTTGATGATGAAAATGATCACGTTTGATTGACTTTTAGCCTATTTCTTATACAGCAAAATGAGTCTTTGCATCGGATGCTTCTTCGAGGAACGTACATCCCCAGATATTTACATGGCTGACTCCTTTGCATCATTAGGTTTCAGTGAAAAGCTGCTATCTTTGACAACCAATCTAAGCAGTCTCCCAAGTGACTATCTGATTTTCATTTTGGTACCTGCAGTAGTTTGCTAGGGCTACCACAACAGAATATAACAGATTCAGTGGCTTAAGCAACAGAAATTCATTTTCTCACAGTTCTAGAGGTTGGGAGTCCAAGATCAAGGTGCCTGCAGGATTGGTTTCCTCAAAGGCCTCTCTCCCTGGCTTGTAGAGGGTCACCCTCTTGCTGACTCTTCACCGTCAGTTTCTCTATGCATGCATGGTTAACACTCCCTGTGTCATAATCTTCTCTTCTTTTAAGGGCCTAGTTAGGTTGGATTAGGTCCCGCCCAAAGGGCCTCATTTTAACCTACCTTTTAAAAGGCCCTATCTCCAAATACAATCACATTTGGAGATACTGAGGTCAGGGCTTCAACATGTGGATTTTGGTAGGACAATATTTAGCTCATAACGGCACTTAAAAATATATGAAATTATAATGTTTTTATATATTTACATGTTGTCTTCTCTCTTTCCTTAGAATGGAAGCTCTGTGATGTACCTGAACCATAGTACTCACTTCCATGTTCTCAGCACTTAGATCAGAGCTTGGCACATGGTAGCCACTTAGCGTGTATTCGTAGAATGAACATATATATAAATGAATGATAAAAGCACTGAACTATCAAATCTTTCATATCTATACATTACAATTTCAATAATTTGACATTCAAGAGTCGTGAAAAGAAAAATGTTTAGTTTTTTTAATCTTAAGGATATACATTTCCATAAAATCCAAGACTCTTCATTTATAATGAAAAGATAACTTATGTTTACTGATTACATCTTGAGCTCAAAGCAGTGAATAGGCCCGACCTTCAAGACAGATGGTATGGCAAAAATTTCAATCTGCTCAAAAGGAATGAGTACCATTGGGAGGGTTGCAACAGAAAAAATAAAATATTTTTTTTCTCTACTAATCGTGATTACCACCTCTGTGAGCCAAGAAAACGAATTCACGACTGTGACAGAGATTACCAGTTGCTTCCTAATATCTACTTTCCCATTATTCTTTCTTAACAGAATCTCATGCTTTAGGTGAGTACGTTGGACACCCATCTAAATGACCACATTTCTCAGGCTCATTTGCTGCCGACTTTATGGCTGTCGGATTGAGTTCTGGCCAGTAAGCTGTTAGAGAAAGTGTGCAGTGATACATCAAGAGACGCTCCTCAAAACAAAAGAGGGTTGAGCCTTTTTTCCTTTATTCTTTCATCTTCTCACCTGGAAGAAGGATGTGAAAGCTCGATTTTTTTTTTTTTTTAAAGATTTTATTTATTTATTTGACAGAGAGAGAGAGAGATCACAAGTAGGCAGAGAGGCAGGCAGAGAGAGAGGAGGAAGCAGGTTCCCTGCCGAGCAGAGAGCCCGATGTGCGCCTCGATCCCAGGACCCTGAGATCATGACCTGAGCCGAAGGCAGAGGCTTTAAACCGCTGAGCCACCCAGGCGCCCTGAAAGCTCGATTTTAACAGCTGCCTTGGAC
The DNA here is from genome assembly GCA_002007465.1 of Ailurus styani. NCBI lineage: Eukaryota > Metazoa > Chordata > Mammalia > Carnivora > Ailuridae > Ailurus > Ailurus styani. Next base: position 545,107 of record LNAC01000174.1, read on the forward strand.
CCTAAGAATGAGGACCACATTCTAGGAGTGAAGCATCGTGCTGGAGGAAAGGAGCCAGCATCTGTTATGAGTTCATGGAGCAGCTCTAGCAACACTGGCCTCTTCTAATCTTGAACTAATGAATAGGAGAGAGAAATAAGACAGTTTAAACTACTAGCATTTTCTGTTACTTTAACTAATATAATGATCAGCATGTGTTTCTATAATCTTCATTAAAAGACTGTATAATCTGCAACTGGGTAATGCCCATGGATTGATCCCTGCAATTCTTGGTTTGCCTGAGGTTTTTTTCTTAAAGCCACTCCTTTAAAAACTGTCACACTGAAGCACAGACTTTCCTAAAATTCCCAAATATATACCACACTGTACAAAACTGTTTAAATTTAGTTTAGAGTTTGCTTGTTTGTTTGTTTGTTTATTATCCTTGAGGGCATGCTTATGCACTCCCACGACATCAGAATTTACTCTTCGAGTAGTACTTATCACAATGCAGTATAATTGGTAGTTTACATTTCTGCCTGCCTCATCACACTGTATACTCCTTGGGGATAGGAGGCTTGCTTCCGTTCCACCTCTAGTACTTTGTGCATGTCCTTGCCAAGTATTAAATGCTCATTTAATGACCAGATAAGCTTGCTAATACTTTGTCTATCTATTCATCTATTTTGCTCATATACCTACCCCAGGAGAGATAGCTTAAAGGCAGGTTTTATTATAATTCCAACAGACTAAGTTGAACCCTGCTTCTGACACTAGAGTGCTATTTAAACCTTTAAAACGGAATGTGTAGTGTGTTAGCAGTGGTTCCCAAAATGTCATCCTGTACCAGCAGCATTATGGCTTTAATGAGACCGCTTGAGAGGCTAGATATAATGATGATGATAAACAATGTTATTACATAGTCATGGGGAGCCAATGTGGCATAGTATTTAAGAACACAAACTTTGAAATGAGACAGTCTAAGATCAAAATGCCAGTCTGACTACTTACCATCTCAGTGAATTAATAATTCTACTTTATAGAAGGGTTATCAGAATTGATGATTTAATAACTAAGTCACAGATAGATGAATTATCTTTAAAAATGCCAAGTTCTTAACATGGCATAATATGGCACATAGAAAGTGCTCAATAGTTATTAGCCATATTGAGTATAGTTTCCTACTAGAACTTTGACATAGAACTCAGTGTCACATTTATTTCATCTTTCTGTCTAGTACAGGCTGCAGTCCTTCTTGTTATTTCCAATTCTTTCTCAACAGTGTATTCTATGATGTATTGGTTGAAGTGGCAAACTGTGGCAACAGTTTAGACTGCCAATTTAAGGGTGAAAATTAATGACCCATTATAGGGTTAACCTTGTAAAACAGATCTGAGTCGATCTACATTGACTTTGCAAAGTAGTGTGTTTGTTTTCATGCCTAACTTCTGCTAGCAAAAAACAGGATTACAGAAAGACTTTGTATTCCAGATCTTATATTCTGAACACACACTTATGTATTAACCATAAGTTTAATGTCTTCTAAAAGGACTTTTTTTTTCCTGTAAATTGGGCATTTATTTTCCCTATGAAAATAAAAACCATTCTTAATAAATTAAATCTTCAGAAGTTTTCACTTTTTTATTCCTCAAAGACCAAGAAAAATAGCTCTTAGTTAAGTGGCACGTTAAATCTCATCTCAAACACTGTACTGAGTGAATATCAGTCATTTAGTACTTAATCTGTTTAATGTAACTCTCTCAGTGAGACCAAAAATGGGGAAACTAGAAGAAAACTTCTAAATTTAAAATGACATGTGTATAAATATCTTGTATCTAATTTGTAATTGCTTTTGTGCATTCATCTCGTCCTTCAATGGTACTGTAATCCTATATTTTGGGAATCCAATCACTATGATGAAACATCCAAAAATTCATTTGCATGACTTTTCACTAAAATTAGTAAATAAATATGAAGCAGGATAACATTTTTTTTTCAAATTGCCATCATAATTACATGGGAATTAAATTAGTTAAAAAATGTAGATTGAGCTTTGTTCTAATTGGTTTACATTTAAAGATTCTTTGATCTGTGATAACAGTAATATATATTAACATGTTGCATTTTAAAGTGACACTGCCTTTCATTAATCAAGTGTCTGTATGGTTGATTAATTTGTACAAGGTTTAAATTGCTATGAAAATTTATCATTCATAGCCATGATCTCCATTTACATATATGTTAATTATGGTAAATGTAATCTTTTCCTGAATCCTCTGGGCTGCATACTAAAAAGACAAAGTGATCAGAGTGACTACTTTTTCTATTACAAAGTGAACTCTTCCTGTTAGTACAGTCTGTTGCAGTTGTCAAAGCGAGGCTAAAAACATTACAGTATTTTCTGCTAAAGGCAAGTCCAAATTCTAAAGATGGTATTTCCTTTTCAAGTGGTTTCTTTATTCAGTAGCTATAGCATTTATACACAGAATTACTATGTTTATTTACCATTGTATTTAATACTATCTCTGTATGCTGTTGGATTTTTCTTTTGCTTCAAAGCATTCTCTTGTATTAACTCTATTATTAATAAGCACAAGATAAGTTTTTAATAATCTGTAAAGCAGAATGATTTGAAGTTAGAAAAGTCTGTAATACAGTTAAAACTAATTGTTAGAATTAGAAACCTCTGAGGTTATAACATTTTAAAACGACTTGGAAAGATTCTGTACAAAAAAGGTAACATATGAAAGTCACTGTAAGACTCTAAGAGATTGATCTTTTGTTTTTGCAGATAAACACTTGGTACTTGAAAAAACTGAACTGTTGATAGTTTTTTTTTTAAATCATTTTTTAGCTAAGCATCTAAATAACCAAGATAAATGTAGATGCTATCATCTATGATACCAGATTTCTACTGGACATTTTTTTCTGTGGGTTGGCCCCAAAGTATTGGGTGAAGCTGGAAACAGGAGCCCGGGTCTAGCCTTGCACAGCCTCAACAGTTGCCTTTTCCTGAAGAATGTTATCTGTAAGTTTTCCCAAAAAATCCATAGCATGCTAACCAACAATTATTTTATTACTATTTTTTAAGAAATGTTTTCCATTTGTCCCTTAGTAGTGACCTTCTCTCTTAACAGTTATTGATTTGGAGAAAATTCTAACACATTATAAGTGAGAATGAAACAGTGACTAATGTTTTAGAGTGAATGTGATGGGCTCTGCTAGGCAAATGTTGGAAAATTTAATTATTTCTATTAAATGTCTATAATTTCATGCTTAAATTGTTAGTATTTACATAATATATTCACCTCAAGAGAAGCCTCATTTCTTAGTCACAACTTAATAAAATTAAAATATCCATCCTGGAAACCTTTGCAAGCGTAGCACCTCTGACTACCTGACGAGGCTATTTTTAAAGACACTTATTTGGTAATTTTCTTATAGTCAGCCTAATCACAGGAGAAACAAACTAATATGGCACCTGTTCTGATAGATGGATGTTGTACCTTTCATCTCCTGATCTCAGACCTTGTAAGACATTTTTCAAAGAAGCATCACTTCCCTCACCACAGAAATGCATCCACCTCTAAGCTGGAAATAGCAAAAGCATAGGGCAGAAGATGAGGAATATATTATCCAACTAAAATTACAGAGAAATTTTAAGTAGGCAGAATATAATTGCCCAATTTGGAAATTAGCCAGGACACAGGGTTTAACATCATCTTTACTCTTTTGAAAAGTGCCATGGGATTTTTAATAACTGCTGGTGGTCAAGACCTTGGTTTTACCCTCATCCATTAGACGACACCTCCAGCAGTGCAGTGCCCCCTCATACCATGCTGGGGCATCGGTTCAGTACTGACTCAGTGAAAATTGTGCCACCTACTGAATCATCCACAGCTCATCTTAGAGTGCCCTGGCTTTTAGGTTTTCTCTGGAGAGCTGTTATGAAAGATGGGACCGGGCTCAATGATGCTTAATTTATGAGATTTCAAGGTTTTCAATGGCTAACATCTCAGACCTGAGTTTTATTTTCAATTTTAACCAACAGAGTTTTCAGAATCTTTTCATGCTTAAGGTCTATAATCATGATCTTGATGATTAAACCCTACAATAAATGCATCTCTCCTTGAAATAAGGGAATAAAAACAATAAAGACACATAGCTGCATAAATACACACATACATTGCTACATTCAGTGAAAAAGCAGATGCCCTCATTTGTAATATATTTGGTTATTTTAAAATGGAAAAAGGGCTACCCTTTCAATAAAAAAAAAATCATGTAAGCCATATTCCACAAGGAGCTTATTTTTCTTTCTAGATTTTTAAGAACCTAGGAACAAATACCTTAAAAAAGTAAATGCAAACCTAGGAGGGAGTGGACCTCAGTGGCCAAATAAAGTGATTTTTTTTGTAAAAGAGAACCTTTATCCTAGCTTTCCAAATAAAACCTTGCTATCTACAAAAGAATCTCAATTCAGCTTGACTGTTCCAAAAATAACTGAAAGAGAATCAAGTTTTTTAGACAAAATTCCTGTATGTTCAAAGACAAATGGTAAAACACTGATGTTTCTGGGCCTCTATGATTCATTTTACCAATTTTCTTCATCCATGTTAACGTGTGGTACACCGTGTGTGTATACACACACACATACATACACGCACACATATTTTTTTAAGGGCTCTTGCTATTTTCAGAAACTTTGGTCTTTGGAATGATTTTCAGAAATCCTTTTCTGGCTGGTAAAAGTATCAGTATGTTGAAACTGAGAAACTGTTTCTGAAAGTGTTTCTTGAGGTGTTACTTCTGGAAATAACATTGAGTAAATCCTGTCTCTGGTGTGTGAGAAAAGAGATAGTTGGAAATGGTCATAAAGAATAGATTGATACAATATAGCTGAGGCTGCAAAACAGATTCCAACATACCCCTGTGTTTTCTCGAATTCTTGCTGGTACCAAGGATTCTCAAGTTAAAACAGACAGACAGACACACACTCACCTATACACCCCCACATACACACTCTCATACATAGTCTTCTATTTTCCTTTTCTGATCTCATCAGGTTCGACTTTCTCTATCACCTGTTTTTCCTTTTAAGGATCATCTTTAATGGGCAATTCTTGTTGAATAGAATATCGTTCTCAGCTCAAACAACCCTTTCCCCAGAATTCCACTATATGGTTCTGCTGTGACTTGATCATTCCTTGCTAGTAAATTAACAGTTCAAATTTTGGAGGGTTGGAGATCAGGCCAAGAGATACTATTCTAGACAAATTAAGTCTGATTTGGTAAATTGCTGCTACTGTGATACAGTTAATATGCCTCTCTAAAAGCCTGGTTTGCTACCAGATGGAAAAATGAATCACTTTTTTTTTTCATTATCAATGGGAAAAGCACAGATGATAGGTATTCTTTCTATGTTAGGAATGACAACCTGAGGCAGAAAAACTCTCTAACTAGATCAAATAGCTCCTAAGTAACTGATGAAAAGGTTTAGGCAAGCTGTGGACTGTGATGGCTTTGGTATAGTGTATAGTGTTGGGATGACCATAACTTCTTACAAAGTTGAGTTAGAAACATAAATTGTCTTTTAATTTCCGATCTAATAAAATAATGCATTAGATTGTGAATTTTTTCCATTTAAGAACTATTTTTTTCAGTATTTTTATGTATTTTTTCACATGTACTATAGCTGTTTTGAATTCCATCACACTTTTGTTTCCAATGTTATTTTCCTTTTCTTGAAATGCCACTCTCTAAACCATTGTTTCCTTCCCTAACATTCTTCTCATTACTCCAATTCTAACTACCAAGTATATTTCCTAAAGAAAATAATTTTGGCTAAATGTAATCCCCAAAAAAGAAAGAAAGAACAAACAAAAGAGGAAAAATGTAATCATCCCTAGAATCAATCAGTTCAGTAGTAATCTGTCAATATTTCAGCTAACAAACACTAGGGTCTATTTCTATCAACAATTATTGTATATGTATACAATAAAGAACATAATTATCTCTTTAATCTTTTATTATGAGTTAAGACTGCTACTAAATATAAGAAATAAAAATGCACATATACATAAAAGATCATTCTGGATGCAATATTTGCTACAGTTCCCCTATTACTGTTGACTGAAATTTGCATATTTCTCTAATGTATTTTTCTATTAAAGCATTAATTCCTTGTCAATGCACTTCAAACAAATGATTGTAACATATGGTTGACTTTGATAGTCATTACTTCACTCTCTTCCTCTTAAATTATGAAAATGAACCTACATTACATAGAGAAAGATGAAGGACATATGATTTCCTATACCCAAAGTGAAGCAAATGTTTTCCTCAGTTAAACTCTTATAGTCCTAGAACCAGATCATCAAAATTTTATAGGAATTCCTAATCATAAAATTTGACATATTAAATATAGCCTTCCTGTTAAAAGCTGAATATATACATTAATCCTTTAAGTTATATTAAAGGCATCATGAGTGATTTGTTTTGGGGAATGAAAACATGCAAAAATACGAAATATGAAATTAATAAATTCCCATACATGTGGGTTGAATGGTGGTCCCCCAAAAGGTATGTCTACATAAAATTCCTAGAAACTGTACATGTTACCTTATTTGGAAAAAGGCCCTTACAGATGTAATTAACTTAAGGATCTTGAGTAAAGGAGATCACCTTGAATTACCTAGGTGGGCTCTAAATCCAATGACAAATGTTCTCAAAAAAGACACACAGAAGAAAGACACAAGATAGAAGAGGAGAAGGCAAAAAGACAGAAGCAGAGATTAGAGTGGTGTGGCTATAAACCAAGGAATGCCAAGGATTGTAGGCAGCCACATAAGTTAGGTGAGAGACATAGAATGAATTCTCTCCCAGAGGCTCAGTGGAGCATCGCAACACCTTGGCTGCAGGTTTCTAGGCCCCAGAACCGTGAGAGAATAAATTTCTGTTGTTTCAGCCACCCAATTTGTGGTAATTTGTCAGGGCAGCCTCAGGAAATGAATACGCTGTATAATACATACTAAGATACACAATTTGTGGTAATGGTGAAAGTGGCATAGGAAAAATAAGTCAACTAATAAAAGTACCCAACAGATGAGTGACAGTATGAAGAGTTGGTCTCATGCATTTAACATAATGTTATCAAGAGTCCAGTGGATTAAGTGATCTAAATCTCCCATTAGAGCTAACATCCAACCATAAAAGCTAATAATTTACCTCTACTTTCCTCAAAGCACACGGGTAAACCATACAATAAAATTTTATAAACCTGGACCACAATCATCCCAGAGGCCCCGATGTGAAAAAGAGATGACATCCTCGACCAACTGAAAGCAAACAACAGTAACCCCCAAACTCACATGTTTGGAATATAGTGTGAGGGAAACGAAGCATCTAGAAAAGAGGACTAGGAGACAGCTGAAAACCAAACCACACAGGTCTAAAGTTGCTGAAGAGTTAACAGCAGCCTATACTAAATCAGTGAAGTTGTAAGCTATTGTGAGACACAGTCCCTATTTTGTAGATTTTTATATCCTCAAATGCCAACAATGTTCCTGGGACATAGTTGCTACTGTTATACAGTCTGAACGGACAAATTAATTTTAAGAATATGAAATAAGATTTCATAGTGTTTACTTGACAGCAATCTATTTTCGAGCATTTTTAAAAGCCTGCTTGGTGCTGTTCTTTTCACTGCATGGAAGTTACTTAAGAATGATTTACTATTATATTCTGGTTATTAATAGTATACGCTCAAGAGATAATGTTGAATGAACCAAATGGAATATTGGTGTTCTTTTGGTAGTCACTAGAAGGAGATCAGGGACTAGGTGGGAGTCTGAACTAACGTGGGCTATATCACATGCAACTGGTGTGTACTTACTCCTGGTCTTAGTGTTTAGTTAGTACGGGCCTGCCATTGCAAGCCAACTATCTTGTTCTTTATAAAGTGTATTTTTGACACAAGGGTAGATTTTTCTTGACCTGCTCTTCTTACCAGGACTTCTATCTCTACCAAGCTTAGGATATCTGCTGCATCTATCTGTAGTTATGAACTAAAATTTCTTATAATTGACAAACTAATTATAATTACAAATACTCCTTCAAGGCATTATCTAGAAATATTTTCTAATTCGAGCAACCATATGCACATCAACCAAATACTTATACTTTAATGTAATATTTTATTTACACTTTCATTAATTAAAACTGTCTTTCAATTTGTTAAATTAAATGTTTTATAATAATGCCATTATGTGGAAAAGGTCAGAATTTCTAGAGCAAGACCAGAATTTCTCCTTTTCCCGGGGGAATGGAAATCAGTTCCTTAAAATTACAAAGTTACAGAATTCATATAAAGAATTGCTATATTTGAAATTCAGCAGTATTTAGATAAAATAATTTTTTTCACATTTTTATAAGTTGTTGAGGGTCATTTCAGTTCCAAAACAATATTACATTATAGTCCCATGAGTGTAAAAATTAAAAAATAAAAAGGTATATATACAATAGGAAGGATGAAAGCATATGCACAGACAAATGTATGCTTAAAGAAATACTTAAAATACTACCAGAATTTCAATTTCTCAACATTACAGCATGAAACAAGCCTTTCCCAACCCCCAGAAAATCCTACCCTTTTGGGAACAAAAATACTTATTAGAATTAAAAGTTTCTATACAAGAGTACCAGGTATTTATTTCCGTATATCTTGAGAGTTATATTCACGCTTACGCTCTAGCTTTAGGATAACAATAGTGTAAGCTCTAGGGTGGAACAAAAGAAAGGGAAAAATCCCAGAAGTTCCCAGAGGTGTTTAGGAAAAAAAGGAAAGATAAGAGAAATGAGGGAATCAAAGAAAAAAGAATGAAGATTCAAGGATGGGTAAATCTCCTCTTTACTTAGCTTTTCAAAAGGTTTGTGATAACCAGCTTTTGTGTAAATGGATTTGATGGCTCTGGGCTGAAGGTGACTGACAGCTGAATCTAGGCCCCCTCGAGAGTGTCACCCTGGGAATTGCCATTGTTGCAGACTGTTTCTTCAGCCTGACCCAGAAGAATCATTATCTCAAGGGAACTCTCACAACCACCAACCCCCCCCCCCCAGCAGCCTAGGAGCTAGAAGTAAGCAACTTAGTCTCTCTCTTGAGCAGTAAGTACAACGGTAAGGCAAACAAAGCCCATTGCTGAGTCGAGCTTAAGTCTTTCTCCATTCCCCAATTTAAAAAAACAAAAACAAAACCCAAAACCAAATTTTAAAGAATTCAATGTCCAAAGATATTTCCCAAGCAAAAACATTTTAACTTACCCTCCACCAACCCCATTCCCCGCGCCAATCCTTCACTCTTTGGAAAAATAAACAGACCTTTGGGTCCACCTCAGGAAGTGCTTAACTCAAGAGGGTATAGTAGGTAAGTGCTTCAGAATCTTTCTTTTTTCAGTAAGCTAATGTGTTTACTCTGGGACTACTTCAGGTAAGTCGTTACTAGTCAGCTCAACTCTGGGCTCGTTGCTTCAGTATCACAGAAAACAAAGACCTTCCAGAGCGTACTGGCCCAAAGGCAAGTTAAAGAGGTACTTCACCCACATCATCCCAGCGATGCTCTGCCCCCAAGCCCTGTCCTGGCACTCTTCAGGAGTCCGCCCCACCCCGCGGACACGCGCCCCACAGTGGCTGCCCGGGAGGCAGGCAGTTACTTCTCTTCCCCTAAACTTCTAAAGAGGCTCCTCAAAGGAGTTACCATAATCAGACTAGCTATCTGAAAAATAAAAAAAGCTGATAAACATTTCAAGGGGACTTAACCACAATTAATCCAATTTTAAGGCCTTTATCTTACCAGCTCTGGCCTCCCTCTGCGTCCAGCCTTCATCAGAGTCCAGCCTCCATCTTTTCCGGCAGGGGGCGGGACTTCCTGTCTGGGAAGGAACCAATTGGAAAACGCAATGGAAATGACCAGGCATTTTCTAAGGGAGCGGGTTTTTCTGCCAGTGGACCTATTTGGCTGAATGTTTTTCTAAGTTAGAGATAAAAATAATCACTCCTAAAAATAAATCTTAGTCTATCTTAATGAAAATCTACACGTTTTCAGTTGTTTGTGACTTAACACAATTAAGAGAATGATGCTTAAGCACACAGCAGTGCTTTCCTTGCCCAACTCAATTGGTTTTCTTTTTCTACCCTGCCTCTGTATTTTTGTGTTTAACTTTTCCTTACCGTCTAATTTTTCTTGCTCATATATCCTTATTTCTATATCAGATTACTCTAGAAAGTAAGCTTTATGAGGACACGGATTTAGCATAATCCTGACATAGAGATCAATATGCATTTGCTAAATCTTGATCCCTGCTTTCAAATCAGTTGTTTTAAATTTCTTCTCATTTTTCTCTAGTAATTGATTCTACTATTTTTTTATTTTGTCGTGTTATTTATTTATTTATCCTTTAAACAAGTTATTATTAGATTGTCTTGGGAGTTTTGTTTTTGTTTTTGTTTTAAGTAAACTCTACTCCAACATGGCGCTGGAACTCACCATGGGAGATCAAGAGGGTCCTATTGACTGAGCCAGCCAGATGCCCGGGTCTTAGGATACATCAGCCTTGTGGGTTATTATTATATGTAATTGTTTGCAGAAATGTTTCTTTTTTCTTTTAGATTTGTAATAGAAGAAATTGAGGCAAGGTAGTGAAAGAAAGATTCTTGAACTTGGGCTTAGAAACGTGATTCAGTCATGTCCAAACCTAACAAATTACCTAATATCTCTGAACTTTAATGGACTCACCTATAATCATTTTTTAACAAGGTGGTTTATGAGGATTTAATGAGACAACATGTATAAAAGTCCCTAGCTTATAGTAGATATTCAGTAAACAATGCCTTGGGCAACAGAAAACATTTCTGATAGTGAAATAATTTCAAGGTAACAAAAAAGCTTAAGAAGCTAACTAGAAAGCAAAAATTCTCTGCTCTAATTTCAGCAGTATCCACGATTGGGATATGACTCTGGGAACGTTACTTAACTACTTTGTCTATTATCATCATTTGTAAAATGGAATAATAAAGTTTACTGACCTTGCAAAATCCTTTGTACTGTTAAAAACCGAACAGGCCCAAAGTGGTATCACTTACGCTAAGCCTTGTATCACTAAACGGAGGTAATTACAGTTTTGGCTCTCCTAGAAATGGAATCTTAAACTACTCAATCAGCAATGTCCTGATCAGTACTAGTTAGGTAATCTGCCTGATACACCACTGGCATCCATTAGAGGAAACTAACTTTCCAATAACCAACCTGCTTTTTTGCCTAATAGAATTTCCTTGTTTCTGCTGTACTCTGCCTATAAAAGTCTTTCTTTCAGTACAGCTCCTCGGTGCTCCTTTCTATCTGTGAGATTGGATGCTGCCCTATTCAAATTGATTTTTGCTCAAATAGCTCTTAAAATTTTTAATATGCTCCCATTTATCTTTTAATAGTGTATGATAAATAGTGTAAAACACCACTGGGATAAAGAATATTGTATGAGTCAACTTTTATTATTCTATTTTGTGTGATAAATGCTGTTTTAGACAATAGAATGAGTTGGTATGCAAAACATTATTGTGTTAATTAAACACAGGATCGCGTTTAATCATTAGGTTAATTTTCCCTGAACATTCTGTAATCCTTATATTAGAGTTACTATTAACTAACACAGCTTGACAAATGCTTCTATTCCTCTATTTATGTGTGGTGCTATTTTCAGTGAAGAGAAATTACTAGAAATACACTGCTTAATAGGAATGGTATTCAGGAGCTTTTAATGTAGCTTTAGATAGATCAGACCTGCTTGTGAATGTTTCTCTGAAGTCTGAAAATAATGACCACGTTCAGTTCTTGGTCTAGCAAAAAATATCTGGGCCAGGCAACCCCAAGAAGGTTGCAGATTCCAACACAGTAGGAGCCTGACCTATTCCTCAAAAAGATCATACTGCTGTCGATGTCCTGTTCCCCCACCAAACACATAACTGAGCTGCAGATAAAAGTTGAGGTATTGGTGGTGGAGGTTGAGGAATGAGGAAGAATTTGTGCAAAGGGAAAGATGGTCTAGTAACAACTGCCTAATGAGCAAGACAGTACAGTGATTAAATCAAATGTAGTATAGTCTTATAAATTGTTAACACTGTTTAGCTGTTTTCTTGCCTTTGTGACCCTAGAAAGCTATTCACCCTGTTGCATTTATCTACTTACCTGAAACAGGAGTGCAGTAGGCATACTCTTCAGTTAAAATAAATTATTTTTAAAACCTCAGATAATAATTCCCATGTGTATGATACATGAAGAAATCAAATTCTTGATCCCTCTCTTTCCATTTACAATCTGCCCGCTGTAGGGATAATCAACTGAGTTGGGCAATAAAAGGAGAGTTTAAGCAGAATCACTGTCTTCTTAGGACCTACCTTTGCTGAATGCTTACTTACTTCCCTCCTATTTTTTCTGTGCTATTTATTTTCTCGTTTGCTTGCTTGTCTCTTTTTGGAGGAGGATGTTAATGGAAGGCTCCCTAGTGAATTTTATCTTCACTGAGATGCTTGCCAACGTGAGGTTTTGGAAGAGAATTTCTTAAGGAAAACTCAGAATGAGTAAAGGGACTCTTCTCTTTCCATTCCTAGGGAAGAAGAGAGATGAATATATATAATACTTATAAAAATTAGCCTGAAGTTTATGAACTTAAAATGCCAAATAGAACCAGAATGGTATAGATACAAGGCCTTTAGATATGAAATCTAATATGTTGATGTCAGACTTATCTGGATCACTTACAGGTATGGGACCCTCTCCAAGTCTCTCAATTTCTTTACATGTATAGTGGGATACTATCTCTTTTTATACCTCACAGGATTGTTATTGAAACCAAATAGAATTATAAACGTAGAAGAACACACACACACATGAAAAATCTAACATCTGGAGGCGTCTCAGGAGTCAGCCCATAGGCAGATCTGTGCTTCCCACTCCCCAGAGAGCAGCTCTACTTTCTTTTATCTGTTTCATATGCTATTGACACAAATGATTTTATTTTATTGATTTTAAAGATCTGCTGCTAAAGGATAGAATTTGAAATGTGCAGATAACAGATATTTGTATTCTTTGATCATGATACTATCTACCACAGTGTGTTTACCATGACATGGAAAGCACTGAAAACATGAAAGGAATGGGCAAGGATGTTACTGCGAGATGAGCCAAGTGATCATATTTTTATACCCTTTGAATTTTTAGTCTCAAGACTTGTTTATACTCTTCAAAATTACCAATCAGTTTGAGCAATCTCTCAAAGCACAAGGATACACAAGCACACATTCCATTAGCCATCAGTATGATGACATCATCACATGTCATGTCGCCTCTGGAAAATCCACTGAACACTTATGAGACAATCAAAGTGAAAAAAAAGTCTTTGTATTTTGATGAAAATAAGTCTGACCCTTGCGGCCCCTGAAAGAACCTTAGGGACCCCTAGGGAAACCGAGACCGCACTTTGAGAACCACTGACCTATTATTTTGAAGGAAACACAAAGGAACTGAATTATACGGTAAGTCAGGTGTGTATTTTTCACATATCTGCTTCAAGCTCAAAGGACATTGGAATGAACGAAATTTATTTCAAGGAAATTTCACAAAATGTTTCCAATAATCTCTTCACTCTTTAAACCTGTGTTTTAAGGTCTTTAAAAAGGTTACGTTGGGCTGCTTTCGTTGAAGCATAGCAGCCACTTTTCTTTCCCATGAAGCAAAAATCAACCACAAATTTCACTTCAAATGGAATTTGGACCTCTTGTTCAGCCAGTGACAAAACGTTTTAATTTGATTACATTTTGGGGGGGATATATGTGTTCTGAAAAATGCGTCTCTGTCAGTGAATAGAGCGACATTTCAGAGAGTGAGAGGTCTAGGGAATCATCACGTGGATGTCCGTGCCTTCCTTTAACAGAGTGGCTCCATGTTAAGTCATCTTGAGCAAGGCATTGTAGTACTTGATTTCTTTAAACAACTCATTGTAGTCCTTACTTAACATTTCAATAATACATTTTAATTGGGCACAATTGGCTCCTTTTGTCTTAATTTTTTTTTAAGTTATCTGCCCATTTATAAGCAAAGACAAAAGCTTGTCAGTCCCCAAATGCACTTTTCTCTGCCTCACTTTGAGGACTTGTGTAGCCGGAATAGTTTTTAGTCCCTCCCAACAGCTGCTCTGTGTTTTTACATCTCTCAAGAGGGGTTAATTCTTTACAGCTGTATCCTGCCTTCCAAGAATCTCACATGTGCAAATTATTAATCTTTTTCTATTGCTACAGTAACTCCCCAGGCCATAAACACCCCCTACCTAAAACTGGCCCTTTTCCAAGATAAACTTTGGTATTTTTTCCCTGAAAAGATAATTTGGTCTCTTTTGGTTTACACTGTTATTTAGAACAAATGTTAAGATATAGAAACTTACAAACAATTATTTAAAAATAGAAATTTAAACTTCAAATTTAAACCTCTATCCATTGTTGTATAATTTGAGTCTGAATCCTACATTCCATTTACTTAAAAAATCAAGCTGTTATACTTTTCACAAGTATACATTTCAATATTTAAAATTTTGGCATTATGCTAGTTAGATCAAATAGGATTTTCTTAAATAAAAAAATAATAATGGAGCCTTTCGTCGAGTGTAAGCAAATTATGTTCTTTCAAAGGTGATCCACATGCATTTATACTTGCAATGTATATCGTGTGTTTTGGTGTATAAACATATCAGTGTTTATTGGAAAGGAAGAAAACAAACTTAAAATGTCATGGTAAGGCAATTTATATTAATATACAAATATGGCGGCTAACTTCTCAATTTTAATATAAAATATGCTTTATTGTAGATTTTTATGTCTTTAAGACTCATTGTGAGATGGCTACAAATTAGTCGTTTCTCTCCGCTTCCATGATCTATGCTTTGATCTCTTCCTCCATCCCTTAGCTACTAGTTGAATACTCTTATGACACCTCCAGCCTTCAAAATAAATGATTTATTCTAAAAGTTAGAAATGTCATAATAAAGCATTAAGAAATTCTAGGAATTGCATTTCTCTGTGATTACATGCCTCTAGTGGCGTTCCCAGGCACAAGGCAGAGGGACCAGTGATTTTTACCACCTGACAAGTGCAATAATCCCCCAGAACTGCAAGGCCTGAAGCATCTTATTGCTGTTATGAAACAGAATTTATAAATAAAAATAAGGAAAACAGCCAGAGCCAGGCACTTCCTGGGCTTCACTGACATTGATATGACAGCCAATCAGAAATTTCCATTTATGCCAAGATTGCCAAACCAATAATTTTAGCAATAAAGACTACTCTAAGGAGTATTAAAATGGTTTGCCTCTAATATGTATTTAAACACAAAGGAAGTTTAAAGGTAGGTTCGTTATAATTCAGACACGCAATCATTTTAATATATACAGAAAACCTCCCCGTAGACCAATTAAAAGGAGCTTCCAAACAATACTGACTCTTAATTCACATAATATTATAACTCAAGCAAGTTACGTTTCAACATTTTTAGATAAGCTGTATAAGAGTAGAAAAAAAGGGATTAGGACAATAGATTTGAATTGCATTTTGTATTATTTCAACTGCATTTTAACAGCCTTTATGACTGAAAGAGGGAATAAGAATGCAGAAGGAACAAACTTGTGTAGATTATTTTTTCATTACATGCATTATTCCAGTTTAAAAATGTCAGTCGCTTGTCATGTTAACTAAGAATGCATTCACTATTGTACATATCTAAAGCTGGAGTTAAACTGAGAATTTTGCAAAGGACAGATACAAAGAAGTGATTTTTTCCTTCCCTCTGTATATAAAAATAGAACTTTCAGAAATGTCATGGCTGACACATTTAGCTGCTGGACATTGAAAATCCTCTTTCTGACTCACAACCTGTGACTGGAACTCTGTCAGAGTAATCAAGAGATGTTATACCATAGAGCACAACAGTAGGGGAGGCTTTGCCGTTTGGCCTTGTTTTTAAAGTGAAAGACATTTAAATTTGGATCCTAACATAAATAAATATTTCTGATATTTCTCACCTCTAAAATACAGAAAAAGAATTAATTATGTAAGGAATTTGTACAGCCGGCTATCTAATTTAACTACTTAGCTTATTATTTTTTTTAAAACATTTTATTTGTTTGACAGAGAGAGATCACAAGTAGGCAGAGAGGCAGGCAGAGGGAGAGGAGGAAGCAGGGTCCCCGCTGAGCAGGGAGCCCAATGCGAGGCTCCATCCCAGGACCCTGAGATCATGACTTGAGCCGAAGGCAGAGGCTTAACCCGCTGAGCCACCCAGGTGCCCCAACTACTTAGCTTATTGAATTGAGTATCTCATGAGCGTGTGGACTACTGAAGCAGTAATATGTTAAGAGATAAACATGACCGAATAAATACCTACAGTATGCTGGATTACTTTCCTAAGATTGTATTGCAAGTAGTGATGACCATAAAGGAATACAGCAAACCTTCAAAAAATACAACCATACTTTGGAAATTGAAAGGCAATCCTTGGATAATATTTGTCTCCTTTGGTCTCATATGTAATTAGATCCCCTCTTTTTTCAAGAGAGATCAGGAGACTTATGACACACATTATGATATATTTTTTCCCAGTACACTATAAAAATTCAGAAAAGTGGGTTCCTGGGTGGCTTAATTGGTTAAGCGAGTGCCTTTGGCTCAGGTCATGATCCCAGAGTCTCAGGATTGAGTCCCACATTGGGCTCCCAGCTCCATGGGGAGTCTACTTCTCTCTCTGACCTTCTCCCCTCTCATGCTCTCTCTCTCTCTCTCTCTCAAATAAATAAATAAATAAAATATTTTTTAAAAATTCAGAAAAGCTGGGTATTCAGTTTTTTGTTGTGTCTATGAGGGTTTTCACCAATGCATACTTGAAGACTTTTATTATAATTGTCAATTTGTGAAAACAGAATATGGTTAAATAAACATTAATGTGAACATCCATGAAATGGATGAAATCAGGTTAGGTAAGTCCTTAGTAAGTGTTCAAAATTCTTCCTAGTATTTTTAAAATTAACACAAGCTGTGTCTTGGCTTTCTTTCACTTTTTTGAGATAGCAACATCTTAACTTTTCAAGATGAATGAAAGACCTTAAGATATTTGGGCTCACTGAGGCAGTTGATTATGATACTACTATAATTTAGGGGAAGATATTCCAATTTTCAATTGATAATTGATTTAGGGTCCAAATGTGATATAGTTATACTTATTGGAAAGGGCATCTTTAACAAAACTGTAGAACCTCATCATGTTTCTGCAAATGAAACAAAAGTAGGTTCATTCTCTCCCATGTCTGTATCTCTCAAGCCTGGTTGGCTATTGGCCAACCCAAGAAGAAAATGTTTGTTTGTCTGGTGGTGTGGAAGGAGCTGTGGCTTTTGAGTTAGATTCAAATTCTGACAGTTGCCAGCCAGATGACTTTGGACAAGTTACTTAATCTTTATGAGCCTAAATTTTCTTGTCCTTATAGTGGGGAAGATGTCTAGCAGCTCTTAAGCTGTGAGGTTTAACAAATCAGGTAATAGCATGAGGCTAGCAGTGTCAGGCCTCCAAAAAGACAAGTGATAAAAAAAAATTATTCTTTCCATTCTTGAGTTCATTCAAATTTATTTTTTGTCCTTCCTTGCCCAAATTGTAAGTGCCTTATCTTTCCCATGTCCACGTTTCCTAGGAATCTTTATATTCCACTTGTTAGTCCAAGTTCACCCAAATGAGTAATACCCCATTGTCCAATTTTCCTTGAATGTATCTGTCTGCTAGAGCATAACTATTCTCTTACTCATCCTCTCTGGTTTTAGTCTCTTTTAGGTAGAACTCATCATTCTAGGAACTAACAGGTTAATGTATCCTTCTATATTATATAGAATGTGTTCTTATAAACTTAAAGAATCACAGACTCTTCAAACTTGAAGGGATCTACTAAATTAGAGATCATGGAATCAACTGCCCAGAGGGCTAAGCAGACACAGTAAATGAGTAAAATGGGTTGGGTGAGAGTGTATATACATGTTCAAGACAGAAGAATAGAACGGAAACCAACTAGAAGGAGCTTGCATCTGTAGAGGGCCGTCACTACCCAGCTCAAACTGAGTGTTGCTTTGTGGAAATTCTGGCCCAGTATTGGGCCAGATTTTTGATTAAAAAAAAAAAGAAATCCAGATTTTTTATGACTTAACGTTTGCTGTTGTTGTTTAAAAACCCTGGTCTAAACCAAATGTATCTACTGGCCAGATCCAGACAAGTGGTCATTTTGAAGAGTCTCTCTTAAATCATCTGATTCTAATAACCTAATGTGCAGATGAAAACATCAAGACCCAGGGAGTCAAGTTACTTTCCCAAGGTTAGTTAGTGACAAAACAAGGACAATACCCAGGTTTCCAGAGCCATGGTTTAAGGATACCACCTTTGGCCATTTGCCTCTTCATTCCTTCCAACACACATAATACATTTTGGAACTTTATCATTTTCTTAGGGTCACAGGTACAATAGTTAACAATATTCTTTCCTCACACTAAAGAATCTTCTAGTTCCTAAGTCTCCAAATCTCCCAAGTGAAGCACATGTATAGAGTATGTTGATCAAAAAACTTTCACTTTAATAATAAAAAAAAATGTGTATACCTTTTCCAAATATATGAGGTTACCTTCTGAACAACTTTTACCACACTCTGGAGTTATTTATACTTTGGAATTATTTGCCTTGAGTTTATTATTATGTTTCTAATGGCATTTTAATATTTTAGGAAAATTTAGGACAATTTAATATTTTGCAGTACTCAAGTACATAATTTAACTTTTCAGAATTAACTTGAAATGCTTCAGATTAGCATATATATATATATGTAATTCACTTGATCAAGTTTAGATTTTTAGAAATCAAAGATTAATAAGTATGGACATATTCCTTTGGGGAACATCAGCATGTCATCTCTGTGTTATAAAAATGAAAGAGAACTCCTTTGTTGATTTGTGTATTAAGGTTTCTATATTCAGGGACTCCCTAGACTCTAAAAGCTGATTAGCAATTTGTGGACAAAGTTGAGGTAATTTTGGCATTTTTTACCTTAGAGTAAATTGTAACTCAAGTTTAAAATTCTAGTGGGCAAACTTCTTTTATTATTATACCTAGTTTGGTACTGGTTGCTAAATTTTAATCCTCTTCGGGCTTCTCATTTGGATATTTGAATTTTAATGTGGCACATATACATTTTCAACACTAAATTCAAACCCACCATGATCACATACTAATTGAACAGAACTGTCCATTCCAATTGTGGGTAATGGAGATTAGGGTGTTTATGAATACAGTCCATCGATTAGGTTACATGGTATAATTTCAGGGCTGTGAAAAATTTCTACCTCTGGTTTTCCTCTTCCCTTGGGGTTCCCAGTCTTCTCTGTGACCCCAACTTGCTTCAAGATTTTTAAATTTGCTGCTAACTAAGGTGGATGCATTTCCCGACCTTGCTGTGGGAATAGAACAGAAGTCCCTCAAGTGCTGTAGGAACTAATTAATATGCATATTATTCCAGGAAAGAATCATTATTTCATGGATATCTTTGTGAAAGTATCTGCCATAATGGTTAATTACTAAGGCCATGCCCATTGCTAATACAGAAGGAGATTCTTTATTTAGATATGATATTTTTGTTTTATAACTTAATGTACTTCATATAAGTTTGTGAGTATGTAAGGGAGAATATTTGAAGTTTTTATACCACTCTAAAAGTCCTTTTTGGATTGATAAGTGCCATATCAAAAACAGGCTCAGAAATTATCAAACTTTCATGAGACTTTTGGGAATTTAAAAATTTACATCAGTTTAAGGTGATAATTACAGAAAACAATTTTAGTTATTTTACACTTTACTTAATTTAATGATACAAATACTTGTCGGGTGATTATGAAGAGTGAAACACCACACTCTAACAGATGTAAGAAATAGCATGATTAATTAAGCATGGTCTCTTTGAAATTTCCTTCCTCTATTATCTTTATTCACTCTAGTTGGGAGCTTAAGTACCGACGGCACAGGTCAAGCAGGAATTGATAGACAAAAGAGAGAGAACCCAGTATCAGAAAAGGTTAGTGATAGTGAGGAGGAGGTTATCCAGGCAAAGCAGCCTGTGTCAGGG
Organism: Ailurus styani; assembly: GCA_002007465.1. Classification (NCBI taxonomy): domain Eukaryota; kingdom Metazoa; phylum Chordata; class Mammalia; order Carnivora; family Ailuridae; genus Ailurus; species Ailurus styani. The sequence goes on from LNAC01000174.1 coordinate 565,320, forward strand.
TGCTGCTGGGGATGAATATAAGGTTAGACCTTCAGTTCAAGAATAGAACTGGGCCTGAGACATTAATATGTGGCAGGTTTTTGAGGCAAGGAAACTGGAGGAGAGCAGCAAGAGGAAAGATTGAGTCACTAGACTTGGGATATAAAGTGGAAATCTAGCCAAAGATAAGTTAAACATTCAGTTTCTTAACTTGAAAACTGCCTCAACTTGGTCCCCAGCTCACCCACAGGGTGGAAGCTATATTGGCTCAAGGTATTTGGTTGCTCTTTCTAGTCGCTGGATGATTACTAAACTAGCATATGGGTATGATCCATTGGACACCAGGCTAAAAATTAAAATTATAATTAAAAAATACTAAATAGAGACATCAACAACCACACCCTATGGGGAAAACAGATTCCACAGATTAATTATAGATAAACTGAAACAAACGAACAAACTAACTAACTAACTAAATAAATAAATAAAAGAAAAATACCCAGAAGTATAGTCCAGGGGAAAAAAAACCACAATGACTTATAATCCAGAGTTACTACAATATATAATCTAAAATATCTACTTTTAACAATATAAATAAACAAACAAGTCATTCAAAGAAATAGGAAGACATGATCCACACTCAGGGAAAACAAAACAAAACAAAATAACAAAAAACAGTGAATAGACTATCTCTGAGGGGGCCTAGATCTTTATCAAAGATTTCAAAACAGCTATTATAAATATTTCAACAGTTAAAGGAAACCTTGCTTAAGGAATTGAAGGAAAGTAAGATGATAACTCATGACATAGGAAATCAATAAAGAAATAGAAACCATTAAAAAGGAACAAATGGAAGTTCTAGAGTTGAAAAGTACAGTAATGAAAGGGGAAAAAAATCCACTAGATGAAATCAATAGCAGATGTAGGATAAACAGGTATAAGATGGCAGAGGAAAGGATCAGTGAACTTGAATATAGAGGAATAGAGGATAGACTGATCAATAGAAATAGTCTGATGAAGAAAATATGGGAAAATAATTGAAGGAAAGTGAATAGTATCTGAGATACCTGTGAAACAATTTCCCATGTGCCTACATAGGTACCATGAGAGTCTTACAAAGAGAGGGGAGAAAAGCATAGGAGACATATCTGAAGACTAATGGCCAATCTGTCTCAAAGTTGATGTTGAACAATAGATCCAAGAATTGCAGTGTACTTCAATCAGGAAAAAGACAAGAGATTCATTCATGAATGATTCATTCATTCATTCCAAACCCATCACAAATATCGAAACCCAATACCAAAGGGAAAATCCTGTGGGTTTTTTAAAGATTTTATTTATTTATTTGAGGGGGAGAAAGTGTGTGCACACACATAAGCGGGGCGGAGGTGGGGTGGGAGGGTGCAGGTAGGGGCAGAGGGAGAGAGAAAAGCAAACTCCCCACTGAGCAGGGAGCAGGGGGGTTGGGGGCGGGGCTCAATCCCAGGACCCTGAGATCATAACCAGAGCTGAAGGCAGATGCTCAGCCCACTGAGCCACCCAGGCGCCCCAAAGGGAAAGTTTTGAAACTATATTGAAGAACAACAATAAGATTAGTGGCCAATTTCTCATCAGAAAAACTGGAGGTGAAAAGGTAGTACGGTGACATATTAAAAAGAGAGTTTGTTGTCAGAGGAACTACCTTAGAAGAAATATTAAAGGAAATTCTTCAGGCAAAAGGAAAATATACTGGATAGTAACTTGAATGCATAGGAAGACATAAAGAGTATTGGAAAATATATGGATAAATATAAAAAACTGTATAAATATATTTTTCTCTCTTCTTTTAATTTCTCTAAAATATATGATTGTATAAAGCAATAGTTATAACACTTTATTGTTGGGCTTGTAACATATTTAGGTGCAATGTATATGACAATAATAGCACAAAAGAGGTGGGAAGAAATTAAACTATCCTGGAATAAGTTGCTGTATTTTACTGGAATTAAGACAGTGTTAAAATAGATTTTGATAATGTAGATGCATGTTGTAATTCCTAGAGCAACCACTAAGAAAATATCTTTAAAACAGATTAAAATATCAACAAAAGAATTAAAATTATAACACTAAAATATATTTAACACTAAAGACAGAAAAGCAGGAAAAAGTAGAATACAAAGATATGACATTAATAAAAGACAAATAGCAAAGTGATAAATATAAATCCAATCATATCAGTAATTACATTAAAGGGGAATGGATTAAACATTCCAATCAAAATAAGTGATTGTCAAACTGAATAATAATGCAAGGATCAACTATATGCTCTCTGTAAGACACTCACTCTATTTTTTAAAAAAGATTTTATTTATTTATTTGAGAGAGAGAGCATGAGCCGGGGGGAGGGGTGGAGGGAGAGGGAGAAGCAGACTTCTTGTTGAGCAGGGAGCCAGAAATGGGGCTGGATCTGAGGACCCCAGGATCCTGACCTCAGCTGAAGCCAGATGCTTAGCCCGCTGAGCCATCCAGGGGGCCCAAAGGGAAGGTTTTGAAAGTATATAGAAAACATAATAATAATGAGAATGTAAAAGTTTGCTTTTATGTGAGGTATGTTTTCTGACCACAATGAAATTAAACAGGAAATCAGTTAGCGATAAGAATTTTTGAAAAATTTCAAGTATTTGGAAATTAAGCAGTATGTTTCTACATAATCTATGGGTAAAGGAAGAAATCAGGAGGAAATTTAGAAAATATTCTGAATAAAAATAGAAACAGAATATCACAATACATAGAGCGCAACTGAAACAGTGCTTGAAGGAAAATGTACAGTTTTAAAGGTCTATGCAGTTGACCCTTAAATGACACGGGTTTGTACTGCATAGGTCCACTGGTATGTACACTTTTTTTTTTCAATAAGTATGTAGGATTATTTTTTTCTGATATTTGTAACCATTTGAAAAACTTGCAGAGGAACTGCATAGCCTCGAAATAACAAAAAATTAAGTAAAAGATATGTCACGAATGCCTAAAATATATGTAGATACTAGGGTTTTTTAAAAAACATTTACTACTATAAAATATACAAAATCTATTATAAAAATTTTAAATTTATCAAAACTTATGCACACAAACACTGACTATGCTTGGTGCCATTTGCAGTCAAAATAAATGTAAACAAACACACAGAAGCAGTATTATATTATAAATATATATAATTAATCATAGTGCCGACTGTACTACTATAATAATCTCATAGCCACCTCCTGTTGCTATCGTGATATTCAAATGTTGTGAGTATCCACTTAAAATGTCCATGTGATGCTAATCATCTCCATGTGAACAGTTTGTCCTTCCAGTAAATTGCACATGGCCATAAAAAATGATCTCTTGTGGTTTCCACTATTAGGAACTAAGTTTTGGGGGAGTCAAAAGTTTTAAGTGGATTTTCAACTGCATGGGAATCAGTGTAGTAACCCAGTGTTGTTCAATGGTCAACTTTATTTTTTGAAGAAGAAAGGTGTCAGATCAATAACCTAAGCTTCCACCTTAGAAATAGAAAATGAGTGAGTAAATTGAACACAAGACAATCATTAAAAGGTAAACAATAAAGATCAGGATGGAAATCAGTGAGGAAAGAAAGAAAACACAAAAATAATAGAGAAAACTCAGTGAAATCAAAAGTTCATTCTTTAAAAATTTTACCAAATTGATAAATCTCTAGACTAAGAAAAAGAAAAGGGAGGACCCAAATTAACTAAATCAGAAGAAGAAGGAATACAGCTACTAATCCTAGACATTAAACTGATTACAAGAGAATACTATGAACAATTTCATGTCATTTTTAGAAATTGACAGCTGATTCTAAACTTATGTGGAAATTCAAAGGACCTAGGAAACCAAAAACAATTTTGAGAAAGAAAAACAAATTTGGAGGTCTTCTGTCATCTATTTTCCAACCTTATTGTAATGCTACCATAATCAGGGCAGTGTGGTATTGCTGTAACACCAATGAAACAACAGAACAGAATTGAAAGTCCTTTATATTTATGGTCAATTGATTGTCAACAAGTTGACAATGCAAGTTATTGGGAAAATTAAAGTCTTTTGAAGGAATGGTTGTGGGAAAATTGAAGATCCCTATGCAAAATAAATGAACTTAGACGGGTACCTCACATTATATGTAAAAATTAACTCGAAATGAATCATAGACCTAAACATAATAAATAAAACTATAAAACTTCTGGAAGCATTCAAAGGAAAAAAATCTTTATGAGGTATAAGTAAAGATTTCCTTGAAAAGATACCAAATACAAGATCTATAACAGAAGGAAATGATGAAATAAACTTCACCAAAATTTAAAACTTTCACTTTTCAAAAGATACCACAAGGAGAACGAAGATGAACCCGGACTGGGAAAAAATACTTCCAAATCATATATCTGACAAAGGTTTTATATCCTGAATTTGAAAAAATTCTTAACAACTCCACAAGAAGACAATCTGATTGAAACGTAGGTATCGTAGCCCAGCTCCAGATAGCTGCCGAAGACTTCTTGTCTTTTGATGTTCCCTGGTGTAGTGCCCTCCCACGTTGTTTCACAGTTGCACTGAGTGACCAATGGGCTGCAGCAGGAGTGAAGATATGTTACTTCTAAGGCTAAGTCATAAAAGCCATTGAGGCTTGTGCCTTGCTCTCTCATTCGGATCAATCATTCTCAGATAAGCTAGCTGTCAGGTCGTGGGGAAAGTTTCAGTTAACAACCTTGTGAGTGAAACATCTTGTCAGTGGATCCTTCAGTCCCAGTCAAGCCTTCAGGTGACTGACCTCTTCACTGCAATCTCATTAGAGACATGGAGCCACAAACACTAAGCTAGGCATCTCCTAGATTCGTGACCCTCAGAAACTGTGAGATGATAATTTTGTTGTTTTTTGTTGTTTACTAAGTTTGGAACAATTTTTTTTAATGAAGTAATTGACAACCAATACGATGGACAAAAGATTTGAATGGATATATCAACAAAGGAGATCTATGAATGACTAATTATTACATGAAAAGATGCTCAGCATCATTATTCATTGGGGAAATGCAAATTAAATCCACATTGTGATACATTACAACACATTGGAATGACTATAATAAAAAATACTGACAATACCAAGTATTGGTGAATGTGTGGCAAAATGGGAGTCCTCACACACTGCTGGTGGGAATGTAAAATGAAAAACAGTTTATTAAAAAATTTAAAACAAACTTACCATACAATCCAGCAATTTTATTCTTAGATATCTACTTAAGAGAGATGAAAATGTATGTCCACGTAACACTTATACATGATTATTCATAACAGCATTATTCATAATGCTCCCCAAACTGGAAACAATCCACATGTCCATTGATTGGTGAAAAGATTAAAAAAAAATGTAGAAAATCCATAAGCAAAATGTGGTATATCTATACAGTTAAGTATTTTTTTTAACAATAAAAGGGAACAAAAAACATGCACCCTATAACCTGGATGAGCCTCAAAAACATTATGCTAAGTGAAAAGCCAGACACAAAAGGCCATATATTGTATTTATTTCAATTACCTAATATTTCCAGAAGATTTAAATATGTAGAGACAAAAAGTGAATCACTGGTTGCCTGGGGCTGGGTGTGGGACTGAGGGTTGATTATAAATAGATATGAGGGAAATTTTGGGAGTAAGGAAAATGTTTTGACACTTGATTTTTGTGATGGTTGCACACTCTATACATCTATTTATAAGGAAATTCAAAAGACCTAGAATAATCAAAACAATTTTGAAAAATGAGAGGGAAGCCTGGGTGGTTAAGTTGGTTAAGTGGCCAGCTCTTGGTTTCAGCTCAGGTTGTGATCTCAGGGTCAGAAGATTGACCCCCAGATCAGACTCTGTGCTCAGTGCAGAGTCTACTTGAGTTTCTCTCTCCCTCTTCCTCTCCCTCTGCCCCTCCCTTCCTCTGTTCATGTGCTCTCTCTTTCTAAAATAAATAAATAAATCTTAAAAAAAAAAAAGAAAAACAAATGAAAGAAAGTTGGAAGTTTATATTATCTAATTTTGAACTTTATTATAAAGCTAACATAATCAAGACAGTGTAATGGGGGCACCTGGCAGACTCAGTCAGTAGAGCATGCAACTCTTGATCTTAGGGTCATGAGTTTGAGCCCCAAGTTGAGCATAGAGTTTACTTAAAAAAAAGACAGTGTGGTATTGGCATAAAATATAAGCACTTAAAAAGATTTATATGTCTGCAATAGGTGAATTTTATGGTATATGAATTGTACTTCAATAAAGCTGCTACAAATAATATGAAAGAGGTACAGAGAACTGTGGTAGAGGCAGTCCATAATTTTAAATGAAGACACCTGGAAAAAATATGAATGTGCAGAAATTGAAGTAGAATTCAAAGATGAAGAATTTGTGGTAGTGGTGTAAAGGGAAAAGCAGTTCTTGTCGGCAGAGAGATTAAAGATGCAAGGCTGTGTATGGGGTGCCTGGGTCATTCAGCTATTTAAGTGACCCACTCTGGATTTCACCTCAGGTCATGATCTCAGGGTCATGGGATGGAACCCAGCTTCAGGCTCTGCGGTTGGCAGGGACTGCTTGAGATTCTCTCTCTCCCTCTGCTCTTCCCCTCCCCCACTCTCTTTCTATCTCAAATAAATAAATCTTTTTTTTTTTTAAAAAAAGAAAGATACAAGACTGTGGAATAAGCTGTTTTGACATGATTAGGAGCCTAGTGTCTGTAGGGGTGAGTGTGTAGAGTTAAAAGTAGATGTGGAATGACAGATATTTATCCTATAGGCCATGGGGAAAAACTAACCTCTTAATTTCCAGACCTGACCTCTCCTTTAGATCTCAGACTAAAAAGTCTATTTGCAAGACATCACCACTTGGATATCCCCACACATCTTAAATAAACATGCTCTAATTTGTAGCTAACTCCTTCCCATGTTCTCTTTCTCAGTTGATGACTATACTATCCACCCATTTGGTCAAGATAGAAACTTAATTATTTTTAATGCTTCAGTGTTTGTTTCTCCATATCAAATCAATCAACAAGTTTTATTGCTTTATTTTACTTCCTCATTTTTCTCTGATCTTTATTTTTTTACCTCTGTACCTTAACTAAGATCAGACTCTAGTCTTCTTGCTGGACTATCGAAATTACCATCAAGGTAGTTTCCTTGTTTTTAGTCTTGCCTCATTTAAGTATATTTATAACATAGTTTTCAGTGATTAATTTTAGAAATTCAAATCTGATTATGTCAATCCCTTGATTAAAACCCTTCAACTGCTTCAACTTCTCATCACCTAACAGAAAAAGTTCAGGCTATTCAACCAGACTTTTCATTTCTGATGCATGCCTATCAGACTGTCTTACCAGTCCTTACAGCTTTCTAACTCTATCTTACCTTTATGCTTTTCTCAGTCTTCCCACATCTACCCAACTATCTTCACTGATAAGGCCCAATTCAGTACTTTCAGGAAGTTCTCTTTGAACTCTATCTCCTTTGTGCTTGATTAGATGGTCTTGTCACCAAGTTGGGCATTTTTTTTTTCATCATCGTTTGCCCCACATCACATTACAATAAGTGGTTTATGTGTTTCTCTCTCTCCAAGTTGTGAGTCCCCTGAAAATAGGGCTTGCATCTTTCTCACATTTGTAATCCAAGAGTCTAACACTATGACAAATGCACGGGAGAAGCACAAAATGTACTTGCTTAATGAAATGGATGGATGGGACAAACTAGATAATCACTGGTGATGTAGAGAATGGTTTGGAGAGGGAGAAAGCTTGAAAATGACATCATTTTCAAAATGGTTCAGGTGAGAGTTAATGAAGCTTCTTCTTTTTTTTTTTTAGTTTTAGCAATCAGACAAGGAAGACGTATTATGAAACTTAAGAAGTAGATTAATTTTTAGTGCTCTTGAATTTGACAACTCAATAGTACACAATGCAAAATAAGTTTTTTTTTTTAAGATTCTATTTATTTATTTGAGAGAGAGAGAGAGAGAATGAGTGAGGAAAAGGGACAAAGGGAGAGGGAAAAGCAGACTCCCCATTGAGCTGACACGGTGCTGGAATCCAGGACTCCAGGATCCCAGGACCCCAGGATCATGACCTGAGCTGAAGGCAGATGCTTAACTGACTGAGCCATCCAAGCACCCTCCAAGTATGTTAACAGTGTGCCACAGCAAATGGTAGATATGAACCTGAAGCATGTCCCTATGCTTTGTTCGAAGCTTAGGATGCAAAGCCTTCTCCATCTCAAGTGGCAAATAATCACTGATAAGTGGTGGCTGCCAAGGGTGCTGTGTTTAGAAGGACTTTAAAACCAGATACCAGTTCCACAGGGGAAATTACCACAATCAATTATTAATGTCTGTCATTCTGTCATGGTTACAGAAAAGTAGTGTGACTCCATGAAATTAAAGGATTTTCCCAGACTATATTTGTCCCTATTCAACACCAAATGAATGACTTGAATATGTAAATGGCATGCTTATCTAAATTATAGATAACACAAAACCAGGAAGACAATAAATACATTGGGCAGCAATCATATCAAAATGAATTTATAGCTGGCACCATTGCTCTACCAGAATTAAATGCAGCTGGATTAAATGTACAATCCTATACTTGGGTTAGAAAAATCTTCTGGATGTTGGGGGAAAGAAAGTGATGTCATAGCAAACACAATAGAAGTAAATAGCATGATGAGGCAAGAAGTGTAATGTCCTAAGGGAGAGAATCGTTTTGGTTTACTTTGTGATGACCTAACTGCACTGGGCACTTGTCCTTAAACTTTGGCATTCACTTTAAAAGGAACTTTGAGGGACACCTGGCTGGCTCAGTCAGTAGAGCATGTGATTCTTGATCTCAGGGTCTTGAGTTCAGGCCCCATGTTGGCCATAGTGTTTACTTGGGAAAAAAAATAAATAAAAAGAATTTTGAGAGGGAAAATGAAACCATATTATACTGGAAAAGTGAAATGGAGTGAAAAATGGAACATCATCATGTGGAAGATGAGTTTGACTTATCCTCCATCTAAATTCTAGAGGAACACTGAACACATGGGTAGGCAAAAGAAAAGGAGGAGGCCAGGATTTAATCCCAAGGATTAGAGGAGTCTAAAGATAAAATTGGCTGCCTTGAAACAGTGTCACTGTTTACTACACCGCTTACTTGCCAAGAACCCAATACATTACTGGTTTCTGTCCAGAACTAATACGAAGACCTACATCTAACACTGGCTGATTGAATTTTTCATGAATTCAACTATACTATAGAGCATTTTGGGCGTCAGATCCTGGAGATTGAGTTTTGGTGCTGGTTTTGCCACTAAGAAACAGTAATGAGGGTGATCCTTTTAAATATGAATAGATTATACCATTTCAGTGTTCAAAGCTCCCAAATGGCTTCTTATTTCCTTCAGAGAAAAATTTAAATATTTTCAATGCCTTTAAGGCTCTACACTTTCTGATCTCCTTTATCTCCAACCTTCTACTTCTCCCGGCTCTATCTCCTATTTGTCTCACCTGAATACTCACTGGCTTCTGGGCTCTTCCTCAAATACCCCAGATGCATTCTGACCGTAGGGCTTTTGTTCTACCGGAGCTTTGCTTAAAATTTTTAATGTTTCATATCGCTTCTAAATGCACAGTTTTTACTTGAAATTTTAGATGTACAGGCCTTCTTGAGGCATTGGAAAGTTAACAACAATGAATTCACATTCCCAGATAGCAACATCAGCCAAGCTGCACAGTTTAGCCTTTCTTGCTTTGAATGGGACATGGGTTTTCCAGTTCATCACAGGTCCCAACCATGCTGAAACACACATTATTTACCAGATTTGCCCCAAAAGGACCTGGGACTATGCACTAACTGTGTTTCTCAAATTTTAATCTGCATAGAATCATTTGGAGAACTTGTTAGAATCAAAACTACTGGGCTAACCCCAAATATTCTGATGGAGGAGATCTGGTTGGGGCCCCCAAATTTGCATCTCTAATAAGCTCCCAGGTAGAGAAGCTATGGTCTGAAGACTAAACTTCAAATGGCACTATATTATAATATTTTCATTTATGGTAGTTTTTTCTTCCCAGACATATTTTATTTTAAAATTAATAATCAGGAACTGGAGTTTTTAAAATATATATTGCTAAATCCTGATTATTATTGTACTTTATTTTGTGTAAATGGTAATAATTAATTTGCTTAGTCCCCTTATACCTTCAGGTCATAAATTTTTGGTTCTTTGCTCCCTCAAGGTAATTTAGTTGTCTTTTGATTTTACCCTGAGGTACAGTGTTAAGAATTGGCCCTCCAGAATAAACAAAACAGGTATTAGCATTTCAAAAGCAACTTATATCTGAGTTATTTTGAAAATGCCATCTGATACCAAATATTAATAACTTCATAGTAACAGAGAAATCAAGACTCATGACTGGAAGGTGATGATCATCATCAAATAGTATTTATGGAACATATGCAGCCCATCTTTTAGACAAAGCTGGGACTAGCAATAAATCTCACTATGAAGATGGAGCAGAGTTGATGATACAACTGAGGTGTGGAGAGGGTTGGATGATTTGGCCAAGATCACACAGCTGTTGGACACTTGCTTACTTCCCCAATGATCCTGTCCTGCATGCCACTGAAAACAATAAATCATTTAATTAACAAAATAATGTCTGGAGTTGGATTAGAGGTAAAATTGCCTCTCGTTCTGCACAAATGGAGTAGTTTTTTCTGTTACAGGACTTGTACCACTCGCAGTGGTTACAACAGGGAAGCTGGCATGGTTACTGCACTCCTCTAGGATCCTTCCAGGCAGCCATGGAGCATTCTAGCAGAGGTGCTGGGAAGGTGAGTATCTTCAGGAGCCATGTAATGCAATGGCAGTAGCTGATTCCAGGAGCAACAGTGAAAGACCGAAGGACTACATCATATTCTAGGGGATTGTTTAGGGTAATCTCTCAGATCTCACCCAAAAGTTTTAGGAGTTGGAAAACTCACATGCTGTTCAGGAACAGTGGCTGCTGACCTAGGCAGCAATCCTAGGAACTCAGGAGAGATGAGTGGGACTGGATATGGCTCAGAATCAAGACTACTTCTTCTGAGAGAAGTTATTTCCCATCCGGTGGCAGAGGCATAACTCTATCGGATTCTATGGGGAAAACTCAACAAATTGGCTCTCAGGGGCTGGTACTACTTAGGAACTACCATGAACCTAGAGCAGTCACTGACTCTTAACTCCACTTGTTCTAATTGTGAGAGAGAAATCTGACCTTTAATCCCAGAGGTTATTGAAGCATACATTCTTTACTTGATGTCAAGCCAGGTAGCGGTCTGTTGCCTTTGTGCTCCTTCTCCAGTTATTTCTCTGGATTGGAGTCTGGTATCTCTTTTCCTGGAATCAGCTAGTCCAAGAGTCAGCAAACAATTTTCTGCTGAAACTATATGCCAGACACCATTCTAGGCACAGGAGATCTAGTAGTGAACAAAGAGTTAAGTCCCTGCTCTCAGGGAAGATGCATTCTAATTGTCTAAGATAGACAAGGGGCACATAAAATAATAATTAAGCTAAATTCATTTAAAACAAGTGCCTTCAAACAGATAAAAGAGGGGAAAGTTATAGAGAATGACAGAGATGGAAGAGTGCTTCACCTTTGGTAGACAGATAATACTTTGTTATTATCATCTTGAAATTCTTAATCCTTTTTTAACAAGACGTCCTCATTTTTATTTTTCACTGGGGCCTTATGTAGCCAACCCTGGGGTGGAGGACGTATTTTATTAAATGTCAAGATCTACTGTAAAGCTACTAGGAATTTAGACAATGTGGCTTTGGTGCAGGGTTATACAAATTGTTGGATATCACAATTCTAAGAACAGAATAGAAGTAAGAAATGGTGCACGTTTATATAGACCTTTGATTTATGACAAAGGTGGCACTCACTGCAGAACAGTGGAGAAAGACTGTAAGATGGAAACAGAACAATTGGGTATCTATCCTGAAAAAAACATGAAGTTGGATCTCAAACTCATGCTCAGAACTTAGTGTGGATTATAGATTTGAATGTAAAAGGTAAAACACAAAAGACTTTAGGAGACCACATAGGAACTTCTTCACTTCAGAGTAGATTAAGGTTTCTTATTTAATACACAAAAAACAGTAGCCACAATGAAAAAGACTTATACATTCAACCACATTACTGTGTTTGAAATACTGAGAGGCATGGATCCCAGCAGCCAACTCCACAAAGACTCCGTTTGACTCTATAGAGTCAAATACCAGGATCACAATCCTGGGAATGTAGGATTAAAGGAAAAAATTGTAGAGGAAATCTGAGAGGTAATGGTGGAGAGAAGCACTGAGGACATAGAGACTATTTTGGCAATTTGGGGTCATTTCCCTTCTAAGGATAAATGATTATAGCCATTGATTATATCCACGTGTTACCTAGCTCCTTTCAGTGGAAAGTACTATCTCTGGGGATTTTTCCAGTAATCTATTCCAGTATAACAAACCACTCCAAAAATGAGTGGCTTAAAAGAATAGCAATCATTTATTGTGGCCATGAGTCTGAAATTTGGGCTGCCAGGCTCAGCAGAGATAGGTGGGAGAGCTCAAATGAGGACGAGAGTTGCTCTTAAGATGGTTGTTAACATGGCTGCCAGATTGATTCTGGCTGTTGATTCCTCTTCATGACAACTTCTCCATGAGGCACCTTGGGCTTCCTCACAGCATGGTGACTGGGTTTCAAGAGCAAGGATCCCAAGAGAATTGGGACGTGGAAGCTGCCAGTGTCCTTTATATTGTGCTTTATGAGTCAAATAGCTCCAAGTCCCAATGGGAGGGAATGTAGACAGCATTTATCAGCAGGTAGCGTGTCAGAGCATCTGGGACCAATCTTCCACAGGAGCAGAACCAAATATCAAATCTAAGAGATGGAGTCATTAATTTGATAGCCTGGGTGATGACACGTGATTTAACAAAGAGGTACCTGAGGCAGTCACTGGAACTTCTGCGATCTGTAGTTTTGGATCCATGCACAGTTTTCTGGGTGCAGGAGACATTTGTTTGTTCAGTGATCATGTAAAAAAAAATATGCGTTTCTAGTAATTGGAGAAGGTCCTGTTCATTAAAAAGCATCCAAGAAAAAATTTTCAGGTTTTAGGTTTTGGGTTGACCTCATTGAACATAACCCAATTGGCAGAAGTAAATATAAAACATTCAGTTTTTAAAAGGATCTTCCTGGGGCACCTGGGTAGCTCAGTTGTTAAGCGTCTGCCTTCGGCTCAGGTCATGATCCCAGGGTTATGGGATCGAGTCCCACATCAGGCTCCCTGCTCTGTGGGAAGCTTGCTTCTCCCTCTCCCACTCCCCCTGCTGTGTTCCCTCTCTCACTCTCTCTCTCTAAAAATAAATAAAATCTTAAAAAATAAATAAATAAAAAGGACCTTCCTTTATATATGCCTGGTATTCACAGCTGCAAAACTGTCTGTCCCATAACAATGAGGCTGATCACATTCAAAATGACTAGAGGCTGCAAAATAAGTAAATAGATAAGCTTCTATTTAAAGATGCCTTAAAATGCTTCCAAGTTATGAAATTGCTCAAGTTTGCTTTGCCTACACATGGAGAAAAACTCATACAATTAAGCTTTGATAGTCACATTTCTGATATTAGAGTGGCACATAAAAATTGTAGGATGTCTTCAGGAGTAGAACTGATTGCTAGTGATTCTGAAGTCTGTTTGATCTGTAGTTCACATTACCAAGAGAGAGGAAGAAAAGGAAGGAAATTACCTTTCTGAGTGCCGGGCACTGGACGGAGTGCTTTTCATCTGTGATCTCATTTATTCCCCAAACAACTGTCGGTGGCAGGTATTATCAACCCTGTTTTTACAGCTACAGAAATTGAGGCTCGGAGAGGCTGAATAACTTGGCCAAAGTACCACAAAGGAGTTTGCGCAGGTAGGATTTGAACCCATGACTATTTAATGGCAAAACCATTGCTCTTTCCAATATATTAAACTGCCTCTGAAATCAGAGGTCTGTCCACAGCAAGAACTTGAGAACTTGGTGGCATTCAGTTTGATATTAAAGGAAGAATTGTGAAGTATTAAAAATGTTGTACATTGAAGCTAATATATCATTTTGCATTGCATGTCTTTTAGGGTCATAAGCACTTCATATTTCTAAGTTAAAGTATACAAGAAGGAGCTGACATATTGACATTTTCACACTGTCTTGGAGAGAAGCACAAAATCATGCTGTGAGTGGGCTTGCTCGGCCTGCCGTGGGCTTGATCATCAGGCATGTAGGAACCTCCATTGCAAAAATAGGCCAGGGAGGAAGAATAGGAAGCTAGGAGAGGAAGTCACAAAGATCACGGGCTGGGTGAAGTGATCCAAGTCTAGTGCTGCCCTTTGAGAGAGGAAAGCAACCATCCAGTATAGTTTCCAAAGGAACCTGGTGAACCTGAAATGATGCAGGTCGGTGTCATCCATTATCCAGCTGGAAAGTGAGGCAATGGCCATGTTCCGTCAAACTGAGAGCAGCATTATGTTTTGGTGTTGTCAGTCATCTTGGGAGAGGGGGCCAAGCCATTGGATAAGGTCAAGGGACAAAATCTAGCCTTTCCTACTCTGACAAAAGATAGGAAGGAAACCAAAGACCCAACTACATGGACTGATGTTTAGGGCTGAACTCTAATTCTGGAAGGAAACTGGATCACTAAACAGGAAACTTGAGGCTGAAGCCTAAGCATGCAGACTGGGAACAAGAAAAGTTTGTACATAATATGACAGATACGCGAGTGTCTCGTGCTCAATGTAGGCTCATCAGATACCATAAATTAATTCCAGACTCCTGTGGCTGGTGAGTCTAGGCTTACCGAATAGTCTGCCTCCCTTGCTTTGGATAAAATTTAAGAGTTGAAAAGACATAAGATCTTACAGTGCAGCTCGGCCTAAAACGCAGCTACTGAATGGGCAGCGCGGTTAACTTTTATTTAATCATTCCTTCCAATCTTCATTCATTAAACCATATTTATTCTAGGCCTTTATGTATATAGGCATAGGGATTTTCATTATTATATAGTATTTCACAATTTAGGCTAGTAAATACTGTTTATGTAAACTATGCACGATTAGTTAATTTGGTTTAATACTTATTTCTGATCAATCAGCAAACACAAAATCAATAAGTGCCTGCTATGCATTAATTTCTTTACCTGATCAAGAAATCCTATCATTTCTGAGAGATTTCTTCATCAATAATTACTTATCTCTCTTATATTTGTGTTCTTTTCCTTGGAATTCCCTTTTTTATTTTCTCCAGCATGAAAAGATGTTCAAGTATCTATGGAACAGAAGAATTCTCCTTCGGTCCTTACCAAACATTAAAATAATACCCAGCACGTGCTGGATACAGTTCTACATGTTTTGCATGTCATAAGTCATAGCAATCTTGTAAAGTGGATAATATTTCTCCATTTTATGGAGAAGGCCACTGAGGAACAGAAAGGTCAAATGAATTGTTCAAGATCTCACGGGTAGTTAGAGTTTGAGCAGGGACTTAAACCCAAACAAACTGGCTCTCGAGTGTGTCTGTTTTCCTCCATGTCATGTTCCTCTCTGGAAGTCCTCTTTACCTCTCTATCTTCTCCTCCCCTCCGCTCCTCTCCCCTCCCCTCCCCTCCTCTCCTCTTCTCTCTTCTCAGTCACTTCGCACGAAGGATTGTCTGCCCTATCAGATTTCATCACCTGTATTCCATTCGATTCACACACCTCTCCAGATTTGTTTGGCCACTGCTACCTCCCAGGTGCTTGGCTGTTGGTTCAGTGGAGAATTTCCATATACACAGCTGTCTTCTCCCTTAATGTTTATTGTGGATTCCCCCAGGACAAGGACTGGGCCCTGGCATGGTCCAGATCACACTTTCCCAGGAAAGAGTCATAGCTGTTCCAGTGCCAATGTCTGAACTGACTGGATCCACAAAGGCTTAAGGACTCAGATGCAGAGCTGTGTGGCAGGGACAGCCCTGGAAGGCCCTGCAATACAACTTGGGGGTAAGGGGAGTTAATGTCCCTTAAAGTAAACTTTGACCAATGGGAAAGGAGAGATGGAGGCTGGGGCAGGAGGAGATCTAGCAGATAAATTCCTCTTTCTCTTTCCCGCTCTTGGATTATTCCAACCACTTTGAGTGGTTCCATATGGTCTATCCAGACAACAAGCAGCTGGCTGGATTTTCTCAAAAAACTGTAGACTGTTCTTCTTACACCTCTTTATATTTCCTTTCCCTCTCTTCACCTTCATGTTCTTTTTTCCTCACCCTTGTTACCCTGAGATTTCATCTCTCAATGAAGCACTGGCTTCACGCTCTGTTTTCTATGGATTTCAAAGACACTGGGTTTTCTTCTGCTGCAGTAGGCTATACTCCTACTTCTCTCCCACTGTTGCCACTGAGATTACCAGTGATTTCACTGCTCAATTGAATGAACATTTCAGTTCTTATTTTGTTTGGATTCCCCACTGCATTTAACATTTTGACCGTTTCTCCCCACTACATCATGATAATTCCCTCCCCTGAATCTCTTCTTACCTGCTCAATGCTGCTATTTATATCATTCATGTGCTGTTTCCTGAACCAGACTTTAAATGTTGGAATCACTCAAGATTCTCAACTTTGGCTTTTTTTTTTTTTTAATTTCTCTTTAGTTATTTCATGTACTCTCATGGTTCCAACTACCTGTAATTTAATTTAGTCCAAATCCATTAGTTTAGTACAGAACCTTCCTCCTGAACTTCAGTCTCTGGATTTCTATCCCCATCTGAATATTCTAGAAGCACGTGCCATTTGTTATGTGCAAAACTAAACTTACACCCACAAGTCTATGTTGGTGTTGAATGTCTTTCATTTATTCTCAAAGATCCACTTTCCACCCTTAAGTACCCTGCTGCTTTGGACTCAGGACGGTGGACCTCTATGTACTATCACAGCTCTCGAGAGCAACCTCTTGCTCTCCAGCTTCTGGTTGAGCTCAGCCATTTGGCAAGCAAAAGTGGGGCAGGAGAGGGAAGAAGGAGATGGAATCTGGTTCCTTACGGCTCCAGCAACCTCCTAAGGATCTGGCTGCCTCCTTTGAAACAGGGTCACTACTCTTGTCGGGCAGCCCTCTCTGCACAGCTAATCTGGGCTCTTCTTATCAAGACGCTATAGATTCTATCATATCTCATCATATTTATTATCTTCTCTGACTCACCCACAAAACTTTCTGCAGGCAGGGCCCTTATCTCATTCATTTCTCTACGTTGAGTAACTATCTGAGTTCCTTATGGGTAATAGTATATTCTCAATAAGTGTTTGAGGTTTAACTGTGTGTTCAAATCTATGCCAAAAGAAAGGGGAGACAGAATAATGAGATTTTGCCCCACTGTCAAAGAATCGACAGTTAATTTGAACAGCTAAGACTATTACGTGGAAACAATTATTAAGAATTAATAAAAAGTCAATTTCTTCAAGTGTTGAAGAAATTCTTCAAGAAATTCTTCAACACTTGAAGAAATTGACTTCTCAGGATGTAGAGCTTTCTGTGCTATTAGGGGTCAGCAGGATTTCATAAACCAAGAAAACGTGCTAGGTTTTGGAGATTTAGCCTCCAAATCACCTTGCAATTAAGTCACACACAACCAACATTCAAAACAAAACTCTCCAAAACAGAAACAACAATCACAGCAATCAACAAAAACAAAACACGACAAACCAAAACATTATCAACCTTTTTTTTCTTTCCCGAGCTGGCATTGTTACTTAAAAATAAGTGAAATTGACATTCTTTGGTATTCTTTCTAAGCAAGGAGATGACTGGCTATTTCTAAGGTTGACTTAAATGTCACTCAGAGTTCTCTCTGCAGGTATTGAACTAGCCTGACCTGTGGCTTTGGTTTTAAAAGATTATGGTAATCGGGGATGTGGGCTGTGTGTGTGTGCATGTGTGTAGAGGTGGTGAGAGGGAAGCTGTAGACTCTATTCCAGAACCATAAAGATTCAGAGTAGAAATCCTGCCAAACCAGAGAGTTTTTGTGTTTCAGTGTGTTGCAAACTGTCTCGCCATTTATTTATTTTTTTAAGATTTTATTTATTTATTTACTTGAGATAGAGGGGTTGGGGGAATACAAGTAGGGAGAGTGGGAGAGGGAGAAGCAGGCTTCCAACCGAGCAGGGAGCCTAATGCGGGGCTTGATCCCAAGACCCTGGGATCATGACCTGAGCTGAAGGCAGCTGCTTAACTGACTGAGCCACCCAGGTGCCAAGGCTCACCATTTAAAGCCCAATTAACATTAGCCCTGCCACAGATCTTCTACATTTACTGTTTCTGCAGAGTATGGAAGAGTTGTTCCTGATGACAGAGTTGGAGAGCATGGTTTTAGGAAACAATAACTGCTCCTCAAAACTGTCACTGATGCATTCATTAGGATAAGCGAGTCTCTCTCTCTCTCTCTCTCTCTCTCTCTCTCTCTCTCTCTCTCTCTCTCTCTCTCACACACACACACACACACACACACACAATCTTTTTAATTGTACAATTCTGTGCCTCTAAACATACCAGGGCTTCCTACTTGGGTCTGCTGTTTGCGACAGCTCATCAGAGAGGTGAAATATGTAAACATGCTGAAAAAAAAAAGAAGTAATACTTATTTTATTAATTTTTGGTGCAGTGTAGACTACAGTGTGAACAAACATTGATACAGGGTACTAGAACACTTTCTTTTCATACAACATTTGTATTAATAGCTCCGAACTGTCAGCCATATTCTTATCTGCCTTAAACTTCTTCCACCTTTTCTAGTCATAGACTCCTCAAACCTGCATGTGGTCTACTGGAATGCTCTCTACATGCCTCTGTATATACCTTCTGACCACATCACGTTACCACATACCCAGTTGTCTTTAGATCGGATGATCCATAGACATAATTTCCAAAAGACCCAAGTCCCCTTCTAAGATTTTATGTCAAAAAAAAAAATCTTATGTCATAATGACTGGTTGACAGGGGCCATTTGGACAAATGTTGGCATTATGGACTTTATGATCAGCAGGATTAAAGACAGAGGAACTGACACAGGGGCAATTCTTCATACATGAGCATAGTAAATCAGTATAGAGATGTGAACATTCCATTCTTTTAAGCTGATTTTAAACTTGAGTAATTTAAAAAGTAGCATCAGTATATAATTAGGTGACTGAAACAGAAAGCTAGTCTAGTTTACACAACACAAAACTTTTTTGGAGTAAGAAATATGTATTGCAGAGAATTTTATGGTAGGAATTGCCCATTTATTTGTTGAATACACATATTGAATATACTGATTATGCCAGACATAAGCCTATGTTCTGGAAAGGCAATAACAAAGACTTTCAACGATGATTTTGGGAATTTAGTGAGGGGAAGACCAAATCAGTGCTGGAAATGCCCAGAATCTGCAGAATTGCAGTACGTGGACATTCGGAAAGATTCGTAAATAAGAATATGTGCTCCTGTTTGATGGGAGGAGTCTATGATTTGTGGTATGAGTGGGTACCTTAAGGCACGTGGTGAGGGGCAGCTGGTTGATGTAGTGATTTTTTGAGAGAGAAATGAAAGGAGGAACAGATATAGTGGAAACAACTGAAGTGGCTTCAGTTCAAGTATGAATGACTATGAGTTCCACTGGAGGGTCCAGTGTAAAGCCTTTCTGGATCCAACAAGTTTATGACACGGTCTTGAATTGATTCAAGATAGATTAAAGACAGAAGTCTAACTTGTTTCATTGCAAATAAGAATAAAGAGTTCTGTTCTTATTCATTTGGTGAGCTAACCACTTGAAAAAAAATTGTTCTATGCCTATTATTTAGATTTCTGTATTTATTTTGTTTTTGTTTTAATTTTTTTCTGCAGTTACACATGCTAATGTTTTGCCTCAAACCAATCATGATTAATGACAATTTGGTCAAATATGATGACACACATTACTTTTATCACAGAGGATGGCAGTGGCAGTGATGGAGAGCAGAATTCTGGTAGGACTGATCACAATGGAACTTGAAGCCTGGAGTTAGTATAGAAATTTTTCTTTGTAACTCTTCTGATCCTTCCCGTAGGTATACTCGTTATTCATCCTTCTTTTCCTTAGATTGACTTGAAAATCTCACACTGGGAAGGCCTGGGTAAACAAGATGTCCTCCTGGATTTATTTTTCAAGTGACTCCTTAGAACATATTGTACTTCTTCTACTTCAGCCTACTGACTATACAATAGTTGTTTAAGTGTCTTGGTATATCTATTTTCTATACATATTCATCTTAATGGAATTGTATTGTGATATGATATATAATATACAATATTCTGATACCACATACAGTATGTTACTTCATTCCTGGTAGATTGGCTACATTCAAGGACTACAATGTTGATGTTTCAGTCTCCTCACTCAATGTGAAAAAATGTAACATCTGTCTTTCAAACACATTGCAAATTCAAGAACACCAAGGTTTGGACAACAGAATGCCAACCAGAGCACCATTTTGCCATGTATATGGAGTGAATGAGTGTGTGTGTGTGTGTGTGTGTGTGTGCATACATTGTGAGACAGAGACAGAAAGAGAGAAAGACAGAGACAGAAAGAGGGACAGAGAACCACAGGAGGCAGAGCCCAAAATATCTTTTATAAGACAGAAGAGAAATAATTTTAAAAATATACTCAGAATATATTTGATGACTAATGATACACTTTCTCATAAAATTGGAGATCCATATTTCACTTTCAAGAATAGACATACTATTTCCTTTCAACTATAGACAAAGGCTCTTTCAGGGAAGACAGTATTTTACCTTACAATCACACAACATCAAGCCAGAGTCATTGTTCTAAAGGAACTGAACCTTCTGCCACTTCAACAACCCCTAAGTGCTGACTGTTAACTCATTTTTCTTTTCCTTTGATGTGAATGTGACAAGAAACAAATTCACAGAAGTGGAATTATCTGTGATGGTGGGCCATTGCATAG
This sequence comes from Ailurus styani, assembly GCA_002007465.1. Classification (NCBI taxonomy): domain Eukaryota; kingdom Metazoa; phylum Chordata; class Mammalia; order Carnivora; family Ailuridae; genus Ailurus; species Ailurus styani. Next base: position 586,364 of record LNAC01000174.1, read on the forward strand.
CTGACCTTGGAAAAATTAATACAATAAGTGAGCAGTAGTAGTCACTACAATCAGATCTGTGCCAGAGTTGCAATTAGGAATGTAGACTTTTGTCTGTTGCTAATTCATAATATTCCAGATATGGAGGTTGTGTTAAAGATTAGTTGTTAGGTTTCTCATTGTTGTCAATGTTTGTTGTTGCTAGTTTATGCTGAAATATATGGTTTTAGTGCTTTTAAGAGTAATTTAAAATGTTTAATTTAGGTAACCAAGAAATGAGTGTATGTGTGCACGTGTGTGCATGCATGCTGCATACACGTGTTTGTGTGTGTGTCTTTAATGAATAACATGATTTTGATAAGGCTTAAAGTGGGAGGGATCCTTTCTAGGGACAAGTGCCTGGCTACTTCAATTTTTATTTCAGCTTGGTTTTGGAATGGTTGGTGTAATCTTTCCAAGGCAATATGTTTACTTTTCTAATGTTATTTTTACAAAGGAAAGTGAGTTTACACTTTCTCTTTGCCTCCTCCACTTGACATTTGTGCCTAAATGTGCTTTGACCACATTCTCCAATATTCCCACTCCCTTGGTGCATGATTATGCTGCTAACCTCTCTCTTCATCTTTGATATACTTATCCTTGCTCTTATGATTTGAATGCCACAATCTCCTATCCCAATTGACTTTATGTTTCTTTTTATTTAAATGTAAGTGGGACTCTACCATATTGAATCACACAAATGAGCCTATGAATTTAATCAAATAGTAGGTCAATTCAATCAAATATCCATCCAGTTTGATTACTATTTTTACTAAATTGACAATACGAGTAAATTTACTTAATTGATTGATAATTTGGCCATAGGTCTTGTGTTATGAATATATATATAATTTTATATATTTGAATCTGTGTGTCTATATATACATATACATCTTAAAGTGTGTGTGTGTGTGTGTGTGTGTATGTGTATCTCCTATCTTAAATATATTTGCTTTTGTTGGTTCATTCATTCATACATTCAGCCTGTCATTCAATCCATGCTCACCAATCAAGAACACAAAGCTAAGTATGACAGGACCTTGGCATTGAAGAGCTTAAACTTTAATGGCATGTTTCTTTGACTAATAAGCTCTTATTATCTAATAATAGTAGTAATAATAGCTAATATTTCTTGACCATTATTTATATGCTTGGCATTGTTCTAAGTGTTTTATATGCATTATCTCATCTGATATTTATGGGAAGCTCATAAGACATGAATTACTTGGCTTTATTTTAAGATCAGGGATCTGAGGTCCAGAGAAATTTAGTAATCCATGCTAAGTTACACAGTTAATGAGTGAGAAAGCCAGAAGTTGAATTTTGGCAGCCTCAGTCCTGGAAGGTCACCTGTAGTCACTGTATCTATATACTTTAGGAGGACAGACCAGGATGGCATGTGTGTAATTTCCTGCCATAGCACCTCACCATTTAGAGCCTTCACATGCATGTTGATCCTGACAAAGAACTAGATGCATAGGGCACTGAGTGACAGAAATAAATTAGGCACTTTGAGATGAAATATTTTCTAAATGACATTTCTAATATGCAGATAATAATATACTCTTTATCCTTCCAGTTTTATATACTTTACTTTTTTTACTTTAACGAATATTTTAGAGATGTAAGGTCCATTTTCACTATGAAACTCAAATATTTATCCTAACATATACAGACACCAGGCAGGAATAAAAATTTAATTTCTGGGAATGAATGTGATATGGTTTAGAGAACTATTTTACAACTATATTTGTAATGCTAGAGATTCCTTTCCCACAGTTTTTCTTTTCCTTTAGGAATTTTATCTTTAAATTCCTATAATGATATTGTAACATTCAGATGGCATCTGATCTCTCCACTTACTAACAATATGTTTGTGAATCTATATACACGAAGTGTCATTATAGGCTAATGAGCCATATTTTAGATTTGCTCTTCTCTTGGTGATCTTAAATGAGATTTCTTTTTTAATTTAGAGAAAGCACAGAGTTTGAGTCCAGCTTGTTCATAGAGATCTGAAGGAGAAATTTTGCCCTTGGTGATTGCCTGGTTTTCTTTAAGATAATGCACACACATACACTAAGCTGTGGTTATACTTAGAATGCTCATTACTTGAAAGGTTGAGAATATCCTGATCTCTTGGTATACAGGTAAAATGGAGCATCTGTGAATCTGAATTTTTAAATTTTCCAAGTTTCAAAATGATCTTATGGTTGTATTTTTTTGTAGCTTTATCACAGAAAGAAGAAACTCGTTTTGGTTAATGTTTTGCTTTTTCAATTTTCTTATCGATAGCATTTTTCCTTTAGCCTAGAGACTCGTAATTAGACTATTAAACAGATTTTAATATCATTTACAATCAGACAATCTTTCCTACTATGTTGTATGACATGTGGAAAAAAAAATCTATTTAGGCTTCTGTTAAGGTTTGAATTGAACTCCCACTCTGCAGTCAATAAATATTTTAGTGAATACATATCTTTTTTTTCCTCCCAGCAAGTCAAAGAATGGAAAAGCGTTTAAAAAATAGTTCCCTAACTCTCAGAAATCCAGGGCATCAGTGTAGTTATGCAGATGAGACATGTTAACCTAGAATGATTAAGAAGTGGTTCTGTCTCTGAAATCTTTGGGATAGTAACCCATTCTTCTAATGCCTCAGTTCCTTCCTCTGAGATATTGAGATGATAATTTCATCTTACCCAGATGCCATGCAGATTAAATGAGATAATATCTAAAAACAGTTCTTCTGGGTTAGTTCCCCCTCCTTTCCTAGATAAGGAGGAAGACTGTCTCATGTGTTATCCTCTTAGTAGCTTGGATGCTTAATACAGTGTCTGGCAAAGACCAAACCCTAAGTATGTTTTTAGTGAATAAATGCATTTTCCTGGATGATGTAAGTGCAGACCATAATTGTTCTAGGAATTCAGAAAAATAAAAAAGAAGTATGCCTGAAGCATCCAGGGAAAGATTTGTGGTTGAATTTAGATTTACACTGACACTCAAAGGAAATGCAGTATTTTGATCGGAGGAGAGGAAAAGGAAAAGAATTCCGGGGGGGAAGGTGTATCTATTATAAATGAAGACACAGAAATGAGAGAAATAAGTGTGAAGAGCATTCTAAGAAGTGATAACCAATAAAACATTTACTGATAAAACAACAAATTTTAGAATTAACCCAAATTTTAATTTGTTTATATTAATTTTTAAATTTTTAATTGAAGGATAGTTGACATGTAATGTATCAGTTTTAGGTATGCAACATAGTGATTGGACAACTATATATATTATGAAATTACTATCTGTCACCATACAAAGGTATTACAATTTTATTGACCACATTCCTTGTGTTGTACTTTTCATCCCTGTGATTTATTTATTTTATGACTGGAATTTTATACCTCTTAATCCTCTTCCCCTATTTCACTCATCCCCCTATCCCCTCCCTTCTGTCAACCCTTAGTTTGTTCTCTATATTTATGAGTCTGTTTCTGTTTTTGTTGTTGTTTTGTTTTGTTTTGTTTGTAGACTCCACATATACGTGAAATCATATGACATTTGTCTTTCTTTTTTTTTTAAGATTTTATTTATTTGTTTGACACACAGAGAGATCAGATCACAAGTAGGCAGAGAGGCAGGCAGAGAGAGAGAGGAGGAAGCAGGCTCCACACTGAGCAGAGAGCCCAATGCGGGCCTCGACCCCAAGACCCTGAGATCATGACCTGAGCGGAAGGCAGAGGCTTTAACCCACTGAGCCACCCAGGAGCCCAGCATTTGTCTTTCTCTGTTGGACTTATTTCGCTCAGCATAATACCCTCTAGATCTATCCATGCTGTCATGGATGGCAAGATCTCAATTTTTTTTATGTCTGAGTAATATTCCATGGCGTGTATGTATCACCTCTTCTTTATCAGTTAATCTATTGATGGACCCATGGGCTGCTTCCATATATTGGCTATTGTATAATGCTGCAAAAAAAAGCATAAGGGTGCATATAACTTTTCAGATTAGTGCTTTCATTTTTCTTCGAGTTAATACCCAGAAGTGGAATTACTGCATTGGATGATAGTTCTATTTTCAGTTTTTTGAGGACCCTCCATACTGTTTTCCAGAGTGCCTGCTCCAATTTACATTCCCACCAACAGTGCATGAGAGAATTAGCCCTGATTTTTAAAATCATATGTGCCAAGATAAATTTCTAAAGATTAAAGCTTCAAGAGTCCTTGCTAGCTTGCAACTACAGATAAGAAACTTAAAACATTTGAGAATAGCATTTCTGCTTCTAAAAGAGAAATGAGAAAAGTTATCCAAACCAGCATTCTTTATTTTTCTATTTGAAGCATTATTTGCTATTTATAATGATTGTTGTTCAGAAGTGGAAAACTGATTAGAAAACCTTTTACATTTTCCTCCCTTTACATCAGAGCAAATTCTTGCACAGTTTTAGTTCTAAGTTAAATCTATGCTGGCTGACCAAGTTAATAATGGATAGCCTTTTAGATTTGTGAACTGAAATTGAGGACCACAGCCTCTATTTTACCATATAGGTTCCATTTTTTTCTTCTAATTATGAATATACAATTATATAGTTAAAATCTCATTTAAATAGTATTGTCAGCACAGTGGTTTGGGGGCAAATAGGCATGGTCATTTAAAATATGTTGAGGACACATGAATAGATTAATGCTTAAAGTAAAATCAATAATGAGTTTGAAACTCTTCTTAGTTTAGCGTTCTTCTTAGACTGATTCAGAAGGCTTTTGATTTTTAGCATTAGGTGACTTTATGGTCACTTGCTTTCTGAACCTGCTCTATGTGAGTCTGACACAAACATTTTCCATGTCAAAAGTTGACTGACACTTTCTCTATATACATTTTAGTGTCAAGGCTAAACCCATCAATGAACAGAAAGTCTTTCTCAAATAATAGTGTATTTGTTTACTGGTGTCTACTGTCTGCTTTGAGAGTATTAGATCATCAAAAAGATATTAAAAACCTAACCTTAGTCATGGGAATAAAATAAAACACAACCATGATTTATTATTTTATAAGGCTCAACCAATATTATGTTGATACTGACAGTTGAACAAATTATTAGGTTAGGAACTAAAGTGTCAAACTTGGCACAATCTATAACTACAATGACTGTCAATGGGCATTCATTAGTCTTATCTGCATATAAAATTTTATACAAAGTGAAATCATTGTTATCAGAAATCTAACCTTTCTTACACAATTCCTTTTAATTCTTGGTAGAAACCATTGTAAGATATGCGGGAATGTTTTTTACTATTTTATTCTTTGAGAAATAGGAAAACAGATGTAGAAAGATCACATCATTTTGCTCCATCATTGTAATACCACATTTTTTATGTATGTCATAGTTTTCAAAGCATTTGTACTACATTCTCATGGAGGAGAAGAAAGATCACTGGACAAGAAATTAAGAACAATGACCTAATACCAGTTCTGCTATTAAGTAGACTGACCTTGAGTAAGTCTCCTAAGTTTTCCTGGCCTTTATTTTCTCATTAACAAAACAGAGGAGTTTGACTAGATCATAGCTCAGGTGTTTCTTGTTGGAAAAACACTTTAAAAAATAATTCCTAATGTAACCCTGTGCAACAGGCAAGACAGATATTTTCTCTTATTTTGAAAACAAGAAACCTGAGGTTTAGCAAGGTTGTCACATAGTTTGGAAATGTTGCAGCAGGCCTAGAACATTAGAAATCTGAGGGCTTTACTATTATAGTGGGACCCTTGGGAGATTTTGGTACTTAAATCCGATTTGGCTCATTTGAGAAGTTATTCCCCTGAATATTTGTATTTATACCTTCAATGTCATCAGTAGTTCAGCAAAATAACTGAAAAACTCTGTGTTTACTCCCATGATTTGTTGGTTGCCTCTAGAGTTAACAGGGAGTGATCACAGTATGGGGAAGACATTGGACTTTGCCTCAGAAAGCCAATCATGTTGAGGCAGCGATAAGAAGGCAGTCTGATGAAGCAATGAGAGCTAAACTTGAAAACTTACCCTCTGCCTCTGAAGCAGTGTTAATCTTTTTACTCTACCCGGCCAAACAAAATGAGATAAATGAGTATGTTAGTGTAGATAAGCATTTAGCCGGACTAAACCCATCTAGGAGTGATGACACTTTCTGCTTCCCACTGTATGTATGCCTGACACCTAGCACCTCTGAAGGCAGAGGGAGAGCCTGATCTTTATTTATCCTTCCTGAGGTTATTTTGATCCTGTTCTTAAGTTTTCACAAATGTTCTACTTAAAATGTTGTAACTTCTCACAATCTGTATAAGTAATCAACATTATAATGTGAGCTTTCTGAGGACAGAGCTTTTTGTCTCTCGTTCACTGATGTATTCCCAGTGCCTAACAGCGTCTGGCACATAGTAGGTGCTCAATAAATACTTGTTATTACAAGTTAAACACATGTAATAATCTTCCAAAATAATTCTTTTTACAAAAAGAAAAAAAAAGCTCTAGTGTGTTGTTGTTGTTGTTTATAACCTAGAGTACCATATAAACATTTGTGAGTAGAAGGAACTTAAATCTGAGAGACTTGGGCGCCTGGGTGGCTCAGTGGGTTAAAGCCTCTGCTTTTGGCTCAGGTCATGATCTCAGGGTCCTGGGATCGAGGCCCACATCGGGCTCCCTGCTCGGCGGGGAGCCTGCTTCCCCCTCTCTCTCTCTGCCTGCCTCTCTGCCTCCTTGTGATCTCTCTCCCTCTGTGAAATAAATAAATAAAATCTTTAAAAAAAAAAAAATCTGAGAGACTTTTTTTTTTGTTTTTACTGAGATTTTACTTCCTAAAAAATGGATGTGCCGTATTTGGAGGTAAGTAGGACTTTTTTTAGTTGTTTCAACATATGACTTAGAAAGTAGAGTATTTAAAATAGTCACGTGTCCGACTCCTGATTTCAGCCCAGGTCATGATCTCAGGGTTGTGAGATTAAGCCCTGTGTAGGGCTCCACCCTGGGTATGGAGCCTGCTTAAGATTCTCTCTCTCTCCCACTCCCTCTGCCCTCCCCCCTTTAAAAAATAATAATAAAAATAAATAAAATAAAACAACAAAAAAGACACAACCTTTACTTTAGGTAACCATTATGTTGTTCCCCAGAAAGTTTGTGTCTCTTCCCTCATTAGGTATTTGCCTTTCCCGTTGTTAGACTATTTGCAGAGAAGGCAAATGCAGAAATTACTTTTTCCCTACTTTTTCCAACTTCTCAGCTTTCCTGATTATTCTTTTCTCCTTCTTCCCTCACCCCAACTCCCACTCGTGCTTCCTTTTTTCTGGTTGTGTGCTCTCCCCTCCGTACAATCAAAATGAAATTGACGTGAATGATGAAAAATATAACTAAGGGGGTGAGGGAGGGTGAGGTACCCGGGGACCTGAACCCAGGTCACCATCTTTACACTGCAGTCTGTGTTTCTGGATTTACACAGGTGAAATGTTGACCTAGAAGTACAGTCTATGGAACAACTACTACAGCTTTAAGCTGTGGAGGTTTATCAAAAAAGAGCAGAAACAAAAGCAAGCAGATGGCTAAAGATGAAGGTCACATCAGATTGAGAAGTTTGTCAAAATGTGATGACATAGGTAATCTGTAAACTGTTATTGCGCCTAGCTGGAGGTGCTGAAAAACATTTTGAAATTACAAAAAACACTGGAGTCGCCAGCACAGAGGCAGAAATGATAGCCTGGAGTGGTTCTGGTCTATGGATGAATGCCAGATGTGGAAAGCGACATATCTGGAATTAATGATATTAAACATGCTTTTCTTTTATGCTCAATAATAACTCTATTATGATTGATACAAACCGCAGACACTTTATCTAGTACAAATGGAATCGTCTGTCATTGACTATATTAAATCATCAATTTCTGCATGATGAGGATCGTTTAGGGTAACTAATCATCTGTCTCGTTCTGAAGTCTTTAAGGCTGATCAGATAACGTTTTGAATACTGCCTGAGCAACCATGACAATCTAACCCTTCCATGTAAGGATTGAGAGGGGCCCATTATGCCGTCAAAGCCTGCGGAAATATCACAGCTCTTTCTCTACATAATACCCTGCTGTAAATAAATCACTCTCCACCACAAACTTTATTGATCACAAGCACTTCCATGCTTGTGTCTAGTGAAGTCTCTACAGAATAAAATGCTGCTTTATATTTTGTCTTGTCAAAATATTAAACGGCTCTGTCAAGTGGAGTCAGGCTAGCAGTGATGGTGTAATTCTGCTGTAGCCCTTCTCATTCCCTCCTTCTATCTCAGCTGCCAAGCTTACAAAGCAGGATTTTTTTTTTATAAACTTTCCAATTATAGTCTCGTAAGATTATGAAGCCTTAAGATAAAGTGTCCTAATTTAGAGTGGTAGAGTATTGAACTCCTAGGAAAGCGACCGTTAGATAAAACAGCATTTCTCCCAAGGAAAAAGATAACCTGGCTTATTTATATACACAACCTTAATGGGCAGTGGGGGTTAGGCTAAAAAAGAAAAAAAAATCTCTTTAATTTTGCCTCGTGAAATGGAGGGTGGGGTGGGATCTAAATTAATTTGCACTGAAGTTCTTATTATTCATACTTACAAAATGATGTGTTTCAGATCTAAACCAGCTGGGGGGTGGGGGGTGGGGGGGATTGTGTTCACACTGAAGTCCATCATTAACAACACATGTTTTCCAAACGGTACGGATGGGTTCCCCAGCCCCTAAGTGGTACCACATACTGTAATATGTTTGTGGAAACACCCAGAAACAACACTCAGATTAAAAGTGTAATTTACTGCCTGCTAACACTGAATTTCCTGGGCAGCACCTGGGTTTAATGCAATCTAAAAGTAGTTTCATCCTTTGTCCCTTATAAAGGGGTAGGATTTTACTTTCAATAGGGAAAGAAAGACACCGAAATCACTTACAGAGGAGTAGAAGATTTAGTGCACCGGGGCATTAGTGCTGTTCAGAGGACACTAGGTTTGATCTTTATTCCCTTTTGGAAGATCATTAACTCTTTTAGACATTTAGCAAATAACCTCTTCAAGGCTTGGAAGGGTTTCTTCACCACCTAAGAGAGCATTTTGCTCCTGTCCTGCCTGTTTCCAAGGTAGATATTTATTGAAGCTTCTGTTTGGTCATTTTTAAAAAGAAGTTAAGCTGTAAGATAAATTGATAATCCTCGATGGTGAATTTATTTTGGAGTCATAAAAATTGGACGCCACAAAAGCTGAGAGCACGAGTGTAGCTGTGGATCTCTGTGTACACCTCCATTCCTTCCTCGAAGATATCCTAATGAAGAGGGAACAAATTTTAGTTTAGGGACGGAGTTAAACCCACTGGCATATTTCAAAGAAGGAAGTAAACAGCTCTTTACTTTTTTGACAGTAATAAATTTGAACCGTCAACAACCTTTGCTTAATTCAAGTTGTAATTCATTTCCATAGTCCCCTGACCAGTAGTTTTTCAAGTAGTATAATGGGCAGTAAACCTCCAAGACAGTGGTATCAATCGGGTCTTTTTTTAAACAATAGGGAGGTCATTAAATCCTACTGAATTGTTTAGTCTCCTTCCAAGTAACTGTAGCCATGTATTTTCTTGGGAGGAAAATGAAAGGTGCCAACGTATTTGCAAATGTGTTGTTGAAAGTATTTTGCTTCAAGATGTAGTTTTTGCCTTATCTAGCCGACATTTACTGAATTTACACATGAGATAGTCCTTGCCTCCCTAGGAATAGCCCTGACCTTGAGAGGCTCAGGGTTTACTTAGGGATACACACTCATAAACAAACAACAATAGTGCACTGTAAGAGAGCTATGATGTGGGTCCCTGTGATGTTAGCCTTCATCTTGTGTTTACCTGGTAAGATATATGGTAGTCATTTTTCACATAAGAGTTTAATAGACAGCTGTAGGTTATGTCTGCTTAATTTTCTTCTAACGTCTTCAATTTTCTTCTTGATTTTTTTCCTTTACTGATCTCAAACCAACTGGGACATTCCCCCGTGCTTGCTCACGGGTGGGGCCCCAATACGGGCCAGGTCACACGACCTTCTGGCCGCAACAATTCATTCCAGGAGGGCCAGTAATCGCATAGTGAGGAAGGGGTTAGAGCCAGGTTATTACTGGGCACAGTGGCTCCTGACTGCATGTTCCTAACCACTATGTTTTACTCTTTTTCAATATATCCAGCATGAAAAGAGGCACTCAGTGGGTGCAATTGAATGCACTGCAGGTAAAAAGACCCAAACCAGTCCACTGAGATTCATCACTGGGACTTTTAACGAAATATTATTTTTCTGCTGATTTGTTAAGCTGTTATGCCAGGCTGTCCAAGAGCCATTGTGATGAAGAAAGAACCCACCAAAGAATGAGGCCAAATTCAGAATAAGGAAACCAGAGAGGTGGGAAGGTGGGAGAAAGAGGGAAACATGGGGGATTGAATGAACTGAGTGGTATGTTTTGATTTTGTGGATTCACACTGCAAGGATCTCTCCCTGGATTTATTCATTATAAAAGTGATCAATTGGCTACTCTTGTCGAAGCTGGTCTTAATCTTCTCTATTCCTAATGATGTGGTTCAAAAGATGAAGACATACCTCTTTTATGGCTCAATTGGGAGAAAATAGAGCGCCACCTCTAAGGCATCTCAGAAGCCCTGGAGTTCGATGAGAGAAAGAAACTGGGAGAAGGGAGCTTCAAAGGGAAGTTATCATTTATGATCCTCAAAACAGGACGTGGATGTCGTGCTGACCTTGGTTTTAGGTAATAAAGATATAACTGATAATTGTACACTATAATTTCCATTAGAAGATTTTTTAAAATTTATTATCTAAATGTTTACTTTCCTTCTCTTTAGTGAGCCAGGTTCTCCTAGTTTCTGGGTTTCCCCTGGTTTGCACAGTAGATACCTAGAGGAGTTGTGTCAATCCTCTTCAGCGTACGAAGGTATCGTTTAATATCCTGGAAGGTAGCTCTTTTCAGCCACCAGAAGACCGGTTATCATACCATACGTGAAAGCGTTAATGCAGTTTCCTCAAGTACCTAGCATACTCCTGGGGAGTAGCTTACACTGTGGGAGAATCTAGGTCAATGTGCATGACTGAAAATAGCTTAACAGTGAATCCAATATGAATTGAAAAAATAATGAGATGAGATCCCTGCAATGAGATACCCTGACTAGACTGATATCGGGTCTAAGAATCAAGCATCCTAGCTAGGTCTTGGAATAGGTGTACTGGTCAGTACAATTTTCTTCCCTGGCCTTGTGGAATTGTTTTAAAGGAACACTGGATGCTTAGAGCTAAGTTTGGCCCAGGAGGCTGCCAAAAAGACAAAGAATCTTATTCCATAAAGAGGCCAGACCACAGTTTGGGAGGGAAATAAAAACTTTTAGTTAATGACACTACATCTCTAGGCAACTTTAAGTTTTTTTTTCAGAATTCCATTATTATCCTTGGAAGATGTTACATTTCCTCAGGTTAATAATTTGATTGTAAAATAGAAATTCAAATCCCTCACTGTTCTAAAATTCGGTAAGCATAATGATTAGATAAGGAAGTAAACAGTCTTTTTTATTTTGGAAAAAATTGCCTTCAGATTGCTTTAATATATTATAACCTTTAATATATAAAATACCTAAATGATTGATATCACATTCCTGGTATTTTTTTAATTAAGTATTTTATTTGTTTATTTGGAGAGTGCACAAGGAGGGTGGAGGAAGGGCAGAGGGAGAAGGAGAGAATTCCCAGCAGACTCCCCACTGAGCACAGAGCTCCACTTGGGGCTGGATTCCACAACCCCGAGACCATGACCTGAGCAGAAACCAAGAGTCGGACTCTTAACCAACTGAGCCACCCAGACACCACACATTTCTGATTTTTTATTATAGGGAAATAGTTCCTTAATATTCATAAAGTAAGATAATTTACTTAAATAGAAAAAAATAGTTTATACAAACCTAGTGTTTAAAATAATGGGTTTTTTTGGTCACTTATACAAGGTATGATTAAGTAGTTGTCAATAATGTCAATAATAAATGCTGTTCTATCGTGCCATCTAGGTAGTGTTTCTGAAAAGGAAAAGTGTCTTATTTTGTCAAAATCTTAAACTACTCCATGGGAGGAAACAAATAATGCTAAGTGTCTCCTATTGGTGGGTCAGTTTGCCTGACAACCAGTGCTAGATATTGTGTGAAATACAAAAGTAGTTAACACTTGGATGCTATGGTTGTGGATCTTTTGAGCTAATTGCATCTTTGGGGGTGGTGGGTAAGTGAATAGGGCAAGGAAGCAGAAATGTATGCAATTACTATAATGTATGGAAAGCTAAAGTGCTAAATAGAGGCACAAGTGCTAGTGGAGACACATGAAAGAGTAATTAACTCTGACTTAGGGATTCAAGGATGGACTCATGAAAATAATCTTGGCTTTGAATTCACAAATATTTGAGATGTGGCGTAGGCATTCTAAGTTGAAAGGATAGCATAATCAAAGGCACAGTAGCATGAAAGTACATGCTGTAATTGGGAAAACTAAATTAATCTGCTAGGTTTGGGGTTTAGGAGTTGAGGAAGATTGAACTGGGTAGTGATAAAAATAGGTTGACTCCAGAAAGATTGTTGAACATTTTAAATAGTAGTCTGAATAATTTTTTTTTTCCCTTTTGGCAACGGGAAGTCATGGTTGGGAAGTGATGTGACTTAGTCTGGATTTTTAGAAGATTAATGTTACCAATATAAAAATAGTAGCTAACATTTATTGAGGGCTTAGCATGTGCTAAGCACTGTTCTATATGTGTAATGTATATTAACTCAATTAACCCTCACCGTAGTTCCATATGTAGTTATCATTGTCATCTTCCTTTTGCAATGAGCCACAAGGAACTTCAGCAATTTGATAATGGTCATACAGCTAAGAAGGAAAAAAGCCAGGTTTTGTCCAGACTTAATGGTGTCACAGTCCATGCTTCTAACTGCTATGCTCTCTCTCAATATCCAATATGGGGGATGCAGTGAGTTAGAGAAATGTTGGAGTTAGGAAAACCATTCAGTGGGTCCAGGAGAATGATGATGAAGGCCTGAATAGGAAGTTAATGGTGAAAATATAAATAAAAGGATAAATTTAAGAAAAACCATAGAGGAAGAAGTAACTACTTTGGGTAATCAATTGGACATCAGGAATGAAAGAAAGAGACGAGATGAAAACAATCGCAAGCTCTTAAAATGGAGGAAGGCGATGAAGTGCCAGTAACAAAGATAAAGGCTGCATGGGGCATGGGGGTGCAGGTTGAGAGGGGGTGGTAAAATGTTTGGTTGCTAATATTCTCAGTGTAAGGTGCCTACGGTTAATTTCTGTGGATGCCTCAAGTAGGCATTTGGAAACAGAAGTCTGATGCCAGGAGAAAAGGATCAAGGCGAGACAAAGGTTATGGAAGCTGGTAGTCACTCAGCAGAAATGTATTGAGTACCCCTCATCTGCTCAGTTCTGTTTTTGAGATACAGTGGTGAACAAGTAAACATGGTGTCTACCTTCATGGAGCTCACCATGGAGTATAGACATTGTCATACAAATTGATAGGTAATTTAAATGGTTAATGGTTCCATGAAGAAAAGTGAATTGCAGAACTGGGCCTTATAATAGGGATCTAACTTTAATTGTGGAAAATTGAAAAGCCTTTTCTGAAAATGTTTAATTTGAGCAGAAACCAGAAGAATAAGGAGGAGTTACCTGAGTTAAGGATGCTGGATATTCAGGCAGAGGGAATAACAGTATGTGTGGAAATGCTGAGCTTAGAGAGAGCTGTAAGTACTCATAGAATGCAGCAAAGATGAGAATGGCTGAAATTCAGATAATCAGAAAGGGACAAATACTGAGAGAAATTTGCAAAGAGAATCAGAACCAGATCATATAAGGCATTTTAGATCATGTTAAGGATTTTAGAGTTTATTTTAAGTCAGTGGCAAATTACAGATGAATTTTAAGCAGAGAAGAGTCATGGTAAGATTTGCATTTTATTGTGGCTTCTAGGAAGTAGGATAGATGGTCAGGGTTAAATAAGGACATGGTTTAGTTAGGAGGTTATATTAATAATACCAGTGAGATGATAGGGACTCAATTACCATGGTGGCACTGGAGAAAAAGAGAAGAAGAGGCAGAGCTGAAAGATATGATGATGAATCATAGATGGAAAATGAGAAAGAGATATGAAAGATGACTTCTAGTTCTCCTTAAAGAACAATTGAGTAGGTGGTTTCCAATCTCAACTAAGTAGATGGAAATATTGTTGTCCTACACTGGCAACATTTAAGAATAGTTTCAGCTCAGTTTTTGAAAATAAAAGTTTAAGGTCCCTGTAACAATTTAAATGAAGATAATGGGTATATAGATTATCGGGTTTCTAGAGCTCAGAACACAGGGTGTGGGCAATAATGGAGGTATGCATTTGCGGATATACAGCATGCAAAAGGTGTTCAAGGCCATGCTAATTAGTCAGATTGCTACGACAAGATGGAAGAGTGAGAAGAGAAAGGATATATGAACCAAGACTTGAGGAACATCAACATTTAGGGCTAGCATAGACGACAAGGTGTCACTATTCAAAGTGACCTTAGAATAATGTAGAAGAGTACGAGGTAAATCAAGAGAGTCTGCTATCATGGAAGACTAACCATATAGGTATTTTTTGTTTCTAGTAAGTCAAGAAAGATGAGTGTAGAACAATGCCTGCTAGATATAACATCAGAGGTGACCTTAATGAAAATAGTTTTGATACAGTGGGGACCAGTCAGATCAGACTGAGTTGAAGAGTAAATGGGGGATGAGGACATGGAGGAGATGTGAGACAGGCAAGGGTCTCCAGAACCTGACTATAAAGAAGAGAAAATGTCACTAAAAGAAAAAATATCATGAAAGCAAGCGCTGGAAGGCCACGTGAGGAAAAGGCAATGCTTATAATTGTTGTATTTGGTTTTAAATACAGGAACTATTAAACATATTTGAATGCCTAGGGTAAGAGTTTAGTAGAAAGAGAGAGGTTATGTAGGGAAAGAATGGAAACAGGTGGAAGAAAAATCCCTGAGAGGGCTGGAACCGATGAGACCTGAACTAAAGGTGAAGGAATTGGTCTTTGTATTTGGGGGAAGGGTACACACCTGTGTTGTAAAGAGGTGGCACAGTGAGGACAGGGCTCACGCAGGTGGGCTGAGAGATCTGATGGTGGGAAGAGAAAGGCACACTGGCCTCATGGCTTCTTTTCGACTCTGAGATTCATGAAGCAAGGTCCTGTACAGAAGTGATAAGATACAAATACAACCTTTGAGAGTCAATGGTCTCAAATCTAGAATGTATTGTGAAAGGAAAAACATTTCAAAGTCAGAAACTTAGAGCATGACTGCATTTAAGGATCCAAGGGAGAAGGGAAAGTGTATGCAGAGCACTAAGGAAGGATGGACCCAGACGCAGAAGGAGACTAAAGAGCCTAGGTTGTAACAGAAAAGAGAAAAGGCTCCAGATGTCTCCAAAGGGAGTGTCAATGTCAGATGACCTGACTAAAGCTCTTGGAGAGATAGTATTTTTTTTAAGTTTGTGTCACATGACAAGAGCTGTACTAGGTGCTTCCCATGAGTTAGTTCATGGCAAAGGCTAAGAAGAATATAATATTAACTGTGGACAGACTGACTTGTTGAAGCTCAAATGGCAAAGAATTATATAGGGAGGTTTTTAAGAACCTGAAGCTCACGAACTTACCACTCTGGATTCAGTCTCAAAAGGCAAACCAACATATATTGGGCCTTTGCTATGAGGAGGCATTTTGCTAAGCATTTTATTCATGGCAGGATTTAGGTTGCTATTCGAAACAGGAAAAAATAGTCAATTAAAAATAAATAGAGTTAACAGTATTGGCACTTATTTAAGATAGAAGAATATGTGCTCCAAAATCATAGTAAGGTATTTAATTAAGTGCTCCTTCCTTAAATACAAAACCGAGAGATGGGATGGGTGAAGATAGGGTCAGACCAGCATATTCTCTCACCTGTTAGAGTTTACAAGGTAAGACTGACTCCCTAACCAAAGAACAATGGAACAAATCATTAAAAATAAATACATGAAAAAATACTGATACTGAGTAAGAGCAAATACAGTGCTCAGTATATAGAGAATTTTAGGAGTTGGTTGTTCAGATAAGATTCCGATTAGAGTACCTCTGCCTAGAAATTGTGCCACTAGAAGGAATTTCTGGAGCAACATGATATTTTTGCCGTATCTCCCTCCAGCCCCCTAGTAAAAAAAAGCTTATTATGTTCTAAGAGGTTCAGATTCTAACCAAGGCCAGATTAGAATGAAGATATATGGAGTTGCTGAGGTGGATAGTTCAAAGGTGAGGATAGGATACTGGTGGTGTTCAGGGCTAAGTTAAGAACAGTCTTGCTGCTTCCAGAGTAAAGTATAGGGCCTTTATACGCTGATGTCACATGGAGGTAAAATGTGAGGAATATTCATCACTGTATCTAGTTAAATCTGTATGTACATCATTATCTATCCATCTATCACCTATCTTCCATATATGTTTATTTTTCTATCTGAAATGGACAGAAAAAAAAAGATCTTTGTAGACATACTGGCAATGCCTTATGAGAGCTTGCAGGCATTATATTGCAGATTGTGTATTAGAAAATGATCTCCCTGTTCACGTAGATAGATCATGTTCACAGAACTTGGTAGATTTGATTAAGGCAGATACTTACATAAGAAGTCTAG
Organism: Ailurus styani; assembly: GCA_002007465.1. Classification (NCBI taxonomy): domain Eukaryota; kingdom Metazoa; phylum Chordata; class Mammalia; order Carnivora; family Ailuridae; genus Ailurus; species Ailurus styani. Next base: position 603,154 of record LNAC01000174.1, read on the forward strand.
GATAATCACTAAGTCTCCATCCATGTGACAATTTCTTTTTATGAGGAAGAAAATCCAATTTAATGCTGTTTATAGAGGTATTATTTGCTAATCATTGTACAGTAAAAACTTCAATTGTATAATAACTCTAGGGAAGTGAGGTTCTTTACTACATTTTGATTAATAACTGCTTTTTATAATTAAACACTTTATATACCTCCCGTGTGTCTGTCTGTCTGTCTAATAAAATCAAGGCACTGAGAGAAAGTAGGAATATTTTGTGTATTTGTAGGGTGAAAATAGGTTTTTGCACAGGGCAAATCTCAATTTTCTTCTCATTCAGAAGACTTGTCCATTGCTAGCGCTTAGAGAAAAGCAGTTTCTAGAAATCTATGCCTTATTTAAAAAAAAAAATCCACAGTGGAATGTGTCATGAGCTTTGGTGAACACGGTTTTACTTGCCATACGAAGCATTCAGAGGAGAAGAGGGATTCTGGATCAAAATGAAGACCGCTAACTTGAAGTGAGTAAAGCTCCAGATATAACGGCTGCCCCTATCACATGGAAATTTCTCTTCTTGTGACCCTTTGTTCTCCTGCTAAGACCTTGATTTTAAGGCTGTGGTGTTGCAGGGGTGGGAATTGCTGGGAATGGCTGGAAAAGGAATCCTAAGTGATTTTCTTGTCCTTTCAAAATCTTCTTTAAAGTCTGGACATGTCGGGCCACTGCTAAATCCGTCTGGCATAGCATTCCTGACAGGCAAAATTACTATCTTGGAGTCTGCCTTCACTAGGGCTTCTGTTTGAACTCCCTGGAAGCTGACATCCCCATAGAGTATGAAATCCACCACATTGGCTGTCAACAAGCAGGCAGCTTACTGACTGTGTGTATTACCTGCTGGCTGTTCTTCCGGAGTGAAGACTCCTGTCTGATGATTTATCCCAGAAAAGTGTCTTGCAGATTAACTGGGAATGAGCATCCTGTGCGCAAATGAGATCCTGATTCTCCTTCACCTACTTGTTTGTCTCCTACTCTCCAGCGTCCGAAGGGCAAAGACCTATTGGGCTACTTTCTAGCAACACATTGTTTTAGTCATCTTTCAGCTAACCGAAAAACCCAGAAGCAAAATAGATCATTTGGGTTTACTGTGTGAAGTGGCAACACTGCAGAGATCAGCAGAGCAAGAACTATTTGTAAATAGGTTTATCTAATTTCATTTACTATCTAGAGTGTGCCTCTTGCTGTGTATATACCTAACTTGTGTGGGATGAAATGCTTAAATGTGAAAGAAAAGAATATGCCCAAATGCTCTTAATGAGAATTCACTTACTTGCAATTTATAAATACGTAGTCGGTTGGGAAAGAGATAGATGGCTAACTAGATAGACGGGTAAATACATGCATACAGAAAAAGAAATTGGCATTACACTGAAACATGATGAAGTCAGGGAATTTTTAGAGTACATGGAAAATTCTGTTACAAACAAGGTTCTGCTGCTCCCTCTTTTCCCGACCGGGACGTCAGTTTCTTCCTTCTCTGTCAGTTTCTTCCTTCTCTCTCTTTCCTTCTCCCTTCGCTCCTTCTCCCTTTGTCGGCTCTGCAGAACACTTGCTCCGCCCGAGAGAGGAGACGGCTGAGTGGCAGGGTTGGCAGCAGGGAGCAGATGAGCAGGAATATTTGAGAGACAGACTCCGGCTGCTTCCCTTCATCACTTTGCTCTCACTTCCAACTTCAACCCTTCCCCCACCACCTGAAAGACAATCAAAGATTAAGTGAAAGAGAAAAATATGTCAACGTTTTTTCTTTTAAAAAAGAAGTCTATTTGTCTTACTGCTTGAGAAAATGCCCTAGTAGGTTATGTTTACTTAAGTTTTCTTTTCTTCTTCTTCTTCTTCGTTTTTTTTTTTTTTTAAACTTTTGATTGCTAGCCCTGCGATTCTGAAGCACACCGTCTAGACCCCACAGACTAGTCAGCTGCGGTCACTCTCAACAAATATCTAGCACGGAGTGTGACTACAAGTCTGTAGATTTTTTTTTTCCCTCTAGCAAGCCTAACTAGTCCATAGTAGGTGGTTTTGTGCTCTAGCACTAATTTGTAAAGAAAGCCAGGGGTGGAAGCCGTGTTTCTCTCTTACATCCTATACTTAAAGCAGGAAAAAAAAATAATCTTAAAATATGTGGTCTCATTGTCACTTTAAGACTCTGGTATTGGTTAGACCATTAACCTTAAGTTAGGCAATCGGGGATAATTTTGTTTCTTTCTGGTGGTGCCTCTAGCTGCAGACATTTCTTGTTAAAATCTACGAGTTAAGCAAACACTAAGACTCTCGGAATCTTGGTATTTTAATCTGTAAAATGGGGATAATGGTGCTAGCATGGGATTAAGCGTCACCTATATGTTAACGTGTCCACTATAATGCTTACAATTACCTAGGGAAGTGTTCAGCCAACATTATTGTAATCAAATTTAACCATTCCTACAAATTCTAATGAGTCCCCCATTGATACTAACACAGTAAAATGTTACTATTATCATGTAAATTTATGCACATTATAGCCTCTTCTAAGGCAAATGCCTTTACCCTAAAATCTTGATATTAATAGTAATAAAAAGCAACCTGTATATACATTGCACTTTACAAATGTCAAAGATAGGGCGCCTGGGTGGCTCAGTGGTTTAAAGCCTCTCCCTTCAGCTCAGGTCATGATCTCAGTGTCCTGGGATCGAGGCCGCATCGGGCTCCCTGCTCAGCAGGGAGTCAGCTTCCTCCTCTCTGCCTGCCTCTGCCTCCTTGTGATCTCTCTCTGTGTCAAATAAATAAATAAAATCTTAAAAAAAAATCAAAGATATGTAATATCCAGTATCTTACTTCATCCTCCCAAAGGTCCCGAGACTATTTCAACATGAGATTACTGAAACTCCTAGAGCTTAAAAACAAACTCAGGGTCATGCATGGACCATGCAATAGAAGAGGGACTGGAACTTGAATCTAGAACCCATCTAGAATCTATGTTTACTGATTTTAATAGAGTACAGAGCCGGTAGGAAATGAAATACGCTTACAGCAACCAAATAAAGTAGACATCCATCTTTCCCAGCTTTAGAAGCAGCCATATTCTACTGGGTCTACTGAAGCTAACAGTTTTCTGGGCTAAGGTGGTCATCAGGTAAGTGAAAATACAATGTGTGTATTGTGGCTTTAATTTCATCTGATGGTTTAGACCATATTTGGTTACCTAAATAAATTGAGAGCATTTTCCTTGGTGATTTTTGGATTTATATGATGTATACCCTCTACACCCTCTCCCCAACCATGTGTTGTTTTTTTTTTTTAACAGCATGATGGTAATGGACATAAATTTCATTTGGTTAGAGCAATACATTGATAAGCCAGTGTATGGCTGACGTATATGAACCTCCACCAGAAATAACAAGGGTTTATGGTTTTCACAAAGTCTCCAGCATTGAAAAACTAAAGATTTCCTATTTCTCGGGGGATATGAATGGAACTCTATCTCCAGTTCTGTGGACATTATTCATTTGTGCACATTTGTGATAGTAGTAAGAGGGAAGCAGGGAGCAGAAAAAGGGAAACCATGGACTACATTTAACAGTTTATCAATACATGAATACCGACATCTTATTTTTGACAAGAGGCATCTCCATTTTGAATGATTCTAGAAACTCTAAGCTTTGTCCATTTCATAAGATCAATAAAACATTTGCAAATTATTGTCACATTCATTGTCAATTCTGAACTTCCGTGGTAAGAAATGTCTTAGTAAGCCATTTATTCATTATTGCTTGTTCTAGCAAGACAGAAAGTTTATTATGATTTTCATTTTTTGAAAAGAAAAGAATATCATCATTTTGTAAGAGTATAATCTGTGACAGTATGAGGGGGAAAAGCTAGTGTGTAATTACATTGTCAGATTCCAACAATGCTCAAATTAATCTTCCTATTTGGTTTTGCATTAATCATATTTTTAATAAAGATCACCTACCCCTGTGCAAGACATTTCAGTACTCTGGCCCAATATCTTGTCTGAAAACCAGCTTCTCCTCCCATAATAAACCACATGCTTGGTTCTCACACCAAAAATTTCTTCATGGCATGTGCTAGAACTCTCTTTAGAAAATGATCTTCAAGAAGAGAGTGCTTTGTGGTCAATTGTTTGCTTTTAAGGAAAAGTAAAGAAAAAAAAAACCTCATGGTTAATGTGAATATCAACTCTAAAAACCTCGGTCTTGAATAGGAGGGATACTGCAAGGCTAGAAGATGTAAAATATCATCAGATGTCAGTCACTTCACCGGCGTTGCCACAGCCCTTTGGAGTGTTAGAAGACTTTTCTTATTTTTTATTGGAACTACGCTAGGAATTACACTAGGAATTATGTCAGTCCTGCAGCAATTTTCAAGAAGCCGCAAGTCCATGATCCTGAAACTTTGACTGCTGACAAGAAGTTGCTTGGAGCAGCAGTGTTATTAACAAGCCACCTTTCCTGCACCCCATCTGCACTGGAAGCCATCCCCAGCTCATCACCTCCATCTGTCTCTCTGTACGATGGGGCGTGCACACCAGCAGGCTCTGGCCACGAGGTTCAGTCTGCTGCTGAGTTACTCATCAAACACCCCGTGCAGCATGGACTCCTTACTCTCAGTATCTCTGGCTGCAGGCAACCAGTTCTTGAGTCTGACAGAAGTGTGTACTTACCTTTTTTTTATAATGAAGGCTTTTAAGGCAGTAATGCTGACGCCTTAAGAACAAAGATATTTAAGTATGTGCCCAGAGAGATACATTTGGTACTGCGGGTGTCTTTCCGGGAATAGACTACATGTCTTTGGGGAGGTGGGTTCCCTTGATTTGATGCCATCAGGCCTTTGTTCTCTGCACAGTGTCCTCTGAAGACTACCAGGTCCGAATTCTTGTTCCAGCTTTTAAAAGGCCTCTGAGGACTCATAAATTCAGTGCTTTGGGATTAAAGCATAGGATAAGCACGTACCTACTGTTCTCTTCTGCTCTGGTCTGTTATTGGCAAAAGCCTCTGCTTTCATCAAATGGTGTGCAGATGAGTTACCAGCCACTAGAGTTTTGTTTGTTTGTTTGTTGTTTGTTTGTTTAAACAGGCCCTGTAACTCTCACTTTGCCTCAGATTGGTAGGTTATCAAAGTTATTCAGAAATTTCATTTTCATTTTTTTAAAAGTCTTCTCCTCTTTTTCTAGATAGAAATGGGGGGATGGTAAGGGACAGTTGTCCTATTGTTAGCTCTCTCAGATTCCTCTGTAGTACTTTTGTGATATAGGGAAATGTCAATGACGGGCCCCAGAATGGGATCATAGACATTAGAAGTCCTATTTCCTTTTGAGTCAATGCAGGCTGGAACACATGGACTCTAGAAAGGGAAGCATTTTGATGTAATGGGCAAAGGCAAGGCAAGGATATTGTGGTTAAAAACAAACAAACAAACAAAAATCTGTACTTTAAGATCTAGCTTTGTCAATTACCAGTTACTTGGCCTTGAGTTAAGTTCAATGCCCTAAGCCTCAGTTCTGTCATCTGTCAAAGGGAGGAAACAGTGTCCAACTCTTAGGTCACTTTGGGATGTGATAGTAATTAAACCAGAGAGTGCAATATAGGACTAAGCACAGAACATGGCAAACAGTAAATACTTAAGTGTTGCGTTGTACTACTATTCTGACCGAGGATAGAATGTTCTTCTGAAAGCAAAGGAGAAAATTAAACTGAATGATTCCCTTCAATTTTAATGTACCCAAACTTTCTGCTTTACTATGCCCTGTGATTTTTTAATTCATAGGCGGAGAAACTTAAAAGAGAAAATTGAAATTGCTATTTGGTGATTCTATTCAGGAGTTCTGCAATAGGATTCAACCAAGAATTCAGGACTTTGGGTCCTCCAGATGTGTCTCTATCCATAAAACTGTATTTCCTTTGACTTGTGTAGAACTGTGTACCCAGAGGGCACTCAATAAAAATAATGACAAAAATCAACCCATTGCTGCACACAGGAGTGAACTTAAAGATCGATTTCATATTATTTTTAGTGTTCTTCAAAGCACCGGTTTCTTGGGGGAAAAGTAAGCCCTATTGCTTGTAAGTTTTTATGTTTTATGTTTTCTTGTTTAACATCTGTCTTGGACTTTGCTACCATCACTGACATGTGGCAAATCAGTTCTTGAAATTAAATGTTATCAAATGTGTTAACTAGCTAATTTTGTAGAACCAGGGAGATAGCTGGCTGTAGATTCAGGCACCAAATGGCACCTACCCACCACATACTCAAACAAAGATTAATAAAAATGGTTCCTATACTAGGATATTGAAATATTTAGGACATAAACGACACACAAATGCATATAAGTAAAACTAGGAAAATCTAGGAAATAAGATATGTTGATTGCATCAATGTCAATATCCTCATTGTAACACTATGCTATAATTTTGCAAAATGTTACCACTGGGGGAAAATGGGCAAAGTGTAGAGGGAAGATATTTCTGTATTATTTTTTCACAACAGCTTGTGAATTTACAATTATCTTAATAAAATTCTTAATTAAAAATATGAAAGATACTTTCAGAATGATTCATATTTATAAGTATTTTTTCCCCGACATGTCTTCAACTACTCACTGCTTTGTGTAACATTGAAGTGAAATGTTTTCTACAATCAAACCATTAGTTGCTCCACAGCCTTTAAATTTCATAGAAAAGCGGAGTGAAGCAGCTGAACTACTACAGCTTGTTCTTTCTTTCAAACAAACCTTGGAAATTGGGACAATCCTTACTTTTGGACTTAAAAAGAACTGGCCAGAGGATAAATAGAATCCACTAAAGAAATTTGCGTATAAAGCAGCATGGAAATGTCTTCAAAAGAAGAGCACATTTCATTGATCTATTTTTAAAATAGAATGATATATGGTGACAAATTCTAAAATTTTAGAGCAGTTTCCATCTTTCAATTCGGAAATGTATATAACCATTAGTAACAGCAGCATACACTCCTGCTGGGAGCTTAAAAATAGTTATTTTCTGATTGTCCTTTCTGATACTTTAATGTCCCATGGCCTATGGTGTAATGCCCTTGTTTATTCTGTATGTCAGATTTTCTTAATATTCTTGCTAAAATCATGGGGTGCAGATCCATGTTTCTCATGGTAACAACGATTTGAATCCAGTCACGTGAGCATAAAGAATTGTCATCAATACTAAAGATCCAAAATGACTCTAGATCACTAAAGGTGGTATACTTGAGTGTTAGCATGGCAGGAGTCAGTGACAATACATCTTTGTCTTTTAGACCTCAATAGAGTCGTGCTGATTTTAACCATGGGAAAGAGCGTGGAGGGGGAGAAAACCATGGCTTTCCAGCTGTGTTTCTGTAACTCAGATATTTACAGCTGAGATAACTAATCCTCTTGGCTTTTCTTTGCTTTAGTGAAAACAACAACAGTACATAATGTACAAGACCAGGGCTAATCATGGTGGAGTGTTATGTATATTTGTTTTGACTTACGTTAAAGGAAAAGGAGGGGGAAAAGATGCTTTATTTGGGTTACTTAGCAATTATTTCCATATTTACTTGCCATTACCTCATGTCTCCCAAAAGACTTTAGAGAGCAGTACAGGTGGTAAGTTTTACATTTTCACTATTTCCAGACACCATTCCATCCTTAAATGTCCAAAAATTGTATTCAGAAACTCTGAAATATCTATACCTGTTAACTGAGGTTGTTAAATAATGAGTCACAGGGAAAGACGTGGGGCACACATCCTTTCCTCTGATGATCACTCAGTGTCTTGTGGATATGACTGCATAGACCTTTAAACTAATAGCATTCATAGTCTTCACCTACTTTCCCCCCAATCTGCATGTTGGTTCTTTCATCATCCACTCTCAGATTTAGTTGGAAATCTCCCAAAGTGTAGTTCATATAAGTCTTCTTGAAAGGCAACTACCCAATCAACCGTACTTGACTTCAAGGAAGTTTTGTGGAAACTAATTTTAGGAGAGTCATGATAATCCCCAAACTCTTAGGTAAGTAGGAGATCCTGTGGAAATGTGTGGTTATATTAACAGCTTATTTATGGAATGTGGTCTTTATTTCGGCAATTTTTTAAACGGTTTCACTGTACACTTTGAAGGCACGTGAGTATGCATTTGCTGCTCATTACGAGCTGTAGTTCTGGGGCAAAGCTGGGTACAAAGAGTCTCTGAAGGACAAACCCGACCATTCATCTGTACACATGTACCATGCTGGCTGCTGTGTGTTGTAGAAAGAGGCTCTGCAGATTCTCCAATCGGAAGAAATAATGAGCTTAAAGCAACAGCTCCTCTGAAAACAGTTGGCAGTTAGATAATGATGGATATGCTACAAATTCCAGAGGTATCAGCCAAGAGAGATGAGTGATGCATATAAAGAAAGGAAGGCTAAAATCTATTACCTTTGTTTTAAGGGTAAAAACACAAGGTGTTTTTCAGTATGATGGCGACATCGTTGAGGTACATTGTGCTGCATAATAAAGAGCACCATATTCCAAACCAAATTTCTTTCCAAAGGAGATGATTAGGAAAAAAATTAGACATGGTGGGAAGAGCTGCAAAGTGGAGACTGAAATCTTGGCCTCCAGTTGAGGTTTTCATCTGTACTCTCTTGCTGAAATAACTTTACATTCAGCCCCTTGGTCCTTTCTTGTAAGGTGCACATGGTTTGGTTAACTTACTACAGTGTTTATGGACATCAATACCATTGATTAAAAAGTAAAAGTTCTGTCAAACAGTAGTTTGATCTTCATGACAGCAAACAGCCTGTTTGATGTTTTTATTGAATCAATTGATTTTTTTTTTCACTGAATTGATTGGTTGTTTCACTGTCATGTGGACACTTCCTAAATCAACATGTCCCTCTGTCAAGGTGTTTTTGAAAAAGTCTGATTCACGGATGTGTCTAGAATTTCAGGCTAACAGAATCTTATGAAATCCCACCTGCATCAGAATAAATGGCATCGGTGCTGAGCAAAAGAGGTTTTTGTTTTTCCTTTTCTTCAGGTTGGATTTGAATTTCAGAATTCAAGCAACTCAGGGTTACAGACTGACAGAACGCCATTTTTTTCTTATCTTGTTTAAGTATGTACTTTGGATGTTGACTGAGTTGTTAGATAATACTCTATCAATAAGGGGAAATTGATTTATTATAGATTTTTAAAGATAAAAGAAAAAGGAAACAGATCCTTACACTGCCTCATCTCTTTCATAGACAAGCTGACACATTAGCCAGGCTTCCTGGCCTTTCGAAGGGAGTTATCAAATCTATTCACAATGGTCAAGATTTTTTAAATGCCCAGGGTGTCCTGCAAAACTTCATTATTTCTCTAGTATACATAGATTTACCAATAGGCTTTTGTTTTTAGCAGTGGTGGTTAGGTACAAAGATAAAGTGTGCTGTATTCTGCCGTAAAAGTGATACACTGGCCATTTATTCCACACGCTCATGCACTGGCCATTCTCCTCTGCAGGAAGAGAAGGTAGTTGCAGATTTGTTTTATCTGTTCTGGTTTCGATGCAACATGTTAAACACCACATCTTGAAGAGGAGAGATTGATGCCCCTCGTATAATCAGCGTGTCTGTCTCTCACAGGGGTTGCAGTAGAATCTCTTTATAAAGTGGACTGTGATGACTCTGTTGGGGCTCTGACCTATTAACTTGCAACAGACACTGGGGTTGTTCAATACTCCAAATTCACTTAATAGTGAGATTCTACCTATTTGGCGCATCCCTTCCCTTTGGTGCTAACCAAAGCGTGTCTCTAGATTTTCTCCTGTCACTCATCCATCCGTCCATCCATCCATCCATCCATCCATCCATCCATCCATCCATCCATCCATCCATCCTCTTTCAGCCTTCAGATCCTCTTCAAGACATCTGAATTACAGCAAATACTTTGGTCTCCTACTTGACTGATCAAAGTTATCTGACACAAGTTTTCTGATTTCCTGTCTCACTCTAACTTCCAAATATCTTTATACTTGTATCCTTCTTATCACTTCAGTGAGTCTGTATATGTTCAGCTCTCTTTCCTTTGTTTCCTACCGTACAAGGACAATTTTATGAGCCAGAGCTTTCATTTTCCTCCTATGTCACTGTGCTTTGTAATTATTTCCTGATTCTTCTGAATGATCATTGATTTCTAGTGGTTCTACCACCACTACCCACAAATAATTTTGTCTCCCCTAACACACAAAAAAGATGTCTCTAGCTCATAGTACTCTTCAGAGTTACTATAGTTTTACTGCCAAGTTTCTCCAGAGGGCAATTTACAATTCCAGCCATCATTCCCTCACCACCCCTTCACTGACAGTCTGGCTTCCAGCCTCATCACTTTACAGGAACTCCTTTTCCCAAGGTCACCAGTGTCTTCCTAATTGCCAAATCCAACAGTGTGTTATCAGTCCTAATTCCTGAAATCACTGTAGGATTAAACACTTACTTGACTTCTTTGACTCTTGCCTACTTTTTTTTTTTTTTTTTTTTTTTGGTCCCTTGGAGAACTTGTGCATTCTCACGGCTTCAATTCTGAGCATCAGGGATGGATAGAAAAAGAGCTTTGATATCAGGCAGATATCAAGTCTAATTCTCTATGGTTCTTCCATTTATTAACTCTAAGATCTTGGATACCTTTTTTGCTTCTTATAGTTTTCATTTCTGCCTCTAAAAAGTAGAAATAATAATAACTTTGGCATGGAATAACTAGGATTAAGTAGAAACGAGCAGCACGTAGTGGATGCTCAATAAATGTAAGTTTCCTTAATTTTCCTGAATAATTTCCTGAATTTCCTGCTAAGTTGAGGTCATATTTTTTTTCTTAGTTTCTTATTTCTACTAGACATTCCCACTGCCCCCTCAATTGTGCAGAGTAAAGCACACGCATCGTTTTTCCTTTCATGACCACCACCCCAAACTTCCTCTTCTACAATTCTTTCTCTCTCAGCATCACCAGGGCCTTCACAAAGGCCAGTGACAAGCTGCCTGGGTTTACTTGGGAAGCTCTAAACTGCTCTAGACTGTTCTAGAAGCTATCATGGGCACAATTTTTCTGAGGAATCTCCATAACTGTGGCTATTAGTATCTCTCCTGATTCCATTCTAACTCTATCTTATGTTTTCTTTCTTGGTAAGCTGGCTTGGTCCTGACTTCAACCCCTGACTTTCTTCTGCACCCAACAGAGACTCTGGGTCCTGTTTCGGGTCCATTCTTGGCTCTCTTCTGAGCTCTCTCTGCTTTTGCTGCTTTCCCTAGAGGTTGATACCCAAGTTCTTGGTTTTCTAGGCCACCCTAGTTGCCTTCCTAGGTAGCTCTCTGTTGTCCTCACCTGACACAACTCCATAATGATCAAAGACACCTTACTGGGACCTGCTTCTGAGATTCACCTCCTCAGGGTGTGACAAGTGATGTCATCACTTTCAATGCCTCAAGCACTTGAATTAGCTTTTCACCTTTCCCCCCTCTTCTTTCTTTAGAACAACTCTCAAATCCATTCAATCCTAAATTACTGTAATTTTGGAAATCTTCATACATGCATTTTTTCTTTTATTTATACCAATAGAATAATAATGTCACTAACAACAACAGCTAACATTTGTTGAGAGCCTATGGTGTGCTAGACATTCTGGCAAGACTTTACAAGCTTCATCTCTTATAAAAGAGAAAATTGAGGCTTAAGAAGGTTAAATACCTTGCTCAAGGTCATAGTAAGTACTGGAGCTAGGGATTTAAGCTCAGATTTGTCAGCTTCCTAACCCATGGTCTTATTCACTGTTTTATTTTGTTTGAAATGATCACATTTCCTTGATGGAAGCATTTGTGTGCTTTTCATAAATATTTTTAAACTGCATAACTTTCTTACCACAGATTTTGTGAAATTGCACTGAACAAGGGATTTCATGGAATTAGAAACAAATTGTAAATAAATTATTACTCTAGTAAAGATTCGCTCAGTAATAGAGAGAAATAAGAACAGTCCCAATGCTGAGAGAAGCTGGGAGAAGGAAATAATGTGACATTGCAGAGAAAGGAAACGGGTGAAATTTTAATCTCTAGTGTTGTCAACTTATTTATCAGTGGGGGCATTCTCTGGTTGGGAAGAATTAATGGGGGTGCGCTTGGAAAGAGTCAAAATGGAAACAAAGCTAATGGTGTCAGACAATAGGAAGTCAATGGAGAAGAGCAGTGGCATGGTTTAGGAGAACAGGTTCCTGCTTGAAATACTCCCCACTAGCATTAAGCTCTTGAACATGCGCATTGTAACGTCGAAACATTTGTATGGAGATCCTAGCTCTCTTTGTGCATAATCTGAGATAGAGCACTGGACTTGGGATCTGAATACTGAATTCTCTTCCTAGCTCTATCACTGAACAGCGACTTGACCTTGAACAGATCTATTAACCTTTTTGTTCCTGAGTTTTCTCATCTTTAAAATCCCTGGGAGTTGGGTTGTGTGAGCTCTAAGGCTCTTCCCTGTGTTAGCCTTTGCTATTCTAACCGCTCAAAACGTGGCGAGGACTTAGAACTCAGGTGCATGGCCCACTACCTATGCTACGCATTTACTAACATTACATATGGATGTCATGGGTTGCTCTGGTCACTCAGATTGTGGAGAAAATTGAAAAATCTTGATAAAAGAGTCCCCAAATGGGGCATAAGCACAGGGTATCAGAGGTTATACACCTTTTGTAAAGCACCAGAGTGTGTTAGCACTCTGCTCTGCCAGCAAGATCCCTCTCTAATTCTTGAGTCAAGCCCCCTACTGCCCCTTGGCGCATCTGGTTCCTCGCACTGCTGCATATGACTTCAGTTAGATGTGCAGGGGACGGTCTGTGCAACTGAAATGCAAAGGTACAATTACAACTGAACAAGGGAATAATTTGGCCAGTAGTTTAGTATCTCAAGATCTAAAGAATGATCACCTTCGGCTAGACTAGTAGACCCAAATTGCCCTTTTTATTGCTTCACTAAAACACACCACTTTGCCCAGTTCATTTATTGACTTTTTCATCTCAAGCACAAATTCTTACCTAGGTAGAAGTTAAAGGTCCACCAACACACTAATTGTAAAAGCAAAAGTGCCAATTCAACAGAATTCCAAAACCAGGGGAAATGCCTATGAACTTAACACCTCTTGTGTAAATTAAGCCTGAAAATGATTTTTTTTTTAAAGAGGCTTTGTGGGCACCTGGGTGGCTCAGTGGGTTAAAGCCTCTGCCTTCAGCTCAGGTCATGATCTCACGGTCCTGGGATCGAGGCACGCATCGGGCTCCCTGCTCAGCAGGGAGCCTGCCTCCTCTTGTCTCTCTGCCTACTTGTGATCTCTCTCTCTCTCTCTCTGTGTCAAATAAATAAAGTCTTTAAAGAAAAAAGAGGCTTTGGGTGTTCTTTGAAAAACTTTACCTCAGTTACAAGAGTGTGTGTACCTATGGAAAATGAGGAAAAAACTTTGTGTCAGTTGCAGAAAAGAATAGGAAACACTGAAGTTGCTTTCTGGAAACAGCAAAAACCTAGCTGCTATGATTTGATTTAAGTCACACCCCAAAAATATCACCCTAGCTTCCAGAAGCATACATAATTTGCATAAACAATCTACACTCCACTCCCCCACTCCCACCTTCTCTCTTTGCAACAAGCAAGCAAGAGTTAAAACACAAGAACAATTTTTGGAGGATAGCTTATGACTAGCAATCAGTGCTAATAAGATTCTTTTCCTCTTGCAAGATTCACAGAAAGCCCTAGATCCATGCCGAGCACATTCAAAGGCAAGGGACTAAGAGCTCCTCTCACAGGTTCATTATCATTCTCAGGTTATCCCAAGCCAAGTGAATCAGGAAAGCAAATGAATTAGTGAGAATTACGGAGCCTCTGTGGTCTGAACCCACTTCAAATCTCGGTGAAGATGAAAGGTAGACGCTGATGTCTTATGTCCCAAGGTTCTTGAGATGGGAGTCCCAGAGCCTAGCTGCTCCCCCAGAGCCTTGCAGAAATGTGCAGGCAGTTAATGTTGCCTAACATCTTCTGACCGTGGGTTCAGCCATGTGGGAAAAGTTTTACGAGGCTGCAAAACCAAACCCCCTTTCATTCACAATTAATTTCAGAAGACTTGCTATAGCACCCAGCTGTCGATGAGTCCAGAGTGGGGACTTTTCTTCTTATTTTGGTCACTTACTAATAATCAAAGATACCAGGTAACACTTTAGTATATGATGATACCAAATGGGACTTTTGAAGAAAAACAGATCTATAAAATATTTGATGTGCTAAGTGTTAAGCTTATTTGGAAGAGATGCTTTGAGCTGAGGAGCGGGATTGGATTCCAACTGTAGTCCTTGGAATTGCAGAAGTTTTTGTTGTTTTTATTGTTGTTTTAAAGGCTACTGGCAAATAAGGGTGGGCAGAATGGGGAGGGGGAGTGCATTCGGGCTTGTGGTGGAGATACAGTGATCCTTGGAACATCTATGGAAATGAAACGAAACATGTAGTAAAGGTTTGGGAGTAGCAGTTTGTTTTCATTAAATACTTGCTACTGCTAATTATATTTGATCACTATAAAGAATACACTTTAATTAAAGAAACACGGTGGTTAGGAAAATATTTGATTTCCAAAGGAGAACAATTTATCTTTTCATTAGTAAGGAGGGGAAAAAAAGTCATTGTGACTGTATGTTTTTCAGCATGTTATTGGTTTTTATGGAGACGTTTTATTCCACTCCTAGGGGGAAAGGTAATTTTTTTCCCCTAAAATTGAACTGCTAACATCATATCATGTTGTTTGCATGCATGCTTCAATTTATTTAACATAAGTAATTATTTTAAAAATGAAACAACATTTGGCAAATGATATAAAACAACATATTCTAACATCAATCTGAATCAACATATCTTCTTTCTCTTTGGAGATAGTTTCCCTATTAACTCTTTCAGTGAATGCTGAAATGTACTGTCACATTAATGTTTTCCCAAACCAACATATGGTTTTCATTCTCATTTTGCAAGGTAATATTTCAGCAGTGCTCTGGAGGAAATTAATGGAAAACGAAGGCAGATAACTATCCTTGTAACTAAAGCCTAGTGGTCATGTTGCTTGTATATCATTGTATATAATAATTCTTTTAAGCAATCACAAAATTTAAAATTTTTGAATTGTAAAAATGTATCCTCTCTACATCTTTTTAGTCTGAGTGAACTCCCATGAGTTCCGGAAGTGTAACGGACCAAGGTACATCTTTGTGTAACCAGTATAATCTTAGGAAAAAGGACAATTCGAATATTGTTTTTATGGTATGTAAGTGTCAGGAACAACACAGACTTAGAACAAGAGAAGTCCCTTCCTTTGCAGTCGTCACACCAGAAACAGCATTGAAAAATAAGAACATTCAGAGTTTGTCATCATGTTTTTAAAGGAACTAATTTTTATCTTTCCATTTTAAACATATGCCTGTGAATTTGGGCAATATTTTGTTTGTAAAATCTTTGGGCAGTTTGCTTGTTTTAACCTTTTTGTTGTTGTTGTTATAACACGCAAACAGTACTAAATGGTACGTAGTCATGTATTTGGATAATTATACTTTTTAAAACTTTTTCTTTTATCTCATGGTGAAAGGTGAACCTAAAAATCATATTTAAAATACAGTGTAGATGTGTTTAAAGCTTCATAGCTATTTTCCTTTCACATTATCATCTGAATGTTTGATTTCTCTTTGGCATATATGCAAATTGCATCCAACCCCAAGCAAACATAAGCTCCCAATGGGACAGGGTAGAAGAGAGACACCGTCTCATTGGTGCTTCTCTAGTGCACTGTGCTCTTGTCCTTAGAATTTTCTACTCTTGTCACTTAAATGTTTTAGTGTGAGAAGTTTTTCCTTCCTTTCTTAAGAAACTAAAATAATTTGACACTTCTGGGTAGAGGAAGAAAACAGACTTCCACCTTTTGATAAATTATATTAATGTGTATGAAAACCTGCATGTTCAAAAATACCAAATCTGTAAGCAATTTTACACAGAAATCAGCTTTTACCAGATTTCTGAATAAAGCGCAGGAAAGCAATTAGAGCAGTTTGGTATACAATGAACGGCCTAGAGAGCAGCTTTCTGCATGCTTCCAGCAAAGCAGAAACACACCTTTGTGAATAGAAATATTACTTAAAACGCTGCGATTTGGCAGCAACCCGCAGCAGCGGCGACAGCAAGCGCTCCTGCGTTAGCACAGCGGCCTGCCTCGCCCTCGCGTTGCCCACAAATGACCAGGGAAATCCCAGAGGTACTCTTGAATTTCTGCATTCTCATTTCTTCAGCCGTAAAATACCTGTCACTCACATCCCACTCTGGCCAAAGTGACACCTGCCAGTCTCAAGAACAAGGACAAATTATTGTCCGTCTGCCAACCGCGTCTCAGCAATGGGAGCAGAGCGATGATGGTAGGCACGGACGTCTCGTGGTGTATTGTTAAGCTCTGTCGTTTGTTTTTGAGATGTGTCTTTCAAGGAGGTTGATTTTCAGCATATTGTTGTTTAACATTCTGAGCTTGTGTTTTTGTGGTCCGCTGTACATCGTAATGACACATTTAAAAATACTGACGAACAGAATCACAAAATCTGTATCGAATAGGCTTAGGCAGCACTGTGCAGGGCAGTGCGACATTATTGTCATGAAAGACCCGTGGCTTTGGTTGTTGGAAGGCTCCTAGGATCCTTTTCGGGCCCAAATCCAAAAGCATTCCCTCAGACCCACAATTCCGATCTAAGAGTTCTGTGGTGTGTATCTGTGCGTGTGTGTGTGTGTGTGTGTGTGTGTGTGTGTGTGTGTCTGTGAGAGAGAGAGAGAGGGAGAGAGAGATCTGTCATCATGTCATATGAAGTTATGTAACATTCTATCCCTTGTTGATGAAATGCAACATGACAGAATGTAATGTGATGTAACGTATCAAAAAATGTAAATAATATACTTTGCGGGATTAGATATCTGCTGTCAATTCCTGTAGTAGGGACCTGAACTGAACTCGCTGAGGCGGACAGAGAAGCTCAGTGAACGCCAAACTGGCCGTGGTGTTTGAGAACCAGCACACACCACAGTTCACTGATTTCCCCAATTACTTTGGGGTAGTTTGGCACGTATAGAAATGTTCAACAAAAGTTCTCTTGTCGGACACTTCTGGGAAGTAATTTGATTGTTAATTACAAACGCTCAGGGTGATTGCTCTGCATAATTGTTTTACTCCTTCAGTACTCCATTAGAAGCTTATCTGCTGAAGGTTTATTTTTAGATCTTTGCATTTTTAACATCTTCCTTATGTCACACTGATGCAACATGAGTGACCTCTCCAGATAAAATCCTTTAACCAGCCAGGGTAATCCAGTGCCTCCTGTGAGAGGTAGAAGCAGGGAGACAATATGACCACATGCATTTTATCTCCAGTAGCATCTGTAATCATGGGACACACACACACACACACACGCACACACACACACACATACACACACACACGCACATTTCAAAATTCTGTGCCTTTTGAGAAATAACTTCAGTTATATGCTCTAAATTGCTTGAAAATCGTAAAGAGCAAAAGGCACATCTCAGAATTAAACCAAATGCATTCCGGATACTCTTTCTTTTTATTATCGAGCTGTAGTCTCAACTATTAACAATAGACAACACAAAACAAGTCCACATTGCTTTAAAGGTAAGTGGGCAGAAGCTCATCTGATACTGCATTCCTGAGAATGGAACCTTTTATTTGCTGTCATAGTGATGACTTTTAATTGTCCTAATAAATAAGCTTTTAAAAAGCTTCTAAAATGTTCTCTAATAACATACTTTGGTCTTTAGCCATAGAAATGCAGAAATAATTAGAAGTGGCATTGTGTACACTGCCTTCTGGACTGGGCTGAAGGTGAAGGAGAAAGTCTCATGCTATCCTTGTCAGCTGCAAGGGTAATTACTGCTGGCTGAAATTACTCAACATTTGTTTATAAGCTCCCCAGAGCATGCTGTAAATAGATTGTCTGTTATAGTCCAATCACATTAAAACACTGCTCCTTGCAAACTGCTACCTCCTGTTTTCTGTAAGCTAGACAGAGAGAGCCTGCTGCTCACTTATTGAGCACCGAGCAGGGAAGAGCTATGTTTAATGTGATTGTTTTCATTAGATTCTTCTCTGTCCAAGATCACATTTGTCGTTTTCAGAGTCTGAATGCTAGTGGGGTCCATTACTTTCATTAGGACCCTTTTATTTGCTTTAGGGAGGATGGATCTCTTTATTAGGGGGTTGGTATGTAACAGTTTGGAAGGAAATTTAAAACAAGGAGGAAGAGTGACCACATACATTGCCTTCCACACATGGGATTTGTTTATCTATATTGAGTTTTAGCACCTACTGGCTACACCAATTTGATTTCATTTAGCATTTATGGAGTCCTCGTTCTATGCCTAACACTGAGCTACATACTGTGAAGATAAATATTTATTACTTTTAAAGAGAGTAAAATATAGCTGGGGAAAAATGGTTCGGATATATGATAAAGTTAAAGACTAATAAGATATGTGATGAAATAGAGATTTGAAATACAACCAGCACCAACGTGAATATGCAAAGTGTGCATATGGGCGATCAGCAAGTTTTTGTGTTTGTAGAGCAAACAGAATTTCCTGTCTTGGAAAGGTAATAGGCTTTATGAATTAAATTAATTGTATCCCCTTCAAAAGGCACCAGAGACAACCTAGAGAGTAGTTAGCTCAGCTTTTTTGTGACCCTTGCTTCCAGTTTATTATTTCACATGAGACAGATTTGATTGGACCTTTAGGCCAGCTGGCCTAAAATGTTTTGAATATAGAAGAGAGCAGGAAATTAAAAGCAGCTCAACCGAAAGAACCTGGATATTCATTGAACCAAATCCTAAGACAGTCCAAGTTTGCTCTCTAATTGATTGGTAAATAAGTTTAGCTATTTTGTTTTTGTCCATGCTGGGAAAAGAACTGGAATAATTCCTGGACTGTTTCCATTTATAGTTGACCAAGATTTCCAAAATCTGGGTGATCCTGTCTCTACAGCAGTCTCGAATTTTTTTTTAAATGTATTATAAACCTCTTTTAAAAAGGGAAAGATATTGGAAGAAAAATATTGCAGAGAAAGGATACTACTCAGTAGATGGGAGACATGGGAACAAGAAATGTGAATTGTAGAAATTCAGATCTGAGACACAAAGGACTAATTAAGAAACGTGGATATAATCTTACTTTCCAGGAACTATTTAGCCTTCCCCTTCCTTTACACCACTCCAATTTTTTTTCCCCCTCAGGGAAATTATCCTTCTTTTTCATCTAGTCTGGAATGCTACGGGGTTTGGAAAACTTTCATTTCCTATTATGTATGCCAATGTCACTGGAAAGCTGTACAAGAGATAGAGACCTTTGGGTGCCAGAAATGATGATTCAATTAGATTTCACAGTAATTCCTGGAAGTACTGTATTCTAGATGTTAGTGCAGGAAAGAGCATCAGATGCAGAGCAGATTTTGGGCAGGCACACATATTGCCATGGAAAGCCAGCCATGTTTCACAGAGAAAACTAAATGAGCATGGGGATGCCAGTGGTGTGTTCATTTCAGAATGTTTGGCTAAATTTATTTCCAAGAGAAAAGTAAAGCTAAATAAAATCATTCTTTAGGGCTGGCACACATTGTCTTAAAATAGACTGAATCCATTTGTAATCTATATACCATTTTTATATGCTCCCCATTACTCACTTTATGCCATTAGGAAAGCACTGAATCTTTAAAGAGAAACTTCCTACAGCTAAAAAAGACATTAAGGGGGAAAAATGCTGGGAGCCATAGTGACAGGTACAACTAAGCTTGTATCCTTCGGTTCCCTGGAAACCAGTCAAACACTATCTCATCTTGCAATGGTTGTGTCTGATCCTCTGCTTCAGACATCTTCCTAATAATGGCAACTGCAGAGGTGACTCTCTGCAAATAAGGGCTTGCAGCCACTGGGCATCCATCACATTTCTCCAGAGCAACATTAGACCACCCTAATGGGGACTCCCGTCTTCATTATGATATTAATTCTCTAAATTTCCAAAGTGATTTCATTTGTAATATGACAAAGCCTGGCTGCTCAGGAGACAAACTGTTTTCATCCCCCTCCTGCATGCTCACAAAGCCTCGTGCTCTTTAGTCTTTGGGGGAAAAGGAATTTGATAGCATCAGATGTCTCGTGATACACAAGGCTGGCTAACGGCTACACCACCTGCCAGTACTTCGTGCTTGCTCATCCAGCCTGAAGCTTTCTAAAACTGGGGTTGCTGCGTAGAACTTGGATGTTGGTTTGGAAATAAACGATGTGGACCGAAAACAGCGGCCGAAGAAAAAACTAGGCATGGAAACTGAGTGGGATTTGAGGGGAACAGTGGGGTCACCGAGAGGCTGGAGACAGAATCTGGTGTAATAGGGCTGGTTCGGGAGATGCTAGTGAATGTCGTGCTTTTCCTCCCTCGTACACTGGAGTTTTTGCTGTGGCTACAAATTCCCAGACTGCCAACTATATACAATCTCCAAAATATGGTCATTCATTTTTCGTCCAATATGCTAGCCTCTATGGACTTTAATTCAATCTACCCACATCACAATTAGCCTATTTCTGCAATGTTTACTGGATATAAAACCAAAGACTTACTAAAAAATCCTGTCTCAATCAATATTGAGGATTTTCTACTCACCAGTGATCATTGTTTCTAACTGAATTAGCATCGTGGATAGAATGTCTGAGTCGAGCGACCCAGTGCTAAATTTTTGAGAGGTCCGGCATTGGTCAAAAGACTGAAGCAGATGAAAATTTTCTCGGCTTTTGCTTTCCTTGCCTTCTACTAGCAGCTTCTTGCTCTTCTTGCTTCATTGGTAAAAAAAAATTCTTCCTAGAATAGTCTCAAAAATGTTATTATTTTTGAGTAAGGTACAGACTAATCTGGTTCACCGTTACTGAAGATCCCAGTACCTCTAACCGGAGGTGGTACGTTTTAGTGGGAAACGTCAGCAAAAGCTGAGTTTGATTCCACTAGTGAATTTTACCATCTTGTGAAAGTGAATGAAAGACATTACTTGGCTACCATTTCTTTAGTTTCAAAGTGGAGGAATTGGGCCTTGCCTTCGCTGCCTTGGAGCTGCCCAGGCAGCCCAGCCACGGTCAAGCCCACTGCGTTCTTTGACCTTGCCCAGGATGATTGCCTTTGGACAGGGTCCCCTTCTAGCTGTTTCCAAAGTTCTGAAGACAGTAGAGAACTTTCAGGCTCTGATCCCTGGGGAGAAAGGATTTCGTTATCAAGCGTCCCACTTTCGCAGGATTATTCCGGGATTTCCACGGTCCAGCAGTGACTTCGCCTGCCATCATGGCATCGGTGGCGAGTCCATCTATGGGGAGAAATTCAATGATGAGAATTTCATCCTGAAGCACAGGGCTTCTGGCATCTTGTCTATGGCAAATGCTGGACCCAACACAAATGGGTTCCAGTGTTTCATCTGCACTGCCAAGACTGAGTGGTTGGATGGCAAGCATGTGGTCTTTGGCAAGGTGAAAGAGGGCATGAATGTTGTGGAAGCATGGATTGGTTTGAGTCCAGGAATGGCAAGACCAGCAGGAAGATCACCATAGCTGCCTGTGGACAAATCTAATACATTTTTCTTGTGTTGTATCTCAACTACCAGATCATTCTTTGTGTAGCTCAGGCGAGCACCCCTTCAACCCCACCTGCTTAAAATATCCTATAGTCCCTGTGCTGTTGCTGGAGTTCTATGGGCTTTATGCTTTCTTTACTCCCCTCCAAGTCTAGCTGGGTTGCAGAGTTAATTTTCTGATTATGAAATAAAAACTAAACAAAAAAATTAAAGTGAAGGAACTGGATTGTAGACTCTAAGTTTTAATATTTTTTATTATTTCATATTATATTTATATTAGTATTTTAAGCATTATCTTATATCTGATGTTTTTGTCTATATATGCTTAAACACCTGGTGCCCTTGTAGGATACATTTAGGCCATATCTTGTCATCACAAATTTTTAACTGAATATACATATCATTGAATTATAATTTCAGAATATTTGCTATAGTTCAGTATCTTCAGGCCATTATAATTTAGAAAAAAATTGTGAAGCTTTTTTTAAAGATTTTATTTGTTTATTTGGTATATATATATAGAGAGAGAACAGCAGCAGCAGTGGGAGAGGGAGAAGTAGACTCCCCACAGAGCAGGGAGACCAATGTGGGACTCAATCCCAGTGTGAGACTCGATCCCAGGACTCTAGAATCATGACCTGAGCCAAAGGCAGATGGTTAACTGATTGAGCCACCCAGGCATCCCTGTATGCTTGAATTGATTTCTCTTAGATTTTATTAGTAGTACAATATCGTCATATGTATTATATATACATTGCTTTTAGAAATATCAAAATATAGATGTATAGATTTTTAACCAAATGAAGCAATTTTGGGGGAGTGATAAATTTTGCCCCATTCTCAAAACTACATTTTTTTTCAAAAGAAGATTGTTTGAACATTACTGAATATTTCATCTCTCATCCATCCTATTTTTCAATTTAAGAGATTGTCGTATAAATTTCTTAAACTTTTTGCTTTTTCGGTTTTAAAAACAGATTCAAAAGTAAGCTTTGTTTCTTTAATCTCAAACTTCTGTAAATGTTACAACACTTCCCCTTTAGAAATTGAGAGTTGGATTTTTTTCTTAAAGTTCAATTTCTAGAATAAGTCATATCTCAAGTTGTAATGGTTTGTTTCTTAAGATTTACAGAAGATAAGGGTATGCACTAAAACTTACCATGAATTTTATGAATATTTGTCAAGTCTGTGTTCAAACCATTCCCAAATGAGCAATGTCTGATTTCAAATGGCTCTTACATACAACTGCCAGTCACTTCTGATTTCACTGATGATAGAAATTTCATAGAATCCTGTTCCCTTCCTACTCCCTTCTGCAGCACTAGAGTCTCAGAATCCCTTGCCAAGACTGTAGCATAAAGCCTGGGGTGTGTGACATGGTGGGAAGGGAGCAGGATGGAGATTCCCGATACCACTGGAGGCCTTTTATTGTGGGAGATGCCCTCCTTGGGTCTCAAATTAAAACAAAAGAGTTGAGTTACTGCTCAATCATCGGAATTTTATTACTGACAGCCTACTATGTTCAAACTAGCCCTTCTCCTCCAAATGGCCTCCTTGGAACATAATGTTTCACTTTCTTCAAATGATGGGGATTATACTGGTCCTAACATATACCTAAGGCATAAGGGCCTTTGCTGTTGGATTAGTTCCAGATGGATGACATTTACTGCAGTCTAAATAAAATATAAACAAATATAGGATTATTGAGCCTCTGACATCTGACTGAAACTCTAAATTAAATCTAAGCTCTTTGAGCTAGCAATCATTTAATTGTATTTTTATTATCTATGCTTAGTATTTAGTAGGTGCTTGATATATATCCATTGAATTAAACTGAACCCACACAAGATCCACAACTGGTACATTTCCATTATAGTACAGAAATTCAAACTCATGGTTTAGAAAATTTATGTGACTAATGGGGACTATGTAAAGAGCAATAGCATGCTATTGTTGATAGTAATATATATAGGATATTTTAATAATGTCTTGCATGGTGATGGAAATTTTTAGTAATCAATAATTTTTCAGGCTAAGCAAAACAAGTGGCTAAATTATTTGAGTTTACTCTTGAAAATCAAATTAATTTGAAGAACTATTTAAAGTTACTTCCATATTGTTATTTTTATAACTCTCAACTAATATATTTTAAAATACTAGGTCATAGAAATGATTTTTGCTTAAAAATAAGATGAGCAAATAACTCACTGTGACTTTTTTTTAGTGGTAAAGTGATTAATAGCCATCTACAAGCCAGCGATCAGACTGGCTTTATTAATCCAGTGATTTTACATAAACTTAGCCAGCTGACAGATATTTAGGTTCCTTTTTTTTCCTTTGATCGCCATCTGCAAAGATCCAGGACAGGGTTTAGTTTCCACCCTAATGAGTGTTGATTCTTAGACATCATCCTTCTAGTCCAACAGGTCCACTCATGCCTTCCTAAAGCATTTGTGAAGGTCCTAAATCAATCTAGCTCTTCACAGTCACAAAGAGGGGCTCAGAGTGTTTGGCCCAGAGAGTTGCAACCAGGTCAATATTGAGAAGAGTAGCCTTTCTGGTAGAACATGCTTTCATATTCCTCTAGTCAAGGAGTGCAAGGCATGGTGGATACACTAAAAAAAAATGTACTCTTTGCAATCATTGGGTATTAGCCATAACATGAAAAATAACAAGTCTCAATAGGAGTTTTTAATTTTTTAAATTCACTAGTAAAATGTGGTGTGTATAGTACATAAGAGTACTAGTCTAAAATTGAAGAACCTTGAGTTCAGGTTCCAACTTGACCAATAAATGGCTCTCTGTCCTTGGACAAGCCACTTAGTCCTTAGTGCTCTAGTTTTCTTAGTGTTCAGAAGAGGGAGTTGATGTAATCTCTTAAATCTCTTAAAAGTTCTAAAATAATTGCTCTTTAAAAAAAACAAAAATTATGGTTCTTTAATTACTCACTTATAACCATAACTCGCTCTTTTTAAAAGACTAAATAGAATGTCCATTTATTGTATTATTAAAAAAATATAAAAACTATATGATTTTTTTTTTCTTAACATCATCATGCCATTGTCTGTTGGTCATTATCGTTGTTGTTTGAAGTAACTTTGGGATTTTTGGCAAGAGGGTTTTCTAAAAGTAGTTTTCTTTTCAATAGATATTCTCCTCCTGAGTAGTTAACTTCTATTGTCTTTGTTTCAGGGATAACAGAAGCATCAAGTCAAGTTGCAATCCTGAAAGAAGAGTCTGAAAATTTATTTTCTCCTTGGTTTAAAAAAAAAACAAGTGCAAAAAATACTGACAGAATTAAGCATAAAATCACTATCAATTTTCTTCTATCCTCAGCTAAGAAAACCAAAAACGTATGCTAGAGGAAAAAGCTCTTTTCCTGTGTAAAGATAGCTCTTGCTAAGAGGAGATCTATGTTTGCTTGGAAAGCTCTTGTACCACGTATCTGTGTGGTTTATCACTTTATTCAGGTATGTGCTAAGATGTCACCTTGTCAGAGAGAATGTCCCTGATACCCTGTTGAAAATAACATCCCCTGTTGCGCTCAAGCTCCTTCCTCTTTATTTTTCTCTACATAACAGTTATCACTACTTGAAATGTATTTATTTACTGTCGCTGTTCCCTCTCATCACCACCAAGAATAGAAGTTCTATGAGAGCAGACACGATGTCTCACGAGCAGGCGCTACCTTGTCACTAGTGCCGAAGACAGTAGTTGGCATTTAGAAGCAGCTCAAAAAACATTTAATGAATGAATGCCTGAACAAACTTAGTGACAAACCAAACTGGTCAAGTGAAGGAATAGACCAGTGCGGAGTAAAAAATAGCAGGGAATAAAGAATATTCCTTGCCTCAGGGGGAAGTCCAGACTCTAGACTAGAGCTTATCAGCTCAAATGCCTACAGGGACCAATAAGTTAATTGTGAATATGTAGGTAAAAACAATAGTGAGTAGTAAGAGCTGTTGCAAACTGGAAACTGTATTCATATCTAAAGAAATCCACACATTTCAAACACCTGGGAGCCAAAACAAAACAGCTACGTGCTATATTTGGTTCCCAGGCCATGTGCTTACAGTGTGTGCCAGGTAACTGTTGTGGAATGATTCAGGTAAGAATGACCTTGTGGTCTATGATAAAGGAGACAAAATGCACAGCAAAATAAATACAACCTAAAATGGAAGCTACCTGAACATTTGAATAGCTATTGATGTAGAAGATTCCAAGAAACAGAACTTGAGCTCCTGGACATTGAGCCTGATGGTGACTATCAGAGTGTTTATCAATAATTAACTTGATATTTCTGGGAAGTCAATATTTTTCAAGCTGTACATCCCTTGCTTCTAGAGAAAAGCTCCTCTGTCTGCAATCAGATGTCTTTCAGAAAATGAGGTCAGAAATCACATTTCTGACATTTCTTTTTAAAACAAAAATGACAAACTTGCATATTCTAATTGCCCTCGAGTCTTTCATTGCTTAGCATTAATTAAGGCTTCTCATGACTCCAAGAACCCTTTACCCAGAGTATGTATTGAAAATAAAATATGCAGGTATACAGAATTTAAGTAACAGCAAAAATTTTGTTTCAAGAGACATGCATAAACTGAGTCACACAGGTGACCCCCAATTTCATATTTTTAATAGCATACCCATCTTAAATTCCAATTTAAATATTGCCCAGAAGGAAAGGAGTGGTCAAAGATACAAACGAGTTTCTAGCTGGATGTGCTAATCAAAAAGTGTAGGTTTTATAGTATTCCTTAAGCTTTATTTGTTTGTAGGGAAAAGTAAATTCTGCGGGTAGCCTAGTTCCCCAGAGTTCAAACCTGGAAACTATTAACAGAAGTACTGATCTTAACTGTCCTGAGGGTATTGGGAGAAAAGAGTGTATCTCAGTCACTAAATATAGATTTCCAGAGCTCTCATCAAATGGTGACGTTGTGCAGGAGCAAAGACAGGCAGCAGATATCTCAGGAAAGAAAATGAAGGGTGAAAGAAGCCATTGTGAACACTGCATGTTTTCCATTATGCACAACTGGGCGCGTGACAAGTATATATGTAGCCAAAGTGAAAAATGCATGATGGCCAAACTGGGTGCACACTCCCCTCTCGACACAATTGAAGCACAGCTTCTAACGCATCTGTGATTGTGGGTCAGTTGATATATACCTGGAGTCCTGTCAGTAGGAAATATGAACATGCATAAAACTCTCAAATTTAGTGTTTGAGGTGGTTGGAATGAGCCGTTCACCTTCTCTCTCCCCCCGCCAGCTTCTCCTTTTCTCTTTTCTTGTTCCTCCTCCCTTTGTGAATTTATGATTCAGAAATTATTCAAACTGACTTCAAGCTCTGTCATTTCTTCATGGGTGTTTTATGCGTGTTCTTGGTTTTTCATCTTGTCACTGGGTCTAGAAGCAGTGGTATATCATTACATTAGAACATTCTACTGTGCTGAATCTTTCGGTTTGTTTAACTCTGGGGTGGCAGAGCCAAGCTGGATTTGGAAATGATCCACTGGATCTTTTCTGCAAACATCAAAGAGAGAAAAAAAAATTAGTTCCGTAAGTTGAACAAATGCTACATTAAAAAATAAAGGACTACGTGGTCTGACACTGCAGCTTTTATCTATGATTTTGTTTAAATTGCTAAAATATCAGTTTAGGGGTACTTTTCCACACAGCTGATGTAAATGGAGGTTAAATACTACTTAATTAATAGTTCTTATCTTGTCTTTTTCTTTTATGGTTACATACTCTACTTGTTCTATTCCTCAATTAATGACTACAACTTGCTGTATGTGATTATAATATATATGTTGGAGTTATTTAGTCTTTGCTGTGTAATCTTCAGAACCATGAAATAGGAGAGCAATTATCTCATCCTAAATATATAGCCTTAGAAAGAGCCTTGAAAATATACTTTCTCTTTCTTCTCTCTCTGTCTCTCTTTTCAAAATTTGCATATGCTTGTCACTCGAGATAAGTGAATTTTCTCAGTGAGTGCAAGATGACCATTAATCAGCTGGGTTCCTCTCTATGTTTAACTGCTTGTCTCTACCACTGAGTGGGATGAGTTCTTGTAGTAGTTTACTGAAGCAGTTTGCATAACACAGATAGCTATTAGAATCGTTGTATTAATAGATGTCGTCAACAACTTGTCGCTTTAGTACATTTTAGGATAGTTGTGGGAGTACATAATATAAATTTGAATTCTGGGCAAAACTATACAATTGGCTCATTTCCAAACTCTATTATGTATAAGATTAAAACCCTGAAGGTTTAAAATGACAGGTTCATTGTCAAGTGCACCGTACTTTTTATTCTGCAGGGACAAAAGACTTTATGTCTTCTTACGTCTTCATGAAAACTCCACCAGTGATCTTTAGAGCAGCACTGTGCTGGCGAGACCTCTACTACCTTCAGGGTTTCCTGTGGTGCTCTCCATCTGGATGGAATAGGGAAAAACTGATAAAGAAATAGAAGGAAGGGTTTTTTTGTTGTTGGGGTATTTTTTATTTGTTTAAAGTCACCAGATGCTTATTCCATTCCTCTTTCTCTTCCATTCTTCTTCCTTCCCCTTCCTTCTTTCCTTCCTTCCTTTCTCTTTCTCTCTTCCTTCCTTCCTTTCCTTCCTTCTTTCCTTCCTTTTCTTTCTTTCTTTCTTTCTTTCTTTCTTTCTTTCTTTCTTTCTTTCTCTCTCTCTCTTTCTTTTTTTTTCTTTCCTTCCTGACTTCCTGAACTTCCTCTGTCTCTCTCTCTCCCTCTATATGATTAATTTTTATAGCTTTGTTGTATTTAGTCTTTTGCAGCCATACTTGGGAGCTTACCTGTTGAAAAGGAAATCACACGAGTANCCCTCTGTATGATTAATTTTTATAGCTTTGTTGTATTTAGTCTTTTGCAGCCATACTTGGGAGCTTACCTGTTGAAAAGGAAATCACACGAGTGATGTCTAAAAAGTCTAGAGACTGGTTTCCTGATTGAACGGCCACTTGTGACAAGCCTAAATTTGCTCTGTGTTTGGAAAGATGTTATTGCTCACCTGGGAGCTTTGCTATTGGCAGATCACTAGCGAGCCTTTCCATTGAATGGCATCATCCCATGACAAATTGAACAGAGAGGACTACATTCCCAGATTTACCTTTTAAGGTTATGTGAGTCTGTGAGCCCCTAAGAGTGAAGGTTATAAAGTATCACCTGGAGGTGGGCTACTTCAGAGAGAAAAATACACACCAGTATTCTCAATTACCCTTACCTAACACAGAATCTCTGAATGTAAATTACAACAATGTAGGTGCAATAAACTCTAAATTATCTGTGTTAATACAAGGGTGCATCTGTTAAAAGCCATTTATATTAAATTTAGGTGACATTCTGTCAATTGGCAGTGGGTGGGGTGTATTAGATTTATTATTTAAATTATGTTGTATCTAGGCTTATATTAGAATCTCAGTAGTTTGCATTTCCTCTGCAAACCATAAGAGGGAAAAGGCTCAGAGGTATATTAGATGGCAAATGGAAGCCACTCTGATAGCTATCATTTCTAACAGATAAGCCAAGAAGTAGATAATTTACACTTGGGTGATCTGTGGATTACTGGAAATGACTGTAGGTGTATGTGCTTAGAATTCATGCTTATGGGCACCTGGGTGGCTCAGTGGGTTAATGCCTCTGCCTTCGGCTCAGGGCATGATCTCAGGGTCCTGGGATGGAGGCCCACATCGGGCTCTCTGCTCAGCAGGGAGCCTGCTTCTTCCTCTCTCTGCCTGCTTGTAATCTCTCTCTGTCTGTCAAATAAATAAATAAAATCTTTAAAAAAAAAAGAATTCATACTTATACATACATTGCTAACAGGTTGATTCCTGAAAAGGAATGTCAACAGATGATCATGTTGAGATGAGAGTATGTTTTTTGGTACCAAAGGACTTAGATTTGAACCCATCTCTTTTCTTAGTAGTTTTCGAATAGATGTACAAGCCTCTGAGTACCAGTTTATCTATCCATAATATGGAATGATATACCTGCCTTTCTTATTTAATGTGTACTGTATCCTGAAGTTAGGTAAGGATAGTTACAAAGATGGGTAAGACACCATCTTGGGCCCCAAGGAGATTGTAGGTGGGTGGGAAGCAGACAAGTACACAAGCAATCTCACCAACACAGGAAGAGTTAAAAGAGAGATCGTGTCGAATAATTCCCAAACCTGCCTTGTAATCATATATATATATATATATATATATATATATATATATATATATATACTACATAATATAATATATACATATATATCTGTATCTATGGTACCATGAAATCCTTTTTCAGATTTTATTTATTTTCTTGAGAATAAGAGAGAGAGAGAGAGAGAGAGTGCACATGCAGGAGAGCACAAGCAGGAGGGAGAGGCAGAAGGAGAAGCAAACTCCTTGCTGAGCAGGGAACCTGATGTGGGTCTTGATCCTGGGACTCTGGGATCATGACCTGAGACGAAGATAGATGTTTAATTGACTGAGCCACCCAGGCGCCCGCATGTAATCCTTGAAGTTAGAAATCATGTAGAGTTTACTTTTGAATCATCAGACTGCATTTCAGGCATAGGCCATAAGAAACCCACAAAGATTTTCTGTGGAATAAATGATTTTTTAAGCCGCTCAGGTAAGAAAACCTTTGTAGCCTAGGATTAGGAAAGTTAGACTTAGCACCAAGTACTGTTTGCATGCTGCCAGGTCAGCACCAACTTATGAGTAGTTTATTTAATGAGGTCTTATTTCTCATATACCTAGCATAGCACTTGGCATGGAGCTCATTAAGCAGAATTAATATGTGCCATGGCATAGGGAGTAGGAGCCATTAAAGCACCCAAAATGTCATCCCAGCATCCTGCCTTACTTATTGGTTGGTAGAAATTCCTACCGTTAGGCATTCACACTGACAACTAGGAAATTGCATCCCCAGAAGTCTTCCTTGAATTTCTGAAGTCCCTGAGGAAAGATAAAACTTTTAAACTATGGTAAATCTCTAACACTGTAGTGTGAATAATTTTTGACATTAGCAAGTGTAACATCAGAACCCAAAGGGTACATGAGATATATTAGGGAAGCTTGGTGAGAAAGAAGGAAAGGTCTATCGTCTGGGACCCTGTCAGTGAGAGCCCGACCCATCAGGTGGACGTTGGGTTGCTGTGGCGATCTCTCTTCAGCCAGGATCAATGTGATGGTACTGACGCTCTGAGCTCCAGCACTTGGGAATGTTCTGCTGTCAAGCGGTGAGAGAACGCTGATTGCAATTTTCACTTTGCTGTGGACTAGTCCTGCCTGTTTCTGGAAAGCTGCCAATAATCCTAGGGGGTTGGAGATGTCATGTGTTGAGCTCCTTCTCTCCACCATAAGAAGTAAGGAATAAACTCAAGAATACATCAAAGTGGGAGTTTTGATAGGGGTTAAAATGGCCACATCTGTACATTTCCTTCGCTGTTCCTAGGTTACTAGGAGAAGACATCAATTACAGAACTGGAAGAGTCGGTCGGTATGGGGTAGGAAGCAAATAAGAGGAGCTCTGTAGACACTTTGATTACCCACTTCCCCTTCCATGTGGAGTGCCACTCATTTAGGCATTCTTGTGCAGAAAGAGCTGTCAGGCTAAGTCTTACAAGGGAGATGTCGAGACAAAAATATCAGCATGCACATTAAATATTGAATGGAAGTCAAATACTGGTCATGAAGATTGCTAAGCAAGACGAAGGAACAAAACTCCAAAGCCACAGGTAAAGATAAGTCCTGTGCTTTTCATATAAGATTTATCAGTGTGTGATTTTTTTAAGCATTAGAGAATAATCCATTTTATTAGAGTGTTTGCCGCAGATACATGAATGGTGTAAATTACATATTACAATTCGCCATGGAGATCTTACTGTCCCAATTAAGTGTCTGTTTAGTTCGCACATTCTGCAGTGAGCCATCCTTCTAAGGCCTGGTGGTATTTCATGGTACGTCAGTCAATAACCCGCATCCTCAGCCTAATTGCCAAGGGGCTATATTCTGACTCTTAGACAGAGGTTGGCCTTGGAAAGTATAAAGTTATGTTTGTTAAATGCAAGCCTCATGATCTCTGGAAGGCGTTAGCAATAATCTTCCTGCCCATTGCACAAATTCCTCCCTGTAAATGCCAGTGATCATGGTGTAGACAAGCATGTGCTCCAATCCCATGATTTTACTTGAAAACTAAACTTCCTGTCAGCTTCTAAATCCTTGCTCTTTCTTTGACTGTTAGCATTTTTTAAAGTAAATGGAATTAGAAGTAGAAATAAGTCCATTTAATCATACATTAAGCACAAATTTTCGCGAGTACTTCAGACATTTTTATATGAACAATGGAAAAATGAATGCTATTTGAAGCCAAATTGAAAAATTCTAAGAACTGTTTAATTTTAGTTCTAGGCACTTGTCTATCTTATTTAGTAATAAATAAATTTTATTGTTTTTTTGTCCTGTACTTCATCTGTGTCTTTGTGATGTAAATTTTTGGATATTTTTTTAAATTGAAATACAGTTGATATACAACATTATATTAGTTTCAGGTGTATAACGTAGTGATTTGACATTTATATACAATAGGAAATGATCACCATGATAAGTCTAGTAACCATCTGTCACCATACAAATTTATTACTATATGACTATATTCCCTCTGCTGTACTTTACATCCCTGTGACTTATTTGAAAGAAATCTTTTTTTAGATCACTTAGCTCTGAGTCTAGAGTTAAGTGACAAATTCTCTCTAATACTGTATATTCTTTTTTTTTTAAAGATTTTATTTATTACAGAGAGAGAGAGAGAGCCTGAGAGAGGGGAGGGTCAGAGGGAGAAACAGACTCCCTGCTGAGCAGGGAGCCCAATATGGGAGTCAATCCCAGGACCCTGGGACCATGACCTGAGCCGAAGGCAGCTGCTTAACCAACTGAGCCACCCAGGTGCCTCTAATATTGTTTATTCTTAAGAGAAAGAAATTCTTGTGCATGTGTGCATACACATAAACACATACACATCTTATAGCTTTTAAAATTCATCTCCCCATACAGTAAGTCAGAAGAAAGGTATGGATTTAAAGTGAGAAAAATAATTTGTATCGTGAGAAATGGTCCAAATAATTGCTAACAATTAGTTTCCCAATATTTATCAGAGCTTAAATTTCATAACACAGACCTGATTCATAAAAAATAAAGTCTGAATGAGAATAAAGATTCCCCTAACTTGTGTAGGTGGTAAAGAATCTATCTTTTTGAGTTATTTTAAAATTCTTGTCAGATTTGCTATTACTTTGAAAAATGAATCCAGGTAACAATCATGTTTATTTGCCACAATTTTCTATTTTACATTAGGAAGAGAATAAATGTACTCAATTAGAAACAACATAAACTCTTTGATGAAAAGCTTTATGTTTAATTTAATTCTTTGCTCAACCAAAAAACTGATTCAGGGCTGCTGTGCAGTTTGTGTACTGCACAAAACTGACTGCTTGCAGATCTGGGTGAAACTCTAAATCAAGCCTGGTCTCAGCCGATCATACCTTTGCTTTTGGGGTAGCAACTACCACTTTATCTAAGTCCTACAAACATCTCATATAGATACGCTGCATTTTTTTTTTTTTTTTTTAGTAAACTCTACACCCAATGTGGGGCTCAAACTCATGACCTTGAGATCAAGAGTCACATGCTCTACCAACTAAGCCAGCCAGATAATCCTGTTAGGTCAAAATTCTAAAGAAGTAATGAATAGAATGAATGCAACAAGTGTGACTTGATTCCCCCCAACATTTTGTTGACTTAAATCATGTCTTTGTCATAAGGTAACAACTTCAATCCAGAAAAATTCAGCCAGGATTAAGGTTACATTTTTACCCTTTACATATCATCCCTAATAAAAATTGAATAGTCTCATTGGAGGAAATTTTTACCTGTTTTTTTAAAATCGGGGGTTATAATAGTTATATATTTATAATAGATACTTTTTTACTCATATAACTTAATAGTTAAAGAGAACAGTAACTTTGGATTTTTAAACCTAAATATATGCTACAAAATAATCTAATCACATGCTTTTGCATCCTTACTTAACTGCCATTAAAAAAATGTTAGATGAGTAATATCATGAGTTTTGGTTGAGTTGAAGTTTGAGATTTGATTAACATTTCATTTATATTTATCTTAAAAATAGGTACCCTTTTGAATTATGATGATGAGTGAAATGTAGTATTTGCACTGAGAGAAGTTAAGGATTGAGCCATATACCCTAGTGATACAAAAGGGCGTGAGATGTCAGGATATAGAGTTGTCACCTTTGAATTTCACCCAATAGTGTGTTCAGTAGTTTATTCAGTGTGTGAAGTTGAAGGGCTTGTTGAAGGGCCATTTTTATACCACAAAATATCAAGATTACTAGGGAACCAACTGACAACTTCTAGGTCATCTCTTTAAAGACAAAGTTATTCATCCTGAATATTCTGGTAGCTGGGACATGGTGACAAGTTTGTATTGAGAGAGGGAGCCGTATGATGAAGATGGCTAACTTGATTGCCCAGTTTGAATACATGAATGACATCACAAGCAGAACTTTCTACTGCCCTAGATCATCTTCCTATCATTGACCATCCCATCTTATTTGACGGCCCCATGTTTTGGGGTTCTTTGTTCCAGCAGTTTGGTCTAGACCCTGACTAACAAATGTACATGTGGGAAAATCTGCTTCCTCTTAATTTCTTCTGTTAGTTCAAGTTATGGCTTCTGGAATTGTGCAGAATAGTATCCTCTCTTTCGAATATGACGTCACTTAACTATTGAGGGACAATAGCTATCTGCTATACATTTATTTCTTCTTTCCTAAGTCTTCATCAGACTTGATCCATTCCTCAAATGTCTGGGCATTACTTCCTCTAATTCGGACACCATGTTCCCCTAATGCCGCCTGGGGTTCCTGCTCTGCCACATTCTCATGTTCTTTTCCATGAAGAAAACTCTCAGGTCTCCCCTAAATGAACTCCTGTGAAGCACTTAATTCTTCTCTGTTAAATTTCATTTTGTTGATTTTAATCCCTTGTTGAAGCGAGTTGAGATAATCTTGAAAGAGCGCAGGTTTTAATGAGAACATTGGGAAGTGCAAACAAGTGGTTTGACTACTCTTCTCAGTAGAGTGAAAGACTCTTGTTAAAATATTGAATATTACTGCTATGACTTTTCCTAATGAATACCTAGTGCCAGCTGCTGTAAGCCTTTAACAAGCATTTGGTCAGATTATTACTCACAACAATTCTATTATTATTCCTATTTTTCCGATAAGTAAATGAGTCTTCAAGGGAAATGATGACTTGTCTACGCAGGTAGAAAAATAACATAGCCAACTGCAAACTCAGATTGGTATGACACCCAAGCCTAATTAGCCACAATGTTCTACCGCCATTCGATGTGCCTTAGTTTCTGAAAAGTATAGGCTTCTGCCTTGTACAAGGTTCTGTGTCTGGAAAAAAGATAAAGCATATATTTACCTGTCATCACAAAAGCATGGGCTTTTCTGTGTCTATTTTGATCATGTTAACTTAAAAGCAAGGGAAGGAAATATTCCAAATGATCTAGAAAACTGAATCTATCAAACTATTAGGCTTGCTTTATACACAGATGTTGCCTGACTCCTCTCTTTACAGAAAACATGGCCTGTTTGCTACTCAAGTCTTTTCACAACCTGGTTTTCGCAACTGAATTGGATGCTGCAAAAGTAGGTCTGGTTCCTTCTTCTGTTGTTTTCAATCTTTTCGCTCCAGCTAGGAAGACATTATTATGATTCCCAGCATCCCAGTCAGTTTTCTAGAAGACTTAGCCTTTTTTTGCTCGATACCTCCTTTCCTTGCTGAGTTGGCTGATAGATTTCTAACATCCAAGAATGCTTGCCAGCTCTTGGGGTTGATGGGAAGCATGTGTAATTTGTGCTTAGGGGGCCCCATCTTCACAGTAAGAAAATTTCCCCATGTTCTGTAAGTCTGCTCGCCTTCCCTTTATGTGCAAGCTATTCTGCTGTTCTTGTGCCCTTCTCTCCTAAAACTCAATAAATCAAAGCAAAAACTAAGGAGTCACGGATGTCTTGTTTAGGACATTTCTATGTTGGGGATTGAAAAAGCTTGCATTATTGAGTCATAAAAATGGAAATTGTTACTGAATGATGACAAGGGAAAAATATCATTGAGTTCAGAGCTTCCTAATCATCTATTTCAAGCTCTCATTTCCTAGATGAGGAAATCAAGTCCCAGAAAGTCAAAATGACTTGCTCAAGTTCACGTAGATAGGGTGACAAATCTGAGTAAGAAGACTTTTGTTACATCCCTCAAACTATACCATGTTGATCCTATTTCTAGTTTGTACATGTATTTATTATTTGGCCCTAGCCATGCATCTAATACGTAGAACAAACTGTCTAGTGATAGATGTAAAGTATTTAAACCTTGCCTGTGCTTCCGTCTTTTCTCTAATAGGCAATGAATATAAGTGACGATAATAATAATACTACTTAACATCATAAAGAATATTTATTGAGCACTGACTACAGCTGAAAACTATTATAAATAATATATATTATTATATTATATGTCTTATAAAGTCTCTTATATACAATATACATTATATATAAAAATATATATTACCAAATTATCTGATCCTCAAAAGAAATTTCATGAAATTGGTAATATTGTCATTTTCCTTTACAAATGAGGAAATGGAGGTCCAGGGATTTGTCTGAAGTCACAGAGCTCATTGTGGCAAAGTAAAAAACTCAAAATTTGGAATCTGTGTTCTAAACCACTTAGAATCTAAGTTCTAAACCACTACACTATGCTGCCTCTGATAGTGGACTTTCTACCCACTTTTTCAACAATGGATCAACTGGTGTGTGTGTGTGTGTGTGTGTGTGTGTGTGTGTGTATACACACATGTATGTCATCCAGGATATACACCTTCTTGTATTAATAGTATGTATACATTGCAGTCTTTCTATATGTAAGCAACAGAAAGTTTTCAGAAAAAGAATAAGTCCTGGTTACTTATGTCTACTCAAGTAAGATTAACTTCATGGGCGCAGAATTTGTTGAGATAATCGAATAATGTTGAAGTAGGATAGATACTTCATGATACAATGATTATAATTAAAGTACAATTATTAGATTTGCATAGCAATTTATTTGTTTTAAAAGGACAATCCTATGCATTTTACACCATTTTTGCCTGTCAAAACTGTCAATCTATAAGTCAAACAGATAGCAGACAAGAAAACTGAAGACAGAGAGAAAGAAACAAATAAAAATGGGTACATTTTGTTTTGAATGTAAAAAAGTGATATCAATGGTGCTTTTGGTCAGGAATGGAAAAGGAGATTTTGTCACCTTCCCTCCATATCACCAATGTTCTCACAGACCACCACTCTCATAGCTCCCACCTGAAACTCCTAGGCCCATTTAAAAAGATACAGTCTAGTGTCCCTTTCAAAATAAAATCTTAAAATTACAGGAGAGAAAGGAATTTGAGTGGTGTTCCTTCTTGACGTTAAGAATAAGCATAGAACATTTAAATCTGGACATTTTATCCTTTAAGCAGTTTTATTAACACAAAACCAAGATGGTTGTGTATATTCCTTTTAAACCTACTTTAAAGTTTATAATAGACTTTTTACACTGCAGACACATATGGCTTGTTATGAAAAAAAGACTCTTTACGCTTTTTGTTTTTCAAGCACTTATACTGTTAATTTTTAAAACATGATCACATGTCTAACATATTTAGAAAATAAATACCAACTACAGTATGAGTCTTGGCACATTTAGGGTGTTGCTAAGTATCCAGAAATTAGAAAGACTACTCTTTTAATGACATCCTGTGATTTAATTTAAACAGCCAGTTTTTATATGATTAGTATTTATACTCAGAGCTGGGTAGGTTCTGTATATTTCCTATAAACATACAGAATAAACATCCTTAGTCAATGGTGAAAGGAAAGAGATGGGCTTTAGAAGAAAAATTGGAGGCTGATTGTCAGTTAATTTTAGCCTAGCACTTTTACTTCTTATGAAAACATTCAAAATAATGTAATACATTCAGAAATATCAAATAAAGTTCAAACTGTTTAAACCTAATTTGCATCATTTTACATCAGATCAAATTTCTAGTTATTTCTTCAATCAATATTTATAATATGCCTGTATTTTAATAAAGATTCAAGAAATGGACTGAAGTTTTGGTTTTAGTACAAATGCATTATCTGTTTTTATTATAAATATGAGCCTAGCAGATATTTAGCATAGATTCATGTCACTCAAACCAGTGTCACTCTATCGATACTCTTCTTCTAATTGGGAAATGGAATTGAGGTGGCATTTTTATCATGATGTCCTTTGGTTGACACGTGTCTGTGCTGAAATATCTTTGTGCACCAATTTGTAGTGCAAATGGGATAATTTGCCTTCAGATAAAGTTTCCTTTTAGAAGACTTAAAAAAAAATCCAAGAACAGCAGAGATATCTGATAACACCCTCTTTGAGGACGGAGAAGGAAATAAAATACTAAATTGTTAGAAGTTACAGTTTAGAAAAATGTACTTGCTTTATTTGTTGTTATGATTAGAGAAGAATGGATTGAATTAATCTTTGAAACAGAACTGTAGCAAAATATCTAAGTGTCAAACATTAACTGCATTAAAAGAACCCATTATTTGTCTTTTGTTCTCTGTCCTTTTAAAAAAGATAAATGCCTCTCCATTATATTTCATTATCAAAGTTCTGTTTAGAGTCCAATATTTGCAAATTTGACAGGTTAAAATATAAACTAGTCTACAGCTGACACATTTGAGAACTTATGAACTTATCTCTCTCTAATCCAGATTTTTATGCTACTCTCTAGATGATTTCTTTTTTTAAAATAAGGATTCTTTCAAGTCTAAACACCTATAAATTACAAAATTAATGTGCAGTTTGATTCTTCCTATTATTTATTATTCTTCCTATTATTTTATTTCAATCTCTTTTAGTCTCTTCAATTAAAAAATGAAAGAAAGAAAAGAAGGAAACAACAATGACCTGAATCTACACGGTAAATGAATGCTGTAGATTATGCAAATGAATTGTTGAATCTTGAACTTCTAAACTGGCTACAGGAAAAACAATCTGATAACAGGAACCTCTCCCACATTTCTAGAGATTAATAAGAATAGTTGCCCGTTTACTCATTTCAAACCAGTGTTTGTTGCAAAACTGCTTTCTCTCCTATGCATCTTGAAAGCGTAACATGGAAAACATCAAAATGGCCTAATTTTGGAAGCCAAATAGCAGTAAAAATGAAGAAACTGTCCCCTTTCTCCCTAATGGTTTGCATTTGAGCCCCAGTTTCCTAAAGTTCATCAAATCAAAGGGAAGAAGGAAGATGAGAGAAACAAGGAAAGAAAGACACAGCTATCCAGAAAAAAATATATTGAAAAAGTAGAGAGAAAATGAAAGCAAAAATTAGTCATGTAAAGATGAGCTATAGAAACTGGTCACATAAATAGTCATGAAATGAAAAGTTTCAGATTTGTATTGAAGTAAAAAAAAAAAAAAACTACTTAGAGAAAGGCCAACAGGCCAGACTAAATAATCCTCGACTTACCGTCCAATTCTGAATCCCATATTAGCTGCAGAGATTTTAATGTAAATATGCCATTACACTGTCATTACAGTGATCAGGCTTCATGGCTCACAGGTCACATCTCAGCCACTGTTAATTTTGCAGGCAAAAGCTTTTTTTCTCTTGAAATGTTAATAACTTTCTATTAGTTAATGTAGCGTGACTAAAATTCAGATTAGATATAATTCATTTTAATATCTGTGACTGGCTATCCTGATCATTTAGCAATGGTTTCCAGCTGAATACAAGATGCTAAATTGGACTCATTTGCATAGCCCTGTTAGAGCAATGCCATTCTAGAAATGTAGGCATCTTCAAATTAATTTAAAAGATTTTTTTTTTTCCTCCTGGTTTTGCTACTAGGATAAAATCTTTGGTTGGCAACTAATTGAAGTTACCATGGGCTGAATACACATCCTTTTCTGTGCCTGTCTTCCCATCCAGAAAAAAAGAAACCAAAACACTAGTCAGGAGTATTAATTGGTGAGTGCAGAAGATTCCCAGTGCCTCAGAATACGGGGGAGGCTCACTTTAGTAACTGTAATGTTGTTACACAAATCTCAATTACTGTCAAGGTTTTCTTGGAGAAAATTTAGTTTCCCTTTTGCAAACCTGTTTTTAACTCCATATTATGTAGATGCAATGTATCATCACCACCTGTCCCGTATGTGGAGTCTAGTTTGTTGAAGTAGATGATAAAATCTGCTGCTTTCCAAGGAAGCCCGCCCCAGAGTGGAGAGCACTGTTGTTATTAATCAAAGATGGAGTCTGTTATTTTCTTCCTTTGCATATGTAACACCCATTAATGCTAATGGAAAGCACAGATGATACATTCATGCAACATGGGGCGACCAGACCCCTGAATTATCAATGCCAGTGGTTAGATACTCACACACACAATTCAGTAAGTACACCCGTGAAAGGGATTAAGGATTCTTCGACTATAACTTGATTCAATTTGTTTAACCATATCATATGGGATGATATTTTTTCCCTTTCAATCAAAATGCAGACAATTTAAAATATTAATCACTTTTCATTTCTTCACAAGGCTCACAAAGTTGTGTAAAGAATATGTAAATAGTCTTATACAGTTAGGTCAAAGTTTTGGTTCAGAAACCTTAAAAGATTCCTAGAAAGTTAAAAACTGAAATAAATACATTTTTAATATTTTGCTTCAATTTCACTAACTTAAAAAGCAGTATTTGAAATCTTGACTTTCTTTTATGAATGTGCTTGATCATTATCTATTCACTTAGGTAAAGATGTTTGGCTTTAAGAACTCACATTGTTATTCTCTTTGAAATCCAATTTTGAGAAATGAGGGTATAATTATTTTTTTACCTCAAAGCAAAAAAAACAGGTCTCAGATACAGATAATGTGTATCAAACTTTCTTTATATTTGAATTTGACCATTTCTAGACTATTTGAGAAAATACGTGAGTGGAAAAACCGTCTCTTTATGGTACTACTCTCCTACCCCTTTCTTCTTTCTCTTCTTCTCCCCCTTTATTTCCTGGAGTGAAATATCAGATTTGTCCACTACTGCTTGGAATCTGAAAAGTTAAAGAACTGTTTGGTCACCCCCACCCCCATTTCTCTCAACTGCCTCCTTGTCCCCAAGAATTTAATGAGAAGTATATGGTTGGGCCACTATATGTGTGGGAAAGATGGAGAAAGTTCCAAGAAAAAAAAATCTAGTGGAGATTTTGAATAAACACAGAATTAGCACAATTATTCCCTTCTAAAATTTATGTGATAATTTTCAGTTGTGTAGTTCATGGGGAAAATAAATCACTAGGTGATACACACAAGATGCCAACCAAATAATAAACTTGGAGAGTGATTGGCTCTTGGGCCATTGAGTAGCTAGAATGCCAGCTCCTGAAAATACTTTTCTATTTTGTTGATTCCCTCAGGAGTCAATGGTTGCTGTAGACTAAAAGTTTTGTTGGCATCTTTCATCTCTCAGCCTATAAATGTTGTCAGATATGTGTGCCCCTCTCTGAAATTCTGTCTTTCTATCAACTTTTCTCTCTCTTGCCCTTCAGGGCTGAACTTCTTCAAAGAGTGACTATTTCTACTTTCTTCTTTTTCTTCACTCCTCAGTGCCCTTCCCACCTTCAATACAAGTGCACTGCCATCTAGTCTCCCTTCTTCCCGTCCCTCTGTTGATATGTCTCATGATCTATTATTGGCCAAATCACATGCACATCAGTACCCCCATCTCTGGTCCAATCATTTGGTCGAGTGGTCCAATGATTAATTCCATTGCAAGGATCTATTTTGACCCTATTGTTAGGATAAGTATTGGAGGACATTGAATGTGCCTAGCATATAAAGGCCTGCATATGTAGATTTTGAAAAATTATCCCTGTTGATTTTGAAATGGTGCCTATAATTTGGTCACTGTTCCTTCAACATGTTAGCTACTTCTAAGGTGTTAACTGTCAACTATGTTGGTACCTCCCAAATCTATAGCCTGAACCTGGGGTTCTTTCTTGACAGTCTAAGCCAAATATCTAATTGTCTACTGGCTGTTTTCATCAGATTGTACCACAGTCAGATGAAAAGAACAGTGTGCACACTGGCTCCTCTTCTTTGTCCACCAAAACCTGGTTCAGGTAACATTTACCTTGATACCCAATTCTGAAGTGTGGGAGTCAATCTAGAGTTACTAAGTCCATATATCCAGTTGGTCACTAAGTGCCATTATTTATATTTCCTTCATAAGTCTCCAATTTGAATCTTTTTCTCCATTCATTGCATCAGGTCAGGCTTTGATAATTTCTGTCTGGGACTATTTTTACCACTTTTAACCTATTTTTGGTGGCCACCCCCACTCCAATTTATCTTCACAGCCAGAGCTGTATTGCCACAGTACAGATCTCTCTGCTCCTTCTGTTAAAATCTTTTAGTGGCCTCTGCACCACCTTTAGGCTCAGAAGTCTCTGGTAAGTGCTTCTCTTAATGCTTGGCCACTGACTGGCTGTCCAGCCCTAGACCCTGCATTATACATATTTACACTTTGTGCCCCAACGTGAACCTATTATTCCCATTTCTTGGAAGGAGCCTTGCCATGGCTTGCATCTGTGCCTTTGTTCATACTATTTTCCTTTTCCAAATATTCTCCTCTTGCCACTTCCCCACTGAA
Organism: Ailurus styani; assembly: GCA_002007465.1. Classification (NCBI taxonomy): domain Eukaryota; kingdom Metazoa; phylum Chordata; class Mammalia; order Carnivora; family Ailuridae; genus Ailurus; species Ailurus styani. The sequence continues at coordinate 645,702 of LNAC01000174.1, forward strand.
GAAATTCTTACTCGTTCTTTAGTATTCAGTTTGATTTTTATCTTCTCTAGCAAGCCTTTCCTCCCTCTCTCATGCCTTCAGATAGAGTTAAACATGGCCCTCTCTGCACCATGGAGTACTGCCTCAGACTTGAATGTTCTAACATGATACACACACACACACACACACACACACACACACACACACTTTCATCACATACCTCTAACATAACTTTCATCACATACCTCATGAGTGTCAGGAGAATAGGGGGCTGTATTGGCATAGAGTCAACTCTTTAAAAACGATGTTTTTGAAGAAATAAGTAAATAGTTAATGTGCCTTTCCATCACCAAACATCTAGCCTTTGTAAAACCAATTCTGAGTCCACTTTGTCTTCGTGAAGTTTCATCTCACCAAAAGCATCCTTGCCTGATCTTTGAGCATGAAATCTCTCAGGATCCTAAGGAAAAATTTCACTTTGAGCAGGTGGTATTTCAGAGTTGTTCTTGAGATATGTTAGTTGATTTTAGTTTTTCCTAAAGTCACCTGGAATTTTTCTTTTCCTTCCTTCCTTTCTTCCTTCCTTCCATCCTTCCTTCCTTCTTTCCTTCCTTCCTTCCTTCCTTCCTTCCTTCCTTCCTTCCTTCCTTCCCTCCCTCCTTTCATCCTTTTTATTCTTTTCTTTCTCCAGAAATTCCAATACTCTTTATGGATTTAGAAAACATTTACCTGGATAGTCTACATTGGTTATTTCCATTTAAAACAGATACTTGTTGATAGTTAGCCTGAAATAAATCTTCTAGGTTTCAAATCCTTATTTTCTGGTAGGTTTCTTTATTTAAAACAAAAACAAAAACGAAACCCCAATATATTTTAAGTTACAAAATAGTTTGGAGCAGATTTTAGAATTTCATAATGTACCAAAATCTGTCAGTTTAGTGGCCCTTATAGAAAAATTCCTCATTCACTATCATGATCCCCAAGTTCAGAGAGATACAAATCTCTTCCTTCTTTATTTATTTCAGAATTTCCTAGCTATAATATAGATAAATGCAGTCATGTAAATATGTCACACCAACATGAAGCACTTAAAAGATGAAATCTTAACCTTAGTTCCAAAAGACAACCACAAATTAATAAAGCAGTTCTGTTAAAAAGAACCTGCAGTCATGTTTTCCAGTTGCATAAGTCCGGCGGCACCACCCTTAGACATCCTAACAACGCTTAAACTGAGAAAATAAAAATGGCTAAATAGTGACTATTTTAATAAGGTGCATGTCTTCTAATATCAGATAAAGAAATCCCCTCATAACAGATAAAATCATCTGGTCACATCAGTATAGTTATTAGTTCATCTTATTATTTTTTACTTGCTGTCTAGATTTTTCATGACCTAAATATTAAAGCATGAAGATATATCTCTTGGCATTTCTATTAAGATGTTTTTCCATTTTCCACTCTTTCAAGTTTCCTGTGCTGTTAAGAAGGCCATTAGGTTCTATCTTCTGCAAATTTCCTTTGTGTACTTTCAATCTACTGACCACTTTTCTTCATTCTAAGCTATTGATAACATTTCTAAGCATTCGCACAATTAGATGAGATAATAACAGCAGTGGTAAGATCACAAGAAATACACATTGGTTTCAAAACACTCCTGTGAAATAACTTTGTTGGGGCAAACTCCTAGGAGGATGAACAGTTACTGGATTAAACATCCAATTAATTAGCAGTTATCTGGAAACCGGGTGAGAGGAAGGTCAATATTGTGAAGGTAGGGGGAGTTGGAGAATAGATTCAAAGAAATGAACTATGATGAATCAACTTACATGAATAATTACAGCAAAATTTAGTTAATTTCATAGAATTAATCAGTACATAGGACAGAGCCATTGGAAAAAGCTTTATGGTGGTAATCATTACATGACTTGGTCTTTGATGTTGATTAAGGAGAAATAAGAAAAGACATTGAGGAAGGGGGAACAATATAAGCAAAGGGTAACATCAGAATGAGCAATTAGATTCAGAAAAACTTTAGTTTTGCACAGGTCTTACGTTAGATGGGATGGAATCTGATAATAAAAAATTTGCGATTATGTAAGCAGAGGAATCTGGATTCAAAGTAACAAATACAAACCTCTAGAGACTTCAAAGCAGGGCGGTAATATGAGGAAGTGGCAGCCATATATAAAGTAGCGGTCATATTTGTTATCTGATGCTATGTGCCAAAATCTCCCCGGATTAAGCAGTTTGGAAGACATTCATTTATTATCTCACAGTTTCTTAAGGTCAGAAATCTGGGCAAATCTTAGTTGAGGATTCTGGCTCAGGTTCTCTCACAAAAGGGCCGTCAAGCTGTCAGCTGGAGCAATAGGCTTCCTGGGACTGGGAAATCTACTTTTAAGTTTGATCATGTAGCTGTTGGCAAGTCTTCATTTCTTACTGGCCGGTCTGGATGCCTCCGTTCCTTGCCACGAAGGCTTCTACATAGGCTGTTTGAAATTTCTTACAGCAGAGCAGCTAGTTTCCACCAGAGGGAATGATCCTGGAGTGAAAGACAGAACAAGAAAGCAAGACAGAGTGTTCCCAACATGAAAGCTGCAATTTTTTCATAATGTAATACTGAAGTCACATACCTTCACCTCTCCCATATTTTACTGGTCACAAGACCAACCCTGGTAATATATGGGAAAGAACTAGAAAAGGGTATGAATGCCAGATGAAAATCAATGGGGGCCACCTTGAAAACTGGCTACCACAGTAGTCGAGTTAGAAAGCCAGCCAAGAGTCTATTAGAATGATCCGATGAGAACAAGATGAAGATTATGGCAATGAGGACGGAGAGAAAGGGACAAATCTGTAAAATATTTAGAAGATAGGATTATTTAATAATAGTACATTTGATTAAATTAGGATATCAAAAGCTAAAAGAGAAATTCAAACTTTTGAACATTTTTTAAGACAATTTTAAGAGTTATCTGGCTACAAATTAGTTGGTGGTACAAAAGTGGTAGTTTTTAATGTGACCATCATTTGAATTGTAGGCTCGTTGAGCTTGAGGTGATAGTTATCTACCTAAATAAAGATATCTATGGGTATTCTGGACCCTGTAGTGGAATGTGACAATGAGAAAGGCAAAGAATACATTGAGTACTGTTTGTTTTAATAAATTGTTTAACCCTCAGTGCTAAAACACAGAATGTCTGACAAAGAAACTCCTGTAGGAAAAAAAAAATTCCAAGATGGCTTTAAGACATAAACACAGAAATTTAAATTACTGATTCATAATATCAGTTTTTTATTTTTGATGATTGAAAAAGTATAGCAAAATATGTACACCAATAAGTATGTACACCAATAAATGTATGCAAGCTGAGATTTTTTTTAATAATATCCATTTACATTGATGCTCCCCCCAACACTTTTTTGTCAAAAGTGCGGAAAGAATAAAAGAAACAATGGAATTTTTTTTTAAAGATTTTATTTATTTACCTGAGAGACAGAGAGAGCACAAACAGGGGAAGAAGAGGGAGAATCAGACTCCCCACAGAGCAGGGAGCCCAATGTGGGACTGGTTCCCAGGACCCTGAGATCATGGCCTGAGTTGGAGGCAGTCACTTAACCCTCTGAGCCACCCAGGTGCCCAAAACAATGGAATTTTTTTTCACACTTTATTTTTAGGTGAGAAAACAATTTCTTCACATTGGCTAATGAAATCAAGTATGTTTCACAGATTACACATTTATTAAGGTAATCTTTGAAATATAAAACCTTATTAATTCATGAAATAATGGATAATTCCAATGAGAATCTCCAACTTCTTGAATTTTGGAAGTTTAAACATTGAGAGCAATTTTAAGATTTATTATTAATATATCATTGCCAGAAACTAGTTGACCCAGGCTCTTCATGCTGGGAAAAATAAATGCCACATAATGATGTACAATTTAAGCAAAACAAAACAAATAAAAATAAGCATTCACTGGGAATACTTACTGCAAAGTCATTTCCCTAAGTCAAATATGATTCTAAAAGTTTTAGTTTACATAATCCTACATTACTCATTAATCTGTACTAAAACTCATCTCCTTAACATTTTTCCTTCTTTTCAATCTATTATCTACAAAGTAGCCAGAATGATTAAAACAAAAACAAAACAACAATGAGATTATGCAATTCCCCTGTTTCATATCATTAATGACTTCTACTTTTTCTTAAAATAAAATCAAATTTCTTATGATAGTCTATAAGACCCAGTAGGGCCAAACTTCTTCTTCTCACTAACCTTTCCCTTCATCTTTAACTAGCTTTCAGTTCTGCTGGATTCCTTTCAGTTCACAGACCAAGATGCAATCTTTCTTACCTTATAGACCATTTATATTCTGCATCCTATTCTTGTAAGGTTAAGTCTAATTTTTTGCCAGCATGGCTTTTCCTCATTTTAAAAGCCTCAGCTTAAAAGGTACTTTCTCAGATAAAATTTCTTTGCCCTTAGTCATTCCTCCTTGCATTCCTTACCCCCATACTACATATCAAAGCATCTTCATAGGAATTCCTTAGCTTGTAATTTCATAGTGTGTATATGAACTCATGAACATATATACACATACATACACACATACACATATATATGCATATGTATATGTGTGTAAAATGTCTTTGTGTGTCTGTGTCTCTCCATATGTGTGTGTGTGTGTATGCATGTATACTTTATTAAGGAAATATATATTTCAAAAATACACAAATATTGTGATCAATGAAGTTTTACAAAGTGAACACATCCATGAATCCAGATCACACTATAGAACATTGTGTGCAAGCCATCCGACCTTGCTTGAGACAGCTGCCCCTATCTACCAAACTTCCCTCCAGCTACCAACAAAGATAGTATGCCACATTGTGACTTTTATCACAATGGATTACTATACCCTCTTTTTAAACATTTTATATGTATATACTCTTTTGGGCCTAAATTCTCTGCTGAACATGTTGTTTTGAGTCAACCATTTTGTTGTACATAGAGAAAGTTTGTTCATTCTCATTATTGAGTAGTTTTCCTTTGTACTGTACATGACAATTAGAATTATCCATTCTACTGATAAATAATTCTACTGATAAATAATGCTGCTTGAACATTGTTGCATGTATCTTGGTGCATATATATATGCGATTTGGGGGGTAATGCAGTTGTTATGCACACATATGTATTTGTTATACACACATATGTAGCTTCAGTAGATACTCCCAATAGATTTCTAGGATGTTTGCATGTGTGGATAAGCAGCATAAGAGTTCCAGTTGTTATATATCCTTACCAATATTTGGCATTGTTATTATTTTTAATTGTCAATTTTCTGTTGTGTGTGCATGTGTATTAATATGTAATTTTGATTTTAATTTGCATTGTATTAATGTCTAATATTAAAGACTTTGTTATGCTCATTGGTTTTTTGGATATATCCTTTGGAAATGTCTATTCATGGCTTTTTCCCATTTTTAATTTGGTTGTCCATTTTTTTTCTTGTTCGATCTGAGGTTTAAATATATACATATACATATAATGTGTATATTCTGTATATTTATCCTTGTTATATATGTATAATTACATATATTTTCTCCTGCTTGAAGGTCTGCTTTTTCACTCTCCTGGTGATATATTTTATGGTCAGTTGTTCTTAATTTAAATGAAGTCCAAACTTATCTTTCCTTTTTGGTTTATTGTTTCTGTGTCATATTTAAGAAGATTTTACCTAGTCAAGTCATAAAGGTATTCTTCTATGTTATTTTTTTCTAGATTTATTGTTCTGTTTTCATATTTGGTTTTATGATCCACCTGGAATGTATTTTTGGTACTGTGAAATACACGTTAAGACACATCTCTTTTTTCTCTATTGCATAGCCAATTATTTATGCATCTTCCTTTCCACCCTGCAATGCTTTATTGTAAATCAGGTAACTATATAGATGTGCATTTGATTCTAGACTTTACTCTTTTCCACTACTTTAATAACATAAATTTTAATTTCTGTGTCTTTAAAATAAAATAAATCTTGTTGTCTGATAATGTAGATTGAACAGCTTTTTCTTCATCATTGCCTTTGCTATTTTTGGCCCCTTGCATTTCCATGAAAATCAACTTGTCAATTTTCATATAATCCACTGGATTTTGACTGCATTGAATTTATAGTTTAATTTTAGGGAGAATTAGCATCTTTACTATGTTGAAATGTCTGATCATGAACATGGCACATCTGTAATGAGCCATTGGCCCTTCACTTTCGCATGCCTGCAAGAAATAACAAACTGACAATGTGGTTGTGGGTTGCCCACCATTCCACACTGAGTGAGACCACTTTTATGAGGACAGAAACTCTCGGTTCTCATGGCCTGCCTTGTTCTGGCTCACCAACAAAGCTGGGAGGGGCAGGGGTGGGGGTGGGTGGTGGAGTATTGGAAGCTGACTCAAGATAAAATGCACAAAATTCCACTCTTCTTTCACAAATCCCAGCAGCATTCATGCATCAATGCTTCTCAGATTATTGTGTACAGTTATGTGCTTTCCAGAGCCTTAAAATGTTTGTTTTTTGTTAATTCTATAGGACTTTAGAAATGTTTTGGGAGACATGAGTTCGCCTCAGTCATTGTCAAAACTCCTAAATGATGATTTGTTCCCTGGTAATTGGCCCACTTTATTGAAGTAGTCCCACTTGTCTTAACGTTATTTATGAATGCCTATTATTACATTTGTAATAATCATAACATCTATATCCATGTCCTTATATATATAGCATTTTTTAAAAATTCAGACTTTCTGGGAGTTTACAAATTTTACTGTTTTTTTTAAAATAACAAACCTTTGCTTTGTTGATTTTTCCATTGCACATTTGTTTTCTATTTAGTTAATTTTTACTAGGTTTTTTTTTTTTTCCCTCTATTACTTTGTTTACTTAACTGTATTTTTCTGGCTTATTGAGAATCATATTCAGATAACTTATTTTATACCTTTCCTCTTTTATGATATACATTTAGGTGATAGATTTTCTGTAAATAAGGGTTCAGCTGTATTCCACATATTTTGAAGTCAGTGTTCTGATATATATCACTAGCTCAATATCAGATATCATAGATCACTACTATATATTATAAAAATGTATATTTAATTTCCATAGTGACTTCTTCGAGTCATGAGTTATGTAGTATTTTATTGCCCATTACCTAATTTGGGGGATTTTCTAGTATTGTTTTGTAACTTACATCAAGCTTAATTATACTGTGCTCAGAATAAAATTGTTCAGAGTTACTTTGTCTTCCAGAACAAAGTCAATTTGTTAAATATTCTAAGTAACTTAAAAAAAAAAGGGTACTCTGTCGTTTTGAAAAACTTCTATGTGTTAATTTTTTGTTTGCTTGTTCCATACTTTACTGAGAGTGAATCTCAAACTGTGACTGTGGAATTTTTGGTTCTTCCTTTGTCTCTGCAAGTTTTTGCTTTCTATATACTGAGGTTTTCCTATGAATGCATACAAAATTAGGTTTTTATATCTCCACGTTGAATTGCCCCTTTAATTATTATTAAAGTTTCTCTTAATCTCTAGTTATACCTTTTGATTTTAAACCTATTTTGTAAGTATAGCCACCCACCTTTGTTTTGTTATGATTTGTTTTTCTTTTACTCTCAACCTTTCTGTTCTCTTATATAAAAGTATATCAACAGCATATGGTTTTGTTTAATTTCTATCTGAGCTGTTATCTTTGATATATATATATATATATGTAGCTCATTTACATTTGAACTAATTACATATTTTAAGTGGCTTAAATCTACCTACTTAATTTTCTCTTTTCCTTCTTGCCCTTTTTATTAACCAAGTAGTTTTTATTACATAATTTTCCTCCCTTGTTAGGTTTTTATTTATGCATTATTTTATTGATCTTTCAGTAGTTTTTCAAGAGGTTATAATATGCACATTTAAATTACTAGAATCTATCTTAAGTTATTACTTTGGCCACTTTCTAGAAAATACAAAGCTATAGAATATTTCATTTCCATTTACCTGCTTTATTTCTGCATATATTTAAAAAATCCAGCATCTTTTATTTTTGTTTAAAGTAGGGCTGCCTAGGTGGCTCAGTCAGTTAAGCACTTGCCTTTGGCCCAGGTCATGATCTCAGGGTCCTGGGATCAAGCCCCGTGTTGGGTTCCCGCTCAGTGGAGAGTCTGCTTCTCCGTCTTCCTCTGCCCCTGCACCCCACTTGTGCTCTCTCTCACTTTTTCTCTCCCTCTTTCTCTCTCAAATAAATAAATAAAATCTTTAATAAAATAATAAAGTAGAACTTAGCAAAGTAGGACTCATGGGCCAAATCCTGCCCCACTACCTGATTTTTTGTTTGTTTTAATGCTGTGTGAGGCAAGTTTGGTTTTTACATTATAAATGGCTGAAAAAAAATAAAAAGAAAGCATTTTAGGATATGTGAAAATAATATGAAATTTAAACTTTGGGTCCAATAAATAAAATTTTATTGAAAAATAGTCACACTCATTCATTATGTTTTCTGTGGCTGCTAACCCAGCACAGCAGTGGAGTTGGTGGCCATTGTGATAGAGATGACTCGTGATGTTCCCATTACTTTGCACTGCTGCTCTGTGCACCTAAAATCTCAGTGATGCAGCTCTAACTCCTCAGAGTTTCAAGTGTCATACACATTGTTGTACTGCAACATCTTATTTTATTTTTTATACCAGTGCACCGTGTGTACATATGAACTATATATATATACACATGATCATCATGGCAAAAGAAAAAAGTAGACTCTGAGTATCATGCTTTTAAAACACAGTAGAGTATGGATTATTTTGTCATCAAATTAGATGACAAAGCATTTGTGTTTTTAACACTATAGCTGTGCTAAAAATAATTACAATATACATCAACATTACCAGACTAAGGATTCCAACACAACAATCACAACATATAGGGAAGCAACATTAAGAAAAAATCAGAAAATTTAGTATGAAATAGCTCATCAAAAAGGAGTTTCTTCTTTTTGAAAATAAAAATGAGTCTACAACCAGAGTAAGTTTTTGAGAGGCTCATTTGTTAGCCAAGCACTGCATAAGTAATTGTAGACTGGCAGCAATTTTATTCTGATGTCTTAAAGATGTCATTTCTTTTCTGCTGGATTTCATCATTTGTGTTGAAAAGTTAAACATTTTTATTATCATTCCTTTGCAGGCAATTCTGTTTTTAAGAATTCCTCTTTGTCCTTGATTTTTAACTTTTAATACTATATGACTAGGTGTGATTTTATTTGTTTGTTTGTTTGTTTGTAATTATCCTTCTTAAAGTTAGTAGACTTTCTTGTATCTGCTTGGGAAATTTTTACCCCACGTCTCTTGAAAGAGTGATCCTACCTCCTTATTGCTTTTCTCCTTCTTGGACTCCAGCTACACATATGTTAGACCTTTTCTTCAAACCCGATGTCTCTTATGCTACTTTATATATATTTCGACCCTTTTCCTTTGGTGCTTCCTTCTGGATTTTCTACTGAGCTCCATCATTATTAAATCCATATATTGATGTCTTTATTTTAGTTGTGTTTTTTGTTTAAGAATTTCTAATAATTCCTTACTATAGATTTACTTTCTGTGGTGAAGTTTTCCATCTTTTCACCATATTATTGTTTATATATTGTTTATACATTACTAATAATATCATTGGCCTCTATTCTCCTTGAAGTGAATTGGCAAATGCTTTAAAAAGAAAACGTGATGATAAATGTTAGGGTCACCTTGGTGATTTTCTATTTTCTTAGGAAATAAGTTTCTCAAGTTCTGGTTGCCTTGGTTATTTTCCATTGTCCTAAAATAGTGCTGTCTCTTTCTCTCTCTCTCTCTGTGTTTTGCCCAACTTCTATAGCTTTACTCAGGATGATAAATAATCTTAAATAAGCTACACACACACACACACACACACACACACACACACACACACACACACAAAAGACCCAAAACAAAATAACAACAGCAACAACAAAAAATAGCCCTTTTGCTGATCCATAGTTTTGGTTCAACATTTTCAACTGAAATATTTATGTACTAAATTCTGAGTTTGTGCTAAGAATCTCATAATGTATATTTTAGTTGTACTAGGACTTTATGAGTATAAAGAGGGACAAACATTTTGCCTGTCCAGCAATAGTTCAAGGACTCTTGCTCATGAGAAAGCCTAAGGTGAATAGGAACAGGGGGGTGCAAGAAATATAAAAGGTCATTTAAAAAATTTTTTTGACCTTGCAAATTTGAACCAAAATAGAGACTCTTAGTAAATTAAATCTTTCTTCAAAATCTATTTCCCACACTCTTTCCAGAACTATTAGGAAAAACAAGGAGCAACTACCTCCCCCAAAATAAAATCAAGTAAGAAAACTTGTTTTAAAATTTACAAGTGGGCATGATTCCCTCGAAATTGCCTGATTAAAAGGTAAGAAACTTATAAGTTACCAGCTCCTTATTTAATCATGGTTTGGAGAGACATCACAGTCTGATCCTTTCTGTGAACTACACTATTAATAGTACATGGGTCATAGTCCTTCCTAGTCTTCAAAACCTTTTCAAGTCCCAAATTGATATCAACTTCATATTAACAGGGTTGGAATGAGAGTGAGACATATGAAGCACTAAGGGCACACAATTTAAGGACGTACTTGCTTTCAAGGTCATAGAAGAGGCCACTCTGTACTTGCATGCCCCTGGGAGTCAATGACTCCTTAAATTGTATGCCCTTGGTGGGTCACATGTCTCAACTGACTTTCAGACCTACTTTTGAAGGTGGATGGAGCAAAATTTACTCTCATGATTTCATAATTGTGGAAGCAGGCAGAGAAAACTAACTGATTCTGCTAGGGCCACACTGGAACCTGGAAGGCTGATTGAAGTAAGTAAAAAACAACTTTGAGGGCGCCTGGGTGGCTCAGTGGGTTAAAGCCGCTGCCTTCGGCTCAGGTCATGATCCCAGGGTCCTGGGATCGAGACCCACATCGGGCTCTCTGCTCAGAGGGGAGCCTGCTTCCTCCTCTATCCTCTCTCTCTGCCTGCCACTCTGCCTACTTGTAATCTCTCTCTCTGTGTCAAATGAATAAATAAAATCTTAAAAAAAATAAATCTTTAAAAAAAAAACAACTTTGATAATATAGGTAGGATGTACAATTCTTTGTGTAGTATCACAAAACCATGAGTAATGCTAGTCAAACTTAGATCAAAGCCATGTGAGTAATTTAGACTAGTAATAATAAAAGTCAATTTCCTAGGATCAGTCCCCATATATTCAGCTTGCTCTATGACCTGAAAGAATAGTATTTTTTGGTTTCTGGGTCGGGCACATTGACTTTAATGCTTTTTGTTGTTGTTGATCTCTGCCACACTGAATAGGCTTAAACTGGAATTAACAAATGATACTTAAATTTTGTCCTCTAGCCTTGACGAGCCTTAGTTAGAAAATCACACTATTATTGTGTAATCATTTTTTTACCTTAGCAGATGCAGCACTAATCGCTGCGAACATGTTAACAAAGACATTTGCAGTCAGCATGCACAGAAAAGTTTCAAGAGATTCCCTCTACAGGAGTGGGCTCTGTGTAAGAATGTGGAATGATTTACAGGTGTTAATGGGCACACATTATTGTTGAAATACTGCTCAATTAAGGCATCTGTGGAACTACAGATAGGGCTGTGTTGAAAATGAGCACACCTGTTTGCAACCTGCTAAAAGATGTTTTGAGAATAAGACGCAGTTATCCAAAATAGTCTTAAAATCAGGGATTAGAAAGCTTCATCTCTTTCCGGCCTTTTTTTCCCCCTGTATTCAGTGTCTTTCTCAGGTGTGAACTGAAAACTTTGGTTTTGGATCAGAGTCATTTTACTTAGGAACGAAGGTTGAGTTTAAAATGCTATCTCTTAAGTGAAGGTCAATGGTTTATCCATTACGGTACCCAACCCCAAATACTTTTTGCAATTAATTATATCTATATGTATTTTTATAGAGTAAAAGAATAAAGAAATGACAGTCAGCAGTTTTAGGAAATACAAGTTAAAGGTGTCCTATCATTTAAAATGATATATCATTTTGGAAAGAAAATTTAAAAGCTGGTATATGCAATCTAAAATTAAATACAGATTTTGAATTTCAGGCTGTGAAGCTAAAAAGATCAAAGGAAAGTCTTTATAGTACTTTGGAATTTGGTATAATACTTCCCGGGAGGTCATTTACTCCCATAATTTAGTCTGACTTATTTTGGCTTCGGGTCCATTAAAAATGTGCAGCAAAAAAGGAGGCCTCTTTTTACTTTAATTTTTAACAGCAACTTGTCAGTAAAAAAGAAAGGGGTCTGAAAGAGGATCATCTATCATAGTTCTAATAGCTTTCAAATCTTCTGACTTTTTGAGTCTGATTGAGAGGGAAACTTACCTAGAGATGTTTATATTTTCACCCTTTCTACTGTTCTGTGGAATAATATTTCACATCAGATTTTAAGTGTTGCTCAAATGCAGACGCCACCTCCTTTGATACCCATGGTTGTTGCCCCTTAGCTGAGGAAACTTGAGCTGTTCAGAGGACTAGGTGTATTTTGCAATTTCTTTCTCTTTGCTCTTTTCAAATGATTTAGTCTTACTGATGTGGAGTCAGCTCATCAGTGGAAAGATGACTGCAAAAAATGAAGACCTGGGTAAAGAATTTCTTACTTTTTTCCTTCTTCTCCTTTCTTTTCTCTCCTCCTCTTTCTCTCTCTGCCTCTGTTTTCCTCCCCCCCTTTCTCTCTCTGCGTCTCTCTGTCTCTGTCTCTCTGTTTCTGTCTCTCTCTCTCTCTACACACACACACACACACACACACGGAAGGATTTTTTTTTTTTTTTTGAGGCTGCATTATGCAAGGAGAAAAGTGCTTGGCTGGACTCAGAAAAGGCAGGAATCTCATGCTCCATGTTTGTATATGTGTGGGTTTCATTGTAGTCAGTTCATTTCTCTAGTCTTCAATTTTCTTATTTGGAAAATAAGGATGTTGAGTTTAATGAGGTCTCTTTTATCCTTGAAACTGTTCTGAGCATGCCTAGTCTGGGATAGTAGTAATTATTATTTTATGATGACATATCCTACCGAATAGTGCTCATCTCTTCTTAATGCAGGCCCAGAAAACTGACAAAACATTACTTTAATTATATCAATGTAATTCAACTAAGCTTTCTAAGTAGGTGTTCATCAGAGCAGATTTCTACTCTCTATGGTGTTAAATGGCTATCAGTCAGCTCCTGATGGATGAGTGACTGCCTAGAGTCCTATGCTGGGAAGGAATGTGAAGCCAGGTCCAGGGTGCCCTGTGAACTCTGAGCCCTGGCTTCCATTGGCGAGCAAGCAGTAGGTAAGTGGGACACACCCACCACTTATTAGCCATCCCTGACTCCATATTTGTTGATATTGTGGAAAATGAACTACTAGGAAGAACTTATTATAAATACAGCCTGAAAGAAAGAAAATGCAAGGCAAAAATACTTCTTTACATACAACTACCAACCACAGCTGCAACCCCTATAAGCTTATTGATTTCTCCTATTTGTAAGTACTAAAATTATAGTTATCATTACCTCAAGGAATACATCTATTTATGGGCCCCCTGAACTCACAAAATGAAGGTATATTTATTAAATAATCTAAGAACTTCAGAACACCTACTCTCTACTTTTTGACATGTTTTAGGTAGTCTCCCTATCAGCCCACATACTGCAATCCTTATATGTTAAATAATTCCATATTGGCTTGGTTTAATATGAGAGGTAATCTCTTGGACCACTTTTTGACTCAGATGAAATGAATTCTAGAATACCTGTGACATGAACAAATGTGTTTGCATCTTATGTGCTTCTGGAAGGCCAGTCTCTATTGTATTATAATCTAGAGAAAATGAACATGATTAAGCATTATGGAATCTATATTTTCATTTTAGTGGTGAAAGATCGGTAGGAATTTTTAGATATTTTCTACTGTATATATAATAAAGCCAAATAAACACTTGGAGATCTGGCTACTATAAACTTCTCAGAAAAACATAATATTTGATGAAGAGTTTGAAGTATACATTTACCCCTTGCATAACATAGTGTAATTTGTTACATTATGCTGAGAATTCTAGCCAAACCATATAAAGCAACAAATAATCTATTGACCTACTTGCGTTTTTCTAAGGTTTTTATATTATAAGGTTTTATTTTCATATACTTTCAAACTTACAGAAAAATTACAGGCTGCAAGAGGTTCAGAGAACTCCCAGTATCCTTTACTTATTCACTAGTGTTTCACTTCTCCTCTCATTTACTCCCTCTTCTCATTCCCTCTTTCCCTTCTTCTTCCTTCCCCCACCTCCTCCTGCTCCATCCACTTATTTCTGAACCAAGTGAATGTTAATTGAAGCTACCATGCCCCCCTTTCTGAATACTTCATTGTGTATCTACTAAGAACACAATCATTCTTTTACATGACCGTGATATAATGGACATAAATTAGAAAATCTAATATTGATATAATACTATTACATGATCTAGAGCCCATGCCCAAATTAAATATGTTTTATAACTAATTTGTATTTTTCTGGGAAAGTTTTGGTAGTGAGGGGATAATTGATGCTATAGGAGGGTGATGGAAATTATTAGAGCACATCCTTGAATATGTCAGAGGAGATGCTATCTGGTACACAAACCATGGAGTTGTCCTTGGTTATGAGAATAGGAAAAATCTATGGGCACAGATGAGAATGGGTTGATTCATTGAGTGACGGGAACTTGGATGGTCTCATCTGTTACTTGTATCTTCTTCAATAACTAAGAAGCTGAAAGGAAGGAAGGAGGAAAATGTGCTAAAGGTCTAAGGAGGGAGAAGAGATCAGTGAGATAATAAATGGATCATGAAAATGTGTTATGATTGCAGGTAGCCTTGAGGGCACACTTGAGGTTAGTGGTCCTACTGTTAAGGTGACATAGCATGACTATTTTCTCTCAGCTGTGCTTGGTGGTTTACGTGCAAGCGCAGAGTAAGGGGATAGTTTTATTTAAGCAGGGCTGAAGTTTTGACATAGTTGTATGATGAAACAGTAGGAGCAGGGAGTTGAGGGTTGTATGCAAGGGAGTAAAGTTAAAGCCTAACCCTACCTTTAAACAGGAGAGTGGGGACAAGAGACCGTGAGAAAGGTTGCAGTTACTGCAGTAAGACAGGGTCTAGGAGTTATTATAAGAAGTGAGAAAAGGTAACTAAGATCACTGGAGAAGAAGATGTCATGGAACTCTGAATCCTGAGTTTTAGAAAGAACAATCTACACAAAATTGAAATTATAACAGGATAGCCTATTCCTGCCAGGGAGAATATTCTGAGTGTGGAGTGACACAGAGCAAGGACTGGTAGTGTGTGGTATCATCTGCTGAGAGAGTCAAAATTTGGGATTTTTTTTTTAGTGGAGGAAGTTTAGTCTGAAAGCAGTGATGGGGAGCACGGAAAGCACTTAGCACATGTCAGGCTCGAAGGTAGGAGAGAAGTGGGGAGAAAACATAAAAGGGCCAGACTGTGAGGTAGAGGTCTGCAGAGCCAGGCTTCTGTGAAGCCTGCAAGGGAAGGGTCCTGCACTGCCCAGAAGTGCCACATCTAAGAAGGTTTTCTTCTCCGCACAGACTTCACAGCTTTGTGCACGTAGGCTCGCAGTATTCCTTCCATCAGAAGGTAGTGAAGTGTCTTCGGGAGAAGCTCTGCTTTCTAACTTACAAAATGGTGTCATAAGGGCTTAATAGAAAAGTTGAGAGTAAGAGGCTCTGTTGACTGTAAACCATCAATTCCAGAAGTGAGAGGACTCCAGGAGTGGGGAAAGATGCAGATATGAAGTAAAAATAAAAGTATAGAGCTTTTAAGGATTGGAGTCTGGGAAAGAGAAGATGGCCTGCAGAAATTCTGAGGCATTTGGTTTTGGGTAGATCCCGGGCATCTGGAGCTTTAAAAACTCCCAGGAGTTCTCATATGCTTCCAGGGCTGAGAACTGTTGTTCTAAATACTTTGCTTGTATTAAATTATTTTAACAATTCTTCTGCCTATAAGCACTACATTAAATTCATAACATGTGACACACCTAATGTTACATATCGTGGAGACTAAGTGAATAAATCACTCAAGCACGTACACAGTTCTGTTTATCCATCACTGTCATTGTCAATAGTTCTAAATTAACACGGAGAGGTTTCACCAAATAACTAGATGCTTCCACGTTCATTCACTGAAAAGATCAAATGAAATCTACCTCCAGCAGGATCTTGGAGACATGTGATGCCATTTGACATTGTGCGCTCTCACAGCATACTTCCTGACTAAAATCATTGGAGAAAAAGAAGCACAAATTTGTTCTGTTCCTGATTGTGTTGTTTTTTGGAGATCAAGCTGGGGTAAAACAAACACTTAAATCTTAATTTTAAATTTAAAAGCTACTTACCTGTTCAGGTGTCTTTGACAATGAACACCTTTCCAGTCTCTATTTTAGTAACCCTTGGAATTTACATTTGATTTTTAGTTTACTTCTGACAACAGCAATCCCAAATTCAACCAGAGGGATTTTGCCACCCCATGTCTTCATACCTCTCCTGTCTGCCATTGAAATATCTATCAATTACCTGTGTTGAGACATGTTGCTAAACAACTTTATTTGGAATTTGAACGTTAAATTTGCACTCTGGTCATTATGGATATTGATAAAATAACAATTTCCTTCTGATCAATAGTGACCTGATTTCACCTATAATGTTTCCTATAATAATATAAAACAATCAAAGCAAAAGGTTATGCTCTAATTTTAATTTTAAATCTACAATCTTCTGCACAATTTGCTGGGAACTTATCTCAGTTCTACCTTAATGCCTCACCAATTATGATGAGGTTGAGCATCATCTGTCAGAAACAAACACATTGAAGTTGCTGAAGTCACTGCTCAGAGATTTTCTTTTATTACAATATTAAGCACAGGAGGTAAGAGATCCTAAGTGTAGCACATCAGAAAAATATTATCTTCTACAAATACAATGATTTGGATTTGCTCCTATTCAGAAGATGTGCTGAAAATGCTGTCGGATATTGCACACTTATTTCTTTCAGTCTGCAACAGCTAATCCCCCTTTTGGATGGATACAAGTAGTCAAATCACTCCCAAATCTTCAGGAAATGAAAGGCTAGATCACTAATCACCGCATACATACTCCACTTTAATATTTCATTCAGCATTGATAGAAGATTATAATGGAAGATATTATGAAAGGGCACCACTACAATTGTACTCAGTGGGCCATGTGTAATATTCGAAAGTACAGCGTCTCTGTGAGTACTTTGCAAGTTGCAGTTGTTAGGTGAAGAATGAATGTTAAACCGGATTCTCCCAGTCATCCAATCAAAAACATTTATTATGTGCCCTCTATGTGTAGAGAACTATGTTAAGTATACAGTTTTTGTCTCTGCTATTATTCTGAAATGATGCTCCTGGTGTGTTTTAAGCAGAGCTGAGCGGGTCGTGCCACTAGAATAAAATGAAGGCATTTTTTCTCAGTTTCTAGAAAATAAGTTAGGGCTCAGAACTTTATCAGTTTGAGCTTTCTTCTGCTAGTTTTTCTTAAATTTTGGATGCCTGCTACTGTTTGTTTATGTCGTAGCTTCTTGCAAATGATTTCAAAACCAGGATTATTTAAGTTTAGTACATTTTTATTTTATGTTGTTCTGGAAACAACATCATGATTACCAAGTGTCTTTTCTTGTCGTGTAAACAAGTCTGAACACCAATGTGACTTCAGATGCCTTGGAACAACTGTAATTAATTCCATTCAGGCTGTAAAAAATGAGTAAGTTCAGACAGTTGACTAACACACAAATTTCTAAAATGTAATCATGTACTTTAAAGGAATTAATGCTGCATTTTATGTAGTTAAAGAGTGAAAATAGGTTAGATCCCAGGAGGATTTGGTTTATTTTGTTTTTACTTACATGATTTTCTAGTGAATGAAGTCAAATCATGTCTATTATTTCTTGATGCCAATCATTTCCTACAACTGCATCAGACCATCTGTAAATTTCGGCTTCACAGAATATGTAATAAACTTGCTTTATTTTTGTCAAATAGCATTAGCTTAGTAGTTAATAATAACAGCAAGGTCTTACTGAGCACATACTTTGTGTAAGGAACCATATTCTACATGCTTTGGCTCTTCTAAATCTCAACAATCATCTTATGAAGAAGGTGCCACTGTTATCTCCTTTATTTAGGTGAGGAAACGCATAATCTAAACTAAACCTACTTTACTAGTAAACCTAGTGAACTAAACCTCATTCAAATCAAAGATTCGAACCTGACCAGTTTAGCTACAGAGTCTGTGTTCTTGACAATTGAGCTAAACTAACCCCATTTTTTTAAATTCAGGGAAGTTGTATTATTTAGAATTCCTTTAGCTGTAAGTATCACCCTAACCTAAACTGGTGGAAACAATAAAAATAATTTAGTGGCTCACATAATTAAAAAGACTAGAAATAGCACTTGCTTCAGGCAAGGCTTGATTTATTGGTTCAATGATGTCACTAAGAACCCAGTTTCCTTCAGTCTCAATGTTCTTTTTTCCCAAGATGGATGCCAGCCGCATCAGAGGAAAACGCTTCCTTATTCACATTCAGCAAGAGAAAAAAGTGTCTTGGTCTCAGTATTTCTTGCAAAAGTCTTGAGACTCACTCTGAGCCAGCGTAAGTTGCTGACTGCCCCTGAATCAATCACTTTGGTTAGGGAGCTGAAATGTTCTACTTGGCTTAGGCTAGATCACGTAGTATGCGTTCCTGAAACCACAGAGTCCTCAAATGGGTTTCTGGTGAAGGGGGATGTAGATACTCCAAAAGCAAACCACTAATGTGTACAGAATATAGAACTTCTATAGTCTATAGTCTCAGACATACAGGAGATAGTCTTACTGTGTAATTATAGGAAGGTCATTTTTTTTCTTTCCCATTTTCAAGGTTCAGCAAGACTGTCTATGTCACATATCATAACACTGAGATGGGCCAGTGATGATTTCAATGTAGGATACTATGAACTGCAGTCATACCAAAGAAACCACTTATGTTTCTTTGTCTCCTCTTCCACTTGTATGTTTATGTAGAGTATTATAAGACCAACTTTCTATGAGTCATATATATATACACACACATGTGTGTGTGTGTATATATATTCTATCTCTTCATCTCTCTCTCTCTCTCTCTCTCTCTCTATATATATATATATATATATATATGATATTCTATCTCTTCATCTATCATTTACCTCTGCCTGACACCTTTTCTTGGGAATCAAACTTCGAACTAAGGAAGATGCCATACAAAATGATTTTGGGAGGAACATCTATTCTAAAATCATCTTGTCAGGCTACCATATAAGTAGTAATGGTTATTAAAACCAATATTTACCCAGAACATTTAACTTTGTGGACATCTGGATCACTCAATAAAACAGAATATAACATTTCATTTAAAATGACTTTTTCAAATATCATGAGCTGACATTGTTATCCATAATTGTTATAGGAATAACTTTTTCCTCTACTACTGTTTTTGTTTTTTATTCACACTCTTTTAGGAACTAAATACTTCTTTGAGATATGAAGCTCACAAAGACTGTAGTCTGACAAATTTCAGTGCCAAGGTTACATTGGCAGCTTGTGATGTGTAGGAATGAAATTCTTGTCCAAAGGAGACATACATGCTTCATGTTCTTCTACGTTTAAAAAGAAACACCGTAAGAAAAACCCACCTCTGGGTTCTCATGTCAAGGCTAAATCATTTATAAAGTACAGTCATAAACATGCAAGTGAAAGAAAAGACAAAGAAAGATAAGTGACTTCTTTGGTATGACTGCATTTCACAACATCCTAAACTGAAATCATCGCTCACCCATCTTAAGGTGACGATATATGACACAGGCAGTTTCACTGAACCTCGAAATTGTGAAAGAGAAAATGACCTTCCTATAATTATGTAGAAAGTCTACCTCCTTTATGTCTGATGTTTTCTATTTCAGTCAGTTGTGGTGATCTGCTTGAATTAACTGTAGTGTTTTATAGATTTAAACAACACAAAATAAAATACCTAATTGACTACGTAGGTGAATCATGGAATTTTTTTAGATTTTCTCCACCTGTCTGAAAAATGTGGAGATGTAACAAAGCCATAAAATCTGGAATCTCCAAGCAGAATATATCTTTTGAAGCAACAATTGAGAAAAGTGAAAAGAAAAAATATTTACAATAAAATGCTATGTTTACCTTCATATTTTTTTCAAACAAACTTTTATGGCAGTTTTAGATTTTCAGAAAAATTGCAAAGATAAATACAGAAAGTTCTCATGCGTGCTACACTTAGTTTCCCATATTATTAACATATTAATATGGTGTATTTGTTACAATTTTAAACTGATACTGATGCATTGTTATTAACTAAAATCAATGCTGTGTACAGAGTTTCTTCATTTCCAAAATAAATTCTTATTTTAGAACAGTTTAATATTTACAGAATTATTGTGAAATAGTACTGGATTTCCATATACCCCCACACCACATTTTCCCTATTCTTGACATCTTTTATTTGTATAGTACGTTTGCCACAATTAATGAACAAATGCTGATGCAATAATACTTAAAGAGTCTATACATTATTTAGTTTTCCCCAGTTTTCCCCTAATGTCCTTCTTCTGTTTTAAGATCCCACCCAGGATATCACATCACATTTGGTCATCTTGTCTCCTTAGGCTCCACTTGGATGTGAGAGTTTCTCAGACATTCCTTGTTTTTTCCTGACCCTGACAGTCTTGAGGATTATTGGTCAGGTATTTTGTAGAATATCCCTCAGTTGGGATTCTTCTTATGGTTTCATTATAATTGGACTGGATCTTTGAGTCCTGAGGAGAAGACCACAGAAGTAAGGGACTATTATCATCACATTATATGTACATATGACGTACAGTGATGACGTTAACTTCAGTTATCTGGCAGAGGTACTGTTCATCAGGTTTTTCCACTATAAAGTAATTCCTTCCCTCCTCTCCATTTTCATATTGTCCTTTTTGGAAAGGATTTTCTCTCACAACCTACACTTCTGGGGTGGGGAAGCCATGCTCCACCTCTTTAAGGGCATCTACATAAATTATTTGCAATTCTTCTGTGTGGGGAGATTGATCTCTACTCCATTGACTTATTTTTATACTCAATTTCATATACATTAGTATTTTAAAAATGCAGTTAGTCAAATAGTGTAGAATTGGCATAAAAATACTTGTTACAAAGAGTGAAACACGTGACCTAATAAGCCAGGATTCCAGGGTTAGGTTGGTAGTAATTGGAAATGTCCAGTACTCTAGGGAGGACATGAGACTTTCTTTGGGTGTAAACTTACCTCTTCCCTGTATCATGCTATCATGCTTTCTATTGAATTTTTTCTAAGCTCTTTCTATTTCCCGTGTTTAACCGTACCTTAGTGATCATGGATTGCAGAAGTCCATTATCGTCTGAGCAAAGCAGCAGATAATTGTATTTGTTCTAATTGTCTCTCCCTGAACATTTATTAGCAACAACAGCAACAGAAGCAGCAACAGCAGCAACACTACGAGGTTTACAAAATGAGCCCCATTATGCTGAGTGTTTGACACGTACTGAAATTTAAGCCTGACCATAGCTCCATGAATCACAACTTGCTATCCTCATTTTGAAGAATAGGAAAACGTCAGAGGGTTAAATAAGTTGACCAAGGTCACTAAGCTGGCAAACCCGAACTAAGATTTTTGTGATTCAGAATTTTAAGTTTTTGAACTACTCTTTACTGCTTCAACTCACTTCATCACTCATAGTGTTAATGACTAAATATTTCCCCTCCCAGTCTTTGTTGGATTGATTCTTTTTTAGTCTACTATACTTTTGTCATTTTAGCTCTCCGATAATTAAAAATTTTCTCCTATATGCCTTTTCTGGTCCAATAATATCATGTGTGAAATGTTGTAATAGGAACTTTTCATTGTGTTTTGTTGCTTATGCATTAGAGCTTTATTGTGGGGGAAGCTAACGTTACGTTGGCTGGCTGTTACTTGATTTTTCCAATGGTTTTCTTGGTGCCCCAAATCTCGTTAGCATTTTGACTAAGACTATTCATTAATCCATACACCCAGCTAATTACCATTAACCATATATATATATTATGGGGAGATACAAGCTGAAAAAGATTGGCTTTTCCTTCAACAAAACGACAGGTGGATAGAAATAATATACATATAAAAATAGTACAAAGAGAGAAAGTGGTAAAAATTATGACTAAGGGATAAAGAATTCAGGAAAACAAATTAATTTTGAATAGGGGTATGAGAGAAGACTTCTTGGAGGAGGTAACATTTGACTTAGTTCTTAAATAACCGATAGGATTTGTGAACATGGAGATGGATGTGAGCACAGTGCAATGAAGAATTGACCTCCAAGATTCCACTTTCTTTTGGTTCTGTTTTTATCTCTCGGATACTTTTAGGTGCTCATCATCTACCTGTCTTTTAAATATGAAATGATTGGCTTCTACCTGCAATTCTCTTCCTTTTGATCTCTTGATACACATTGTGCCTTCAAGTGTCAGTCCCATGCTGAGAACCCCAGACTTTTCTTTCCACCTATAAAATATCTCAATAGACATCTCAAACTCAGAATGTCAAAAATAGCTCCTGTTCATTTCTTATATATAACATAATAACTAAATTAATTTACGTTTGAGTCAAGCACTCCTAGGTTTGCATGCATTTTCCATCACATATTACTGAAGAGAATTTGGGCAAGTCATTTAAGAAATATAAGCCTCATTTATTTTTTCAGTGAGACAAATAGTAGTCGTGCCCACTTTATTTAAATATTATAAAAATTGGATGAGATCATAAATGTCTGTTTTCAATGCTAGATGTTATTATTATTATTTCTACAATTTTAGTAAAGGATGTCACCATCCGCTTGATCACCCAAGCACCAAACTTAGTAATCGCTACCAATGAAACTCTTTAACATCACCTTCCACTAATGCTGTCAATTCCTTGTTCTTCATGTCTCTTTTCCTATGCCCACCTGCTACTTCTTAGTCCAGTCTTCTTCCTGTAAGTACAGTAGATTACAGCTGGTTTTCCTACATTAGATCATATCCTGTTTTAATACTCCACATTATTGCTAAATAAAGTCCCAAATATACAAATCCAATATTTGTCCTCTGCTTTAACCAATAGTTCCATATTATTTAAGTGTTGAAATCCAAATTCTTTATCATGATCTGGCCTCTGTCATAACCTCCTGAATTATCACTAATAAACCCAGGGCTCTAAACACCATAGTTCCAAATCGCCCTCCCTCGCACCATGCTACTTATCTTTCTCCCAAACATTCCACATGGTTTCACACTCAGACTTCTTGGAACCTTCTCACAGCAATGTCTTCTCCACCCACACTGCAATATGAGAACCGTGACCACAGCTCCCAGAAATCTCCTTTACAACACCTTAAGATAGACCCAGCAACTTTTGAGTCCCCATTGCAAACTTTACTGTTGGATCTATTTATTTACAAACCTTTCTGTCCCACCAGACTGTGTGTCACTTGTGGGCAGGAATCTTACATCTGATTTAAAATTCATTCTCAGATCCTAGTAAAGTGCTTGGCATGTTAATAGGTGTTTAATAAAGACTTGTATGCATTACTGAATAAATTGGTCCAAACAATGAAAGCTTACTCATTTCCTCACACTTCCGTCAATTCATATTAATTCACAAGGAGGTATCTATTTTTGAAATCTGATAGTTTATTAGAGAAGTTTGTTATTGGAAAGTCAGAGAATTCTGTGTTATTTAACCACCAGATCATTTGTACTGATGGTGC
This sequence comes from Ailurus styani, assembly GCA_002007465.1. Taxonomy (NCBI): domain Eukaryota; kingdom Metazoa; phylum Chordata; class Mammalia; order Carnivora; family Ailuridae; genus Ailurus; species Ailurus styani. The sequence continues at coordinate 669,658 of LNAC01000174.1, forward strand.
TTGACAATACCACTGGTACCAGCTCCATAAAACCCAACCCTAGACACATCTTCATTGATTTCAACCCATCATTGGTTGTTTCTAAACTGGGTCCCCCTCCCCATGTCAAAATAGCTCCAGCTGATGGCATGGTGGCCCCGTTTCTCATATATTTTGGAAAGAAAGCTTGCCTAAGGTTTCCCTCCACCTGATGTAGAATTCAAAAATAAGTGTAAATTTGATAGAAGCCCAATACCTTCTTAATTTAGCCTGTCACCAGGTACACCACAATGCAATTACCCATTTATTAAGAAATAAAATGAAGACAAAAAGCATTTAATTTTAATTGCCTCTGATGCTCACCATATTGTCACTTTTTACTGCCTCACTATGGCTGCTCAGCTAGAATTTCTCTTTCATGCAAACAACAGGACTAAATTGAATTACATAAAAAGAAGCTACACACTGACTCCCAGCAGTATGTTTTGACAAAACATTTTGTCTCCATAAATGATTTCCGATGCTGTAGTCAAAAGTCTTGACTGCAAATAATGGGTTCATAAAACCTATCTTTAAAATTTTACCTGACAGTAATGCCGTGCAAATATCTGCACTTCCAGTTCACCTTCTCCACTTGTTTACATCAGGATTTTAATAGAGTGGCTGTCACAGAACAACAGCTAAAGGCCACTGTTTGATAAGTTCCTGTAAAAACACACTGTTTAAAATGAGAATTTCCTTCTTAAATTCAGCCATCATAAAAGGTGATGGTGGTGGTGGTGGTGGTTAGAAAATTATTGAAGAAAACATGTTTTCTTGGAGGACCTCAATAAAATTCTCAGAGTTAAGTGACATTCTAAATAGTGATGACTTTCTGATTCTGGTTTTGAGTTGCTAAAACAACACCTGGCAAAAAGTCCTTCACATAGTAGGTTCTCAACAAATGTGTTCCTCAATAATTACAGTGCCCGTTCTTTGACAATGTGGCTTCATCAAGGTTGAATTTTGCTCCAGGATGTTAACTTTATCAAATAAAAACATGAATTATTTCCACACTGAAATTGTATTACTGTTTTAAAAGCAACTAAATATATACGGCTAGGCATGTTTTACTTACTTGCTCTTAAATCTTTCTGTGAGAAAATAAGTAAGATCTTGATAATGAACAGAAGGTTTATTTGGTGCTTACTATGTGTCTTGCAAGGTGCTAAGCACTCTGGATGGGTTATGTTATTTAAGCTTTTCACCAGGCTGATGAGGAAGGTATTTTTTATGAAGAATCTGGGAAGCTATTCTATTTCTTAAAATTGATTTTTTCCCATTTAACTAAAACATGTTATTTAGTTATAATACCATAACAGGAGTCATATATGTAAAGCATTCAGTGTCTTCACAGAATATCTTTTTATTTTTTCTTCTTTTCTTTTTTTAAAGGTTTATTTATTTATTTTGAAGCCAGAGAGAGAGAGAGAGAGAGAGAGAGAGAGAGAGAGAGTACGTGTGAGCACACAGTGGGGAGGGACAGGGGAGAGGGAGAGAGAATCTTAAGCAGATTCCCTGTTGAGCGCGGAGCCCACTGAAAGGCTGGATCTCACCACTTGAGCGGAAATCAAGAGTTGGACTCATAACCTACTGAGCCACTCAGGCGCCCTTATCTTTTCTTTACTTCTCAACAACATTTTTGAATGTGGGGCTCTAGTTCTCATTGGAACATGTTTCAGTGTCTGATGTTTTTTTCAAAAAGCTGCAACTTCTTTTAATATCACAAATTCAGTTCAGTTTTAACAAGGTGAATTCCACACCTGTTTTAGTTTGGTTTTTCAGTTCTGTGAAATAAATAGCAAAAGTGTTAGCATTATCTACCTTTTAAGAACTCAAAATTAGCTATCATTTTAAATATCAAGTGCCATAGTTACCATCATAGTAAGAACTTGAAAATGCCAAAGAGTAATTCTAGCCTCTCATGTGTCTTGTCAAGACTGGACACTACCCTTCCGTTTTATTTTCTGCTTTCAAAATGATTGTGCTAACTCCTAATCATCTCAATCCGTGTTCTTCTTCAATCCATCATTTTTTTCTAAAGAAGCTTGTTTCTTTGCAAAAGCTCCCAGAATGATGTCAAATGACAATTGACCACATGACATCCTCTTTCTTGGCAAACTCCTTCCATACTGTTAGAGAACTTTTATAGATTAAAGTTGTTGAGATTATTTTAATTCTTTTTTATTCTAAGTAAATTAAATTCTCTGTCTTGTACTCTCTTGCTCATTTTATTTCATCAATGTCTATAATTTGAAAATAGGAAGGAAATTAGATTTGGGCTCACAATAAGATGATATTTTAGGGATTATAGCATCCCCTGTGATATTAAAGACGTACTCTATTGAAGAAGAAATGGCAATCCATTTTTTGTCTGTCTTGTTTCATGATATTGCCTTATGTATGTACTCCAAATCTATGCTACTTTTACAAAATCCCTAGGAAAGACCTCTGTGAATCAGCATGCTCAAACCCTTGAATCTTGAGGTTGAGACAGCATAAGATATGCAGGCCTGAAACTATTTTGCCATTCAGAGCGTATCATTTCTTCACCACAGGGGAAAACTTCAAAAAATATTGAATTCGACATTCTCATAGCAGTGCTTGTTTGCTCTCTTGCTTAGGAAAAATGTTATAGCAACTCTCACACTTATGCCATTTCTGAGAATTGAAGAACCACAGAGTGTTAGAACTGAAGTGTTTCTTAGATATGATTTCGTTATTCAGAGGAACTAAATTGTGCTTCCAGTGTTCATCCACATGGAAAACCCAGGAGGCAAATAGATAGGGGGACCCAAATTGAGACTCCCATCTATTTTTCTCTGATCTCACATTTGAGACACTTAACATGGTCATTTTTATCCTTGGACTCAAGATGCAATTGGAAAAAAAGCAAAAGTCACACCTCTGCTCCCTGCACGTGCCCGTCTCTTTCAAGGACCAGGAACTCTTATATTTCACTATGTTTTACTTCCCGATTTACCCCAGGTCAAATGCTCTCACTGTCAACAAGTCTGTGAGGATCACGAGATTGAGCTTTAAGCAAGGGTAGTAGAAATGTGTTACCGTGAGCTTTGTAACCTCGAGCAAACTATGTAGCTGTTTTGAACCTCAGTTAGACCACCTGTAAAATACAGGCAATAATGATATTTACTCATAGCATAGTTGGAAGAATTTAATATGCCAATTCCTGGAATGAATTTATTACAACACATAGAAACCCTCAACAAATAATAAACACTGTTGTTGGATTTACTATGTCTGACAAGTGTGTAGGGGTGGAAGTGAAGATGGTTGGTTTCTTGATACATGATTTTGTGTTTCTCAAAGAGCAATAATGTATTGGTTCCTGTTACAAAATTTTCATCTTTAAGTAAACACTTCATTGAATTATAATATACATGCAGAAAGTGAATCATGTGTGCTACATTCAAATTTTCACCAAATTAATATATCTTTGCAATCACCACCAGTAGGATGTAAGTGGGTTCTTTCCTGCCTCCTTAGTCACTACTCTCCTAATTATTATCCATTAGTTTTCCTGTTTTGGAACGTTCTATGAAAGGAGTTTCTGTGAATGGACATCGTGTCTCATTTGTGTTTACGAGACTGATTCATAGTACTATGTATATGTATGAACGTATCAGTATATGTTCACTCTCATCACATGCAAATATCACAAATTATTTATCTATTCTAGAGGTGATGGACCTTTGGGTTATTTTCAATTTGAGCTTATTATGAATAAAGCTACTGTGAAAATTCTTGTATATGTCTCTTGATATTCACAGATGTGTCTTTCTCTTGGATATAAAGCCAGGAATAGAACTTCTGGGTTGTAGTTTATGTGTATGAGTAGACACTTTTAAATAGCTTGAGTAAATAGCATGAGTAGCTTTTAAATAGCTTTCCAAAATTTATACTCCCGCTGGTAGAATATGAGAACTACAGTTGCTCCACTTCTTGCTAATACATACTATTATTTTCACACTGTTAACTTTCAAATATCGACTCTTCTGTTTGGTGTATAGTAGTGATATCTCGTAGTTCATTTCCCTAAAAGAGCTGAGGGCTTTTTGTTATTGTTGTTGCTGGTTGTTTCTCTTTTCATGTTTCATTGACCAAATGAATTTCTTATTTTGGAAAATGAATTTTTTACCCATATTTCTATTGGGGTGTTTACTATTTTTCTTATTGAATTTTAGAAGTTCTTTACTTATTTTGGATCCATGTGTTTCATATGTATATTCCACAAATAATTCGCCCCCGCTTAATAGCTTGCCTTCTACTCTCTTAAAAATACATATATTTTTAAGTGGTTGCTTGAGTACATTTTCTTTTATTTTCAAAGATTTTATTTATTTATTCATTTTTAGAAATGGGGGAGGAGCAAAGGGAGAGGGAGGGAGAGAGAGAATCTCAAGAAACTCCACACTGAGCTCAGAGCCCAACACGGGGAGCAGAGCCCAATGTGGGGTTGAATCCCATGACCCTGAGATCATGACCTGAGCCAAAATCAAGAGTCAGATGGATTCTCAACTGACTGAGTCACCCAAGTGCCCCTCAGTGATATAGTTTGATAAACAGAAGTCCCTAATTTTAATGAAGTTGAATTTAACTTTTTTTTAGTTAGTACATTTTGTTTCCCTGATTTGGATTTATTTGTTTGTTTGTTTATTTATTTATTTTCCAATCAGAGGCTTTGACCATTGAGAAGATCAATTAAAGATTACATTATAAAAAGGAAAAAATTACATTTTAAAAATGTGTTAGAGAAAAATTAAGAAATTCAGGGTATCTGCTTATTACTACCAAAATAGAATTTATTCATTTTAGTTCATTATGTGCAACCCCTAAAATACTCAGTTCTATATATCAATGTGAGTTAAAGGAGAGAAGGATAAAACAACAAAAATCCAAAGAGATATAAGGAAGTAAGAACAAAAAACCTAGCTAACAAGTCAAGAAAGCAGATACAGAGGAACAGAGAAACACTGAGTATGAGGGAGGAGTCAAAAACTTGACCAAAGGGGATAAGAGAACTTATAAAGAATTGAAGAAAAAAAAGGATTGAGAAAGAAAAGAGATGGACAGAAAGACACAGAAGATTGGAAATTCAGAGGTAGAGGCTCCAATGATGCCACACTGCTTCAAGTTGTGATCACCCTCTTCAAGAGACATCACCCTCTGATATAGAGGTAATTACAGTTTGGCTAGTGACTTACCCACGTTCAAAGGTCTTCTACTTAAACCTGCCCGGCATTGTTTGAGGTAAACTGTAGCCAAGATGGGAATTGGGGTAGGTATTATTCTTTGGACAATGGCAGCTGAAGTCAGAACAATACTTGAAGACTACTTAGTATCCTACTCATCAACTCTGGGCCTAGAGTTTTTAATGCTGATTTCAAAGAATTCCTCTAGATAATGTTCATTGTATTAATGTTTTATAGATTCAATGTTGTTTCTCATTGGGAGTGCATATTATGTCCTTTTAAAAATTGATCTTGTCTCAAATCTTTTTCTGTAACAATAAATAAAAATGACTCAGTGTGTAGAAACTAAATTGCTCTTGTTATTAGGCTAATATTTTCTGAACTGTGGGTTTTGACTCCAAAAAAGTAATTTTATGAGTTGTAATAAGCAAAAATTTATAATATGTAGATGTGAAAATGTCAGTGCATTAATGGAAAATATTGGTTTTTTTTTAAAGATTTGTTCATTTATTTGTTTTAGAGAGAGAAAGAGCACATGTAAGCATGGGGGGAGAGACGGAGAGAGAGGAGGAGAGAAGTCTTAAGCAGACTCCTTGCTGAGCTTGATGCAGGGTTTGATCTCAGGACCCTGAAATCATGACCTGAACTGAAACCAAGATTTGGACACTTAACCATCTGCTCCACCCAGACACCTCAATGGCAAATATTGTTTTGTGAAAATTTTGCTCTTTATATATGTGTGGCTATTGTAGATTTCATTGTGTTTCAGATTATGGATTGTATTCATTTTCTAGGCCTGCCATAAGAAAGTATCACAAACTCAGTGGCTTGAGCAACAGAAATGTATTGTCTCACAGTTCTGGAGGCTAGAGGTCTGAGATCAAAGCATTTGCAGGATTAATTCCTTCCAAGAGTCGTGAGGGAGAGTTAATTCCATGCCTATTTCCCACCTGATTTGCTGGCAACCTTTGGCATTCCTTAACTTGTAGACCCATCTCCTCAATAACAGCCTTCATATTCACGTGACATTCTCTTTATGTGAATGTTGTTCTCTTTCTAGAAATTTCTCCTTTTTTTGTAAGAAAACTGAGATATTGAGTTCAGTCCCCCCCAATGACCTTATCTTAACTCATCTGCAAAGACCCTATTTTCAAATAGGGCCATATTCATGGACACTGGAAGTTAGGACTTCAACATCTTTTGGGGGGATCCACTTCAACCCAATTAGCTTTAACCCCTAAAGCCAGGCAAAATTGTATATTGATTTGAAGATGCAATATGGTATAAAGTATACTGATTTGGGGTGGTCCTCTCTGACCCTCATAACCACGCAGATAATTTGTATGATTCTAATTATACCTCTTTCTATTTAAGCAGCCAATGCACATCTTTCAAGGTGTTTAGAAAGTTAATGAGGAAGCTGAATAATAATCTTGAAGGCCATGTTTATGTCCACCTAAGCTTGCTTTTTTTATCCACCTTTCAAGATATAGCCAACACTTATATAATACTTTAGTAATTTATTAAAATATATTATCAAAATATAAGGTTTTTATTAATCAAATATAATCTGTGAGATTGTGTTCTGTGGGAGGATATATGTAGATGCCAGATATTTACAACTAGCTGCATGTATTTATTCACTGATTCTTAATCACACACTGTATGCAGTCATCAGTTTTCTGACAACCATCTGCTTAGATGTCACTCATTCCTTCCACCCCATCTAGTTGAAATTAAAATATTGACAGAAATAATTTTTGCATGGAATGTGGAAAAGCTAATAGGGGTGGTGAAACTAGATTGGTTTTTGCATGCATTGCCCCTGACAATATCCTGACAATTTTTAGCTTACTTCTTCAAATCGTGCAGTACTACAGGAAAATAAAATATAAAGCAAAGATCTGAACAAAGTATAAGCTTGGTTTCTTCTGATGGTCTTAAAACAATCTTGAAAAGTAAAAAAAAGAAAAAGAAAAAGAATGAAAAAGAGAGAAAGAGAGAGAAGGCTACCAAGCTGTAACCATCATATTTTGTGATGATATATGAAGTTAGAAGAGTGGCACTAGTGGAGATAAAATGTTATTCTGTCCTTTTACAAGTAGATAATGACAATAACAACAATAAAACATAAGACATGAAATATATTTTTAATGGAATTGAAAAAGCATATCAAATGAAAAAATATTCCAATTGTAAATTCATTTTGAAATTCTTAATAAATCTAGGATGTTCTTTATTGAACATATTTAATATTTAAATAATCCAACTCTGAAATTCTTTTTGACCTTAGCAACATGAAAAATTCCAAGTTCAAGTTTTAGAATTTCTTCAGGTGGCATATTATTAAACTAGATACTTGATTTCCTACTCTTAAAAAACTCGTAAGCTAATTAAAAAAAGTATGCCACTAAATGGTTTGGGTTTATCCTCCCAAAACAGAAAGGGGGACAGATGACTCATGTACTTAAAATTTATTTGGTATAAAAAATTGCATCCACGCAGTCAACAGATAAATCAATGAGTCAGCAACTTGGATTATGGTAAGGGCATGCACTGACAAGAAGGAGAGGGGGCGAGACGACCAAGTGAGTGGCTAGTTGAAGGAATCAGGATTAGTCACAGGAGCCATAAGAAAAACAGAAACAAGAAAAATGATGAAATTGTTTCCTCTGTGCTCTTTCCAAAGGCATGGGAAAGTGTTTTCCATACTTGAATCACAAATGCCCAGTATAGAGACAACCTTTTGGCAATAATGCCTGGATGTCTCAAAGACCTGAACAACTTCATTCTAATCTCCCTTTTCTAAGCCTCATCTCTGGCCAGTTCTCTTCCTATATCTCACAATAGGCACATTTCTATTTCCTACAAAGGAAAATACATCGTTTTTTTTGTTTGTTTTTGTTTTGTTTTAAAGCCAAGCAAGTATATCTTGAACTTCCATTATTGGAAAGGTGTTTCATGTCATCTTACATCTATTCATTCATGTTTTTGTCATTTATAATACAAATTTTCAAGCAAGGCTGATGGGGACTACAGATGAGGGAGAAGAGCTCACGGTCCTTTGGGACTGGCGGGAGGTGTACCATAAGTAAATGGATGAGCACAGTGCAGTATGATTAAGATGATGGTAGAGGGCGGAGGAATGGAGAATAAAGTGGGAGGTGTGGGAAAATGTTTCACAGAGGAAGGAATCTTTGAGTGGGGTTTGGAAGGTAAAAGATAAGTTTGAAAACTTAAACATTAGCATCTTGGGCAGAGGAAATACTATGTCCCAAAACAAAGTTGTGAAAAGTCTTAGCTTAATAAGAAAGAAATTGAGTGTGATTAGATCAGATAAAAAGAATGTTCGTCCGGAGGGTAGGCCTCAGATGTTGCTGTTCTTTTCTTGCTTCACCTTTCCTAGATCAGGAAGGAGTTCTAATTCACACATGAATCTCAGTTTACTAACACTACCCCATTAGCCATGGAGCGCTGCCAGGTCAGAGGAGAGCACGATCAGAGCCCATATAAGCTAAGGAGGCAATGCCACACATCTTACATGGCAAGTCCCCTCCTTTTTTTTTTTTTTTCTTTTTTAAGATTTATTCATTTACTTAAGGGGGGAGGTAGGGGCAGAGGGAGAAGAACAGAATCTCAAGCAGACTCCCCGCTGAGCACAGAGCTGGATGTGGGGCTCGATGGGGGGCTGGATCTCATGACGCTGAGATCATGACCTGAGCTGAAACCAAGAATCTGATGCTTAACTGATGGAGCCACCCAGGTGCCCCAAAGCCCCCTCCTTTCAAGCTGACTATAACTCAAGACAACGTAGAATGGTCTATGGGCTATATGAAAATATGGACTTCAGGAATTGGCACATATGATTAGGCCAGTATTTCACAAGTGGATTTTACTGTCAAGAACTGTGCTTCTGTTGAAAATGTAGCAGGAGCTAGGGGGCCATGAATTACAGCTTTGTCCTAGTGAACACTGAAAAAAAAGCTGAAGTCAGGGAAATTAAGAGACTTTCCCAAGGTCATACGATGTATTGGTGAAAGGGCTGGTGCTGGAATGAGGGCTTCTGGCTCCCAGGCCGGTATCATTTCCATTGTACCACGTGCTGATTCTGTCAAATGGAGGTGTTTGCTGACATTTGAGAGATCTAAGGAGTTCAACACATGAAAGAAATCATAAGTTCCCTGAGGAACTTTGAAGTTAATAGACTTCTAATCACCTTTTTCTGAGCAATCTTGCCTTAAATTGGCACTTACTTCTGGATTTGCTATAATGCAAACTTCCCTGAGCTTTCAGAAAGAAAAACAAAAACAAAAACAAAAACCAACTCATTCTTTTTTTGTTTTCATTTTTGTTTTTGTTTTTTAGATACCCTCTACAGTGTCCACCAGTGTTGACCTGGTTGGGACGATCTGATATTATCTGTGTAATTCAGATTTAACTTGCTTTCAGCCAGGGTCCCAGGGGAAAAGGAGAGCACACTTACAAGGATCCACTGAAGAGACGTCAGTGAAAGAACTATTGACGAAGAAGTGGGTGGGATTAAGGGAAGCTAACAAGGCATGATGAGTCACTTCGGGACTAGCAACTGTAGGAGGGAGGCGGACAACCTAAGGCCAAAAGAGGGAAGGGGGGAAAACTGCTCCTGGAATCTGGAGGGAACATTTGCAGATCAAAGAGATGGCCCTCAGATATAAACTGTGGCAATAAATATAGGAATATAGTCATTGCCAATCTGAGGCACGGCGGGGAGGGAGCCAGTAATTATAAATACTCCAATTTCTTCCTGCCCTCTGATATCCTCAGTGCCTCAATTTGATCAAACCGAACAGAAAGTCAGAGGAGAAGGCCATGCAAGTCGGTCCCCAAGGACACAGAGCAGAACGGATAAAGTGGAGAGTGGATCTGGAGGAGAAAATGGAGACTACTCCGGGATGGGGCAAACACAAGTTCATCCCTGCCGGCCCAGGTTCTGTCTTCAATCCCGCGGTCGCACAGCGCTTTCTGGAGGTGCAAACTCCACAGACTGCTCCGATTTCAGAAAGTTTACCTAACACTACTGGGAGAATTATGTAAATATGAATAGTTTGGCTGAGCGGTGACTAAGGAGAGAGGGAAACATGACCTCCATCTGCAAGCAGTGGTGGGAATGGAAATGATTTCCTGCGGGAACGCGCCTGGTATTACTGTTAAATCATTTGTATACTGTTAAATGAGTTGTGTGCTGGTGGGGCAAAGAGGTCTTAGAACTGTGTTTGCTGGCATTCTCCCTACCTCCATCATTGTCTACAAGCATTTGAAAGGTTGAAAAAACAGCCAGAGAAGGCTCTGATTCAAGGTGATAGAAACAGGTACAGTATAGTAAAATCAGGAGAAAGATATTGTAAGAAAAAAACATAACGGTGTTCATAGCAGAAGAAGTTAATCTTTTATTAAAATATTCTAAGGGAATAAAATATGAGAAAGCTCTTCTTTTGCATATTTAAATCAGAGTGAACAGAACTCTAAAAACTTACTGCTGAAGATAATCGTGGTGTAGAAAAAAGATACATAGTTTATTTTTCGTTTGCATATGTAGCAAGTACACTTAGCAACATTAACAAGCTTTAGCAAGCTTCAGGTTGAAGATTCGGCTAATTGATATTTACTTTTATTATCTGAATATGGTTTCTGATACCAAACATTTATAAATCTCTGAAGATAAAAATTCTTTTTTTCCCCCTTCTGGTAAAATGCTGAATATGTAGTTTAAAAAAACGTAATAAAAATTTTATGAAAAGGGGTTTTGGTATTAGGCTTGTTTTCAAGGAATATATTGAAAGCATAGTATAAGCCTTCCTTTTAAAATTTCAATTAAGTTAAGCATATATTGTGTACCTAATGAAGCTAACCATTTTTCAAATTTAAGAATTTTCTACCTGACCTGACAGATTCTAGTGGACAAAAACTATGTCTTATATTTTACTGTTTCTCCTACACGCCCAGCCTAGTCCCTTAAGTGTAAATTAGAGTATAAAATTTCATTAGATAATGTGGTATGATCTGAACAATAATTTCCATTACTGACCATTCTGTGTCTGATGTGGCTCTAAAAACATGAGATGTTTTCCATCCATTGACAACTCCTGAAAACTTAGGAGACATTTCTATCTTTGTGGAAGGGGATACTGAAGCTGGAGAAGCTAAGCACTTTGCTTAAGATGATGCAACTAGTAAGTGGCAGAGCCAACATTCACACCTGAGAAATCAGATGCCAGATTTTGAGTTTATTACCATAACGCCACACGATTTTAAAGGTGAAGATAAGGTGGGGCCAGAACATAGGGAGTCTTATGTACTAGGACAGTAGGTTGTCAACTGAGCAACATTGTAGGTTTTAACACAGTAGAGTGCCGTGATCAAATTTCTCTTTTAAGACGAATATGTTCTCTTTTTTTAAGGTTCAATTAAGGCAGAGAGAAAAACTGTGTGTTTTTAGTTCCATGCACTGTTTACTTAACATTCATCCAGGGGCTAAAATAAGCTTTGATAGTGAAGAAAATAAATAGAGTTAATTCTATAATTCAGTGTATAATTCAGGTTTTTAAGCTATTTTTAAAAACCTTTGTTCCAATAATATTTTCTGTGGACACTGAATATGAAAAATATATGAAGGAGTTTAAAATATCTTATTCTGGTCATTCTGGGAGGAAAAAGGAGTTTTTGAGAGTAGCACTTTAGGAAACTGGGAGCCACAACCCACTTTCCCAATGGCTCTTCCTCTTCCCCTACCTGTTATGTCTCCCGACAGTGACTTTAAGACCCAGGGCAGGCTAGTTTCTGCAACAAACAACTACAAACTTTAAGTGGCTTAACGCGTCAAAGGCTTTTTTCCCCTTTTCTCATCTTCTAGTACAGTGCAGGTTGGAGGGGGTAGGAGAAGCCTGGTTCATGGTTACTTAGAGTCAGGCTGGGGGAGGTTCCACCACCTTTCATAGGTGGAAGTAAGCATCCAACCAGCATCTAACTGGGCATCCAAGGAATGCCCAGGAAGCGAGAAAGCCCAGAGAAGGCACCCCCCTACTTAACTTCTTCAGCTCACCAGGGACAAGTCACTTCAGCTCACACTTCATTGGCAAGACAGAGTGACAGAACTCCACCCTGATGGAAAGGGCCAGCAGCTATAATGTAGCTATGTAGTATGTTGGGTGAATATCTCTGTCATGGCAACTGCATTACAAATTGAAATGAATTTGAAATGAAATTAATCAAGTGAAAACAAAGAGTAAGTTGCCCAGCGAAGCATGGCATTTAAGAGGTGGAGCCAGGACTTGAACTCAGGCCTTCTAACTTCAAACTCCACACTCAGAACAGTGAGTGCCCCGAGGGGGAATTCAGTCCTGGTGTGTCCTGGTCTTGTGAGGACAGAGTAGTAGCGACAGTGATGGTGGCCCTCAATCTCTGGTCTTCACTTGGGAGCACAGGTTGACTCTTCAATAAATGTCATTTATTTTTATTATTGTATTAGGTTTCCAATAAAAGATAACATTTTGGGAATTATTTTAAAGGAGATGGGCCATTTGACAAATGGGAAGTTAATGTGAATGGGACTTCTTCCAAAGTCATTAGAAGGCTTTTTAAAAAAGGTACAAACACAGGGACTAGAAAAACGAATGAAAGGAGCAAGAGAAGGGCTCATGGCCCTGCAGTGGGAAGAAGGATCTTTGTGCTAGCTGATTTGCTCCTTCTTACCTTCTTTTTTTTTCTTTTTTAAATATTTTATTTATTTATTTGACAGAGAGAGAGAGACAGATCACAAGTAGGCAGAGAGACAGATCACAAGTGACCAGGGAGCCCAACGTGGGGCTCGATCCCAGGACCCTGAAATCATGATCTGAGCTGAAGGCAGAGGCTTTAACCCACTGAGCCACCTAGGTGCCCCCCACTTCTTACCTTCTGTTAGGCTTCTGCCCCTTGTCCTTTCTTAACTTCAGTGGTCCAGCAACACGCCCTTTCTTTTGATCTGGGCAAAATACTTGCATACTTGAGCCTCAGATTCCTAAGAAAAAGTATGAATCACATCATTTCCACAGCTCCTGCTGTTGTGGTTCAGTTCTTCAAAATACCTGAAATTCCAGGGTCTTAGTACCTACTAATTTTTAAATATGTTTCTTTTGCTATCTCATTTTTGGACAACTTCAAGTTGTGGGTCAGACTAGTTTGAAGATATAAATGTTTATGTTCTGTATATGTAGGTGTTAATTCCAAGTCTGACTTTAAATATTTTCATATAATGTTATGCCATTAACCTTTCTCTTTATACATTTTCATTGACTTTCTGTTTTGTTTATAGGGTGAGGTTTTCACAGTGTAATTTGGCAATGGGATCGTGGAAAATTTTAGGATTTAAGGAAATCCATAGGAAATGAGAGTGGGAGTGTGTTTTCCTGAAGTTAACGGAAAAAACTTAAAAATTAGACTGACAATAACATTAAGAAGTGGCACGCTCTGTTGATGAATGTTTCTGTGAATATTTTAGTAGAAGATAAAAATTAGAAATACAATTATTTAGACCTTGGCTGCGAAAAGCAAACAGCATTTCATCTATTTTTTTGTATTAAAGAAACAGAACCGTTTATCTATTAAATTAAACTGGAGCATGCGATCATCAACCTAACACACACAAAAAGAAGTCTATAAAAACTTCAGTTGTTTTCATCTCAGCATGATGATACCCCCCCTGTGAGGTTTATAATTCTCAATTAAAATGAGTAATTCAATGAAAGAACAAGTCCCATGAGGGGAGATGACAAGAAGGAATCCTAATGTTAAAGAAATATTTTCCCATGGTAAGTCTGTTATGGTTGGCGATGGTGCTAACATACCTTTGCCCACAGTCTTGGATTTTTATGTTAATGCAATAGTGCTAGAAATAAATTCAGGAACAGAAATTGAAAACTGCTACTCTTGTATGACTAATTGCATTTCTTTGTATTGAAGTTGTCCTATCTGGTGAATACATCTTTTGGTTATTTATATTATGGATAGTAGTATATGTGATACCACATCTTTTGAAGCTGTGAATTGTTCTGCCTCTAATTCCATACGTCTTCATTCATATCTGCTGCGTTTCCGCCATTTTGCTAGGCTTTGCCATAAATGTCTAATTTATTCCTCAGAATATTCCTACTTTCTTTGAGTAAGTGAGGTGACTTGGCTGAAGTCACACAGATTTTAAGTATGCAGGATTCAGACTGAAATCTTTTGAAAGTCTCTTTCTATACAGTCGAATATTGGCCTGTTTATTTTTTATCTCTTCAACTGATGGTTTTGCACAAACTGAACATTTTTTAATGCATAGGCCCTGGAACAAATGTAAGGATAGGATCCTGCATATTGTTGAACTTCAAAGAACACTTGGAGGGACAGGCTTTGCACCCAAGTAGGTAGAGTTGCAAGGCTAAACGGCCAAGCACCTTCCTTGCCAACCTCCAGTAAGTAAATTTCCTGTGGCTCTAGGTGTTTTGGAATGGTCAAAGCCCTCAGTTAAGTGCAAAAGTGCTTCCTAGGGCAAACGTATTATGGTCTTAACCATTAATACCTTAGTCTGAGTTATTTTTTAGATCTTATCTCCAAATAGAACCAAGGGGCATGAGACATAGGACAAGGAAATTGCAATAGTTACTTTAGAGTCACAGATGTGGGGAATGCTTGGAAGTGAACAGCTAAGAGGATGCCAAAACGGAGTTCTGTCTTGATCACTTCTAGCACATATAACATCTTTCTATGAATTTATAAAAGTTTTCCTATGTGAAGATAAATTATAAAAAAACCCCAAAAAACAAAAAAACCTACTCATCCTGGGTGGTTGAATTACTAAAAGATATCTTCTTACCCTGTTCCCCCAAATGCTGTTGCCTCAAGCTAAGGCACAAAGGTTGATGACGGAAGTCTGAGCTGGACTTCAGCTCCACATATTCCATTTGGCTGAGTACTTTTGTGCACAACATGTACAACCTTACTTGGCAGCTCCAGCTTTTCCAACTATATTGCATGAGGTCCTAGGGCTCTAGAAAGGGAAAGAAAAATATGCTTATTGTAGAATTGAGAACCAAGTTTATTTAAAGCTGAAACTTACTCTGTTCTTTGGGGTATCCTGGCACCAATGAACTCTAGCAGCTTTACACCCCAAGAGGCTCACTGAGGCCCCGCCCTGTTGGGTAAGAGCTGGGATTAGCGTGGAAAATATGAGATTTGATCTAGGCAGAATCACGGTTATTTAAAGATGTCAGGGTGACATCCCTCGAGTACTTAGCCTGGAAAAGATTCTAGGTGCTTTTAGTTATTTACCAAAGGAATATCAATTATTGCGGAATTCAAGGCAGTCCGTAGGGATTGCAACTTTATAGCAGTCCACAAAGAATTCAAAATTCTTCTGGAAAGAAGGTATTATTTTAATTCCCAAGTAAGGGACCTCACCTTTCTCTTTAGGCACTAGTCTTGAATATTTCTTGAACCAGTTATTTAGTTAACAATATTCTATATTGATACATTCTTTTCTTTTTTTTTTAATTTGACACAGAGAGAGAGATCAGGTCACAAGTAGGCAGAGAGGCAGTCAGAGAGAGGGGGAAGCAGGCTCCCTGCTGAGCAGAAAGCCCAATGCGGGGCTCGATCCCAGGACCCTGAGATCATGACCTGAGCCGAAGGCAGAGGCTTTAACCCATTGAGCCACCCAGGCACCCCTATATTGATACATTCTTTTACTATGTTTATACTGTTAGCTGCTGTAGTCACTACAAAAGTACTATATCTTGTCATAAAAATTTTTGAAAGCACAGAAATAATGAAATAGAAATTAATTTCAATTCCACTAAGAGATACAAGTCTCATCCCACACTGGTATTGACTTTCCTTGTGTCTGCCATCGTCTTCCTTTCTATTTAGTTAAAATCAGAAAGATGCTTCCTGTTTGTTGTCAGGATCAGGAAGTGTATTGCAGACCTAATATCAAGGCCAGTCCAGTTTGGGGCCCTTTGACCTGTTTCCTGTTTCTTCTTTTATCTATCTTCAGATAGATAAATCTGGTAGCCATGCATTCTATCCAATCATAGTTGCAGTTATTTCTGATAACCAGTTTGTTGATGATAAGTTGATTTTTACTTTTGGGGTTTGGGGAGAAATAACAAGGGCCACATTCTTTGAATTGCTTTGATTCTATAAGAGTCTTCAGTGATGTCCTCCTTCAATGCTTGGGAGCCCAGCAGTCAGGCTGCAAAGATGCACACCTCTTCTTCTCTTCCAAGCCATTCATTTCAACCTATGTATCAAACGAATATTGAGGGTCCTGCTTAAAGAATTGTCTGTCTTCAGAACTGTCATCAGAATTTTGACAAAATCTGAAGTTTGGGAGCCAAGTCTGAGTCGTTATGTACAAAAATATGTGGATTCATGGTGGTGGATAGAAGGAAGGAGGAGTGGGGTTGGGTGGGATATTTAGACGAAAAGGCTCGAAGAAAGAACGAGGATATTTTTAAATTTTCCATTCATTGTTCCCTGGCATCCGGACTGTTTGCTGATAAAAAGGCGAAAATAAGCATGAATTTTGTTTTAATTAACTCTCTAAGATTTGTCTACCATTTAGTTGCCCCCTCCCACCCTCATCTGTTATTTTGTTCACTTTAGGGCCATAAATATTATTAATCCACAGAGATTTCTTTCTGCTTCTCTTAGTTAATTAAAGATACTCTAGCATTTATCTTATGCTACCACCAGGAGGGCACAAAAAGTGAAATATTATATTGCTAGATAGTTCATTCATTAGCATAAAATAATCAGTGGGATTGTGTACTGGAGTTTCAAATACCTCCACCAGACTTTCTTTTAAAGGACAAATGTAATCAGTCAACAGAAGAAAATAGAAAGGGAAAGGAAAAGAGTAACAAATGAAGGAGATAGGCAACTCCGAATGCACATATTACTTTTTAGAGACACTCTAGCCAGGGAAAGAGCTGTAATAACTCCCTGCCCACATATCATTAGTAAGAGACACAATGGCCAAGTCTTCCTTCATCTGTTTCAAGCTGTGTCATTCAGTCAGGAGGAGAAGGGGGGGCACTAGGGCAGCTGTCAGGAAAAAAATAAAAAACTCCCACTAAAATGATCATTCTTATATTTTACTTACTTTATTTTATATTAATGGTTTTATTACAAAAAGAAACTATGATGTAAACTTCATGTATCATTCACTTACAACATTTTAGACCAAACCAAGCAGAACCCAACACTAGACAGCTCCACTATTTATATTCCTCTAAGGGTAGCTCATCCTGCCCTCTTTTTCCACCCTCAGTGTTTTTCTTCCTTCAGGGAGAGATTCTATATCAGTGTTTCATATCTCCTCTGGGTGGACTTAAAGGCCAGACACATTGATTATTAATCATTATATTGGGGTTTCTCTCCTTTCTTGACCAATGACACAATCTGCAGAGCATGATAGGTACACTGTAACTGACATCTGTACTGAAAGAAAAAAATCAGGTTATGGCATATATATCTGCACTAATAAAAAAAGCCATCTTTCAAATCCTCCTTTTGTAAGTCTTACTAAAAAGACCACTGTGTTACAAATGCATAGGCACTGAGCCATAAATCCAGTAACAGAGACATATCTAAAAGCCCATTTTGGGACATTCTTTACTTGGACTCTTGGGACACTCCAGGCTTAACAAGAGTCACTTTTTTTTCTAGGTTGTGCTGCTGATGAATACCAGGGAGAAAACTTGAAACATATGGGATTTTCTGGCCCTATTAGCTGGCGGTGCTCTTTTACTTCATCTATTTCGGTGTACATCTTTATTTGTGCAAATGACTCAACTTAAAATCACTTGCCATTCATGCTTTATCAAACTCATTGGCTTTCTGATGTCAGGGCATATTTGAGGTGTATTCGTGACCATCCGTTTATAGCTTTCTGTGATACGGCATGACCTTTCATGAGGTTCAGAACAGGAGAAATCCAGTGTAATAGTTAAAAGCATGGGTTTTTGGTAAGGGTGATAAGGTCTGAACCATGGCACTTGGCCTAACTCTATGACCCTCCAAGAAGTTCAGTTTTCCCAACTCCAGAGTGGAAGTAATAATAGAAATACAAACCTAAAGCTCAGCGCCTACATCTAGCTCAGGGCCTGCTTCACAGTGAGTCCTCACTAAGTGAAAACATTATCCCTATGATTGTCGGAACGGCCATATCAGGATAACCAGTAAACAAGGTGACTTAAATAATTCCACTGAACCAAAAGGCATAAACCAATGTTATCCTGAGTCTAGTGGGACATGTAGTCGACCTGAGTATTGTAGGCTGCAGGCAATCTCCATATCAGCATGAGGAAATTCGATGTGGAATTACTCATCTTGATGCAATGTTGAGAGATACTCAGAGCAACCAGAGTAACAAACCAAGGGACGGAATGTTGTCGCTGTTGTTGTTGCTTATTTTCTTTTCCCTTTTCTTCAAAACCTGTGTTCAGTGTGGGAAGGAAGAGTTTGTAGCCATGCCTTTTAGTTTTGTCCATGCTTCCACACATACAAGGGTAGTCTCTCCTTTGGTCACACCGTTTCTGACTGTAAAGGACAACATGGATTTATGCTTAGTGACCTCTTGCAAGTTTTCTTTCTTTGCTGCAAAATTATGGGGAGCAACAACTTGATTTATTCTATTAGTTTTGAACTGTGCTGCCAATAAGTAAATTGGTTCATGGTAATCACAGTATTCACTTCGATTAAATGATCATCAATTGAGTTATTTGCCTTTTTGCATGTAATTTATTATGGTCTACTTTTCTCTTTCAATTAAAAAGTTGACATGTATAATTTACTTGTTTCTAGGGATTACAAATAAAGGAACTAGAATTCTAAAATTATTATCTTAAAGATTTAACCATTAGAAATGTTTATGATTCCTTATATTTTACTGACAGTACCTGATTAGGAAATCATTTCATTGTATGCAATCAAAAACAATTATTTCCTTATGCAAAATCCACCTCAGGAAAAAGAAGAGATGAAACAGATGAGAAAACACATTTTACCTAATGATTTTCTTTCAGGAAAAATATTGCTATCATGATCCTTTTTAATTAAATAAGAATTTAGCACTTTTGCGTGTGTGTTCTTAATGTCAGACTCTTTGGTTATCACACTTACACCTCTGTTATTAATGTTAGCCATGGTTTGCAGATGAGGAAAAGCTAGTTATCAATGAATAATTCAGATTCCATAACTGTCAGACCTCATTATTTTAAATAGGGCCTGGTAGTTCCAGTTGTAACCAGCTAATTGCCTCGTTTAAACTTAAACTGTTAGACTATTTCACATAATTCCAATTTTAAGAAACTTTAAATACATTTAAAATTGCTGTAGTACATAGAGCAATTTGCCTTACATCAATCTAGAAGAACAAAAGGCATTCTGCTCGTGATATCTTCAAATAAGAATTAAAATTTATTTTAATTGAATCCACTAGCTGTCAGGAAATGCTTACTGAACATAGCATGAACAAAGTGCTTTTAATTTATAAAAAATAAAGTAAGAAGCTGGAGACTGAATAGTTCCGCTTAAAATTTGATCTCTCTTGTTTAAACATATTGCCAAATAGAAGTCCAAAACCAAATTGAACGTGATGGATAGGATCGCCAAAGGTTACTTACTGCCTTTGCTTCCTAAATCCCTGTCACTTTGAAAACTAAAACAAGTGTAACTTTCCTGGTGACTTAAAAACTCTGTAAAGCCAGTGTGGTGGCTGTGGAGGCAAGTGGCTCATTTCTTCTGTTCAGGGAAGCTCTAGTTGGCAGACCTCCTCTGGGGGCCACACCTTCAGATCTGCCTCAGTGTCCCCGCCAAAGCCGCTCCTGCCAGGCTGCTCCTGGCCTTGACTGAGCACAGTGGAGAACTAAGTATGGGAGCCAGGCCGTCGGGCAGCGTGGCGCACTGTGATGGCCGTCCTTTCTGGGACTCTTCCTCAGCCCAGCCGAAACGCTCTCAGAACTGTGTTTCTCCTATATCCAATCTTCCTTCCTTCCCTCTGTTCTTTCCCAGGTGTCAGAACTGTGCTGTGCCCTGAAGACTCTCTATACCTGTCCTGCTTGGTTTTCCCTTTTTCATTCACGTGCTTCCTCCCCCCTCCCCCCGCCCCCTCCCATCAATCTCTTAAACATCTAATTTTGTCACATTGTTTGCTTCTTGCAGGACCTGGACTGACACAGCAAGACTTCTACAATCTCTGTATGTCTAATTAAACAATTCTCTTCACAAATGTAATCCCTTTTATTTGGCTTTGATCTTCTTTAGAG
The DNA here is from genome assembly GCA_002007465.1 of Ailurus styani. Taxonomy (NCBI): domain Eukaryota; kingdom Metazoa; phylum Chordata; class Mammalia; order Carnivora; family Ailuridae; genus Ailurus; species Ailurus styani. Next base: position 690,215 of record LNAC01000174.1, read on the forward strand.
ATAGTGAGGTTTAATGGGAGAAGCTTCCCTGTAATGAAGGTCTTCATAGCATTGTTGAGACCCACATACAATCCTATTTTGTTTCTTTCTTCAAGCCAAATAACCCTACCTCTGGCGATTCTCCTGTAACCTGAATATATATTTATTTTCCATTTCCCGTGTCTTCTCTAGGCTCTTAATATATTCCAGCATGAATACATAAGAGCTGAACATGTATCTACTACTCTTATATAAACACTTTATCTTAAAATCTCACTTAACCCTTCTTTCAGTGGGGTCACTGCCTCAAGGAAAAATAAATTTGTTTATATCTCTGGTCTACAAAGCTTTGTTACTTTGATGTTAATTCTACCTTTATTTATAAATTTTGATTAGAAGCAATGTGGTTTCTTGATGTAAAAATTGCATGCTCTAATTGTAGGGGTTGGAGGAACCTCACAACAATTTTAAAAAGTCAGAAAAGGTTTATTGTGATTACTTCAGCTGTTTGGTAAGTACAATTTCACTTCTTTTTGGAAATATTTGGTAGAGGATTATGCCCATGTTCATGGTTGTGTAAATATGGAAACACTGTAACTTTTATAGCAAGGAAAAAGAAATACTTCTATGGCAGTAACTTAGTATCTGCAGACCTTGTCCCTTGTGTTGGGCAACTTCTACATTCATTCCCCAACATCTAAGGTTTCCTGTGCTGTTCCAAAGATGGGAGAAGTGCAGGAATGTGGAAGTTACTGGAGCATTTGGCTAATGTACTGAATTTTTAGCTAAGTTTAAAAGTTGTTTTAAATTTTTACTATCATGGTGTCAGCAACATTCCATGGTATTTATTAAAAGAGTGAAATTTGAAGGCACATATTTGCATAGGTGAGCTTTAACGCCACCGTCATACCAGCTTGGATACTTTGAGTTCATCACAGATAGTCTCTGAGTCTGTTTCCTCAGCGATGAAGCCAGGAGTGGAGAATGGTCGGAGATGGCACTTGACACCTTCGAAGTTCACTTCCAGCCCTGTGAGTCCGTGAGTTTAGTACCTGTGCTGCACCCACTCTCCCTTTAAAGGAAATGTTTTCCTGGTATTTAAAGAGAACACCTTTGTTTACTTTTCCAATATAAATCTGTATTGGATGGAACAGCACATAGGGTTGCCCAAATTTAATATCCTTTTCTGGGAAGAAGTTAAAAATGAACTTATTTTCCTCTGATTCAAATGTACATAGTTTCTATGTACTTAGTTTTTTCACAGGTAAGTGTTCCATTCCAGACTACCTTTGTATAGTTAACACCATAATGAGGTTTGAAAAATTTATGGATTACTTCTCTCCTTTACTCCTTTTCTCTTTTCTCAATTTACACGTAATAACTTCTGAAATATTAACACTTTCTGGAAGGTTCGTTCCCCTTCATTACCATGTGGCTTCTGAGCAATGATTAGTTTTGGTCTGCTCTGTAACCTTCTGAAAGTATAATAGGCTACTGTGAAATAATACAGTAAATATTTCCTCTTCAAGAATTCTTATATTCTGACAGGGATCCCCCCCCAGAAAACCCAGAAGATGAAACACAGACATATACAATTAATGTCAGTTACAGTTCATGCTTTCCTTCTATTGCAATAACTGAACATTTAGGAACTGAAGGGTTTACCATCTGTGAGCTATGTGTCAGCTTAGTTGTCTCAGATCAAGCTTCGTGTTTTAAATATTGTGCTCTGAGAAAAGCCCACCTCAATCTCTGAATGTCATGCTTATGATCACACTCAGATACCAGAGTAAGAGGGAGGCCTTGCTTGTCCATCTTAAAACTCTAGCACAGGCTCTACTCCTCTCCTGTGATATGTGTCTTTAGTGAAGTTAACCATTATATTTAGTAATGTACTGAATTCTACTCCCCAAAATTGAGCAGTAATGTACTATGTTTGGAGTTTTTAGATAATTACATAAATAGAACCAAAAGGTTGCAAATGTCATACTTATAATTGATTCCTCCTATACTTCGGTTTAGAATCCTATTGTAAACACTTTCTTATTAAGCACTTATTTCAATTAATTTTGTTCAAACTAATAAAAATAGATGCTTTGGGCTTTTTTTTTTGCTTTGTTTTAAAAGAGTCCACTAAAATTTAGATTTTTAAAGCCATTTTTATAATGTAATATTTATTTTAGTAGTTAGAGAAGACTTTGATTTGCCACAAATATCAGAAAGGAAGAAATGAGTTTATTGAGTAAGCATTTGGACAGAGTGGTATTTGGGGCTGTGTTGTACATTCTGACCACTGTTTAGTGTTGAGAGGCATTTGATAACCCAGGACAAGATTTAGAGGATTAAATGGTCTCCGTACACATAAATCATATTTAAGTCACATATATCTTTAAAATCACTGGAGGCTGGTGGAGGTGAGAATCCAAAGGAATATTTGCTTTCTGATATGTGAAAAATTGGAATATTCTCCAAGGCAAAGATTGGAAATATGGTCACTGTTAACACCTGTTCTATAGGGGGACAAATTCCTTGCTATGATTATGATATTGTGATGGATAGAAAGTTCCAGAAAGAAAGTAAATATAGTTTCCTAAAGATTGAGTCACACTTTCAATGTATACTGAGTGCTTCTAACATATGGTACAGATGGATCGCAAGCTACACCTGAGTGATTGACTAGTTCTAGCATTTGGTGTTTATGTTGTGATTTTAAAATAGCCATTCATTAGCCTGGGGTGTGTGTGTGTGTGTGTGTGTGTGTGTGTGTGTGTAAAAGCAGCTAAGAAAAATACTCTTTTGTGATTTCACAGAATACGGAGAGTAATGTATCATGGAACATTTATGAGCACAAATCACTGCTATTTGTTAATCACTGACTCTTAATACCTACTTAGTCAACATGAGGAACAGATGGTGGGAATATAGTTTTTTCTTCTGCAGAGCTCTAAAATGGAGAACTTATACTTCAACTTTTAAAATAACAATTCTTCCAATCCCCCCAAAATTTCTAGCAGCGGTAACTGTGGGTAGAAATGTGCATGCTGAGGGGTGGTTAACTGCAGCAGAAAGGAAGGCAGTTTGACAGTCCGTCATATTTGACATTTGTGATCTTCATCACCTCTGCAATTTAAACCCCATATTTTCAGTTCTGAAATTTTTGCACACTTGGAAACAAACTGACCTTTTGTAAAATGCAAAAATTAAAGTTAATGTAATAATTCATCATTAATACAAAGTATTGATAGATATTAGTTACATTCAACTTAACATAATAAAATAACCAGTAATCCTCCATGGGCACGTACAAGCCCTTTACACCTGTGCTGTATCATTCAGGAGTGCTCGTACTGAGCACTAGGATAGATCCTCCACTAGAAAAAATAATAGTGCAATTTACTCACATGGGAAGCAAACCCCAAACATCACGTCATTTATCCACAAACAGTTCAGTATCTATCCATAATATATCAGAACTCTTTGACGTAAGATAATAGCATTATCACATGTAAAATCTAAAACAATTCATAGTATTACTAAATATCCAGTCCGTGTACAAATTCCCCTTATTGTCACACACACTTATTTCAGTTCGTTTGTTCAAATCAGAATCCAAACAAGCTCCAAATACTGCATTTGATTCATGTGTTTCCAAGGCACTTCAAGTTAATAGTTTCTTCCTGCTCTTTTTTTTTATCATAATTCGTATATGGAAACAACTAGAATTTCCTATACACTGTTATTGTATCTTTGTATTATTATTTAACATGGTTCTTTGCCCCAATTTGATGAGATGCAAGTGTGAGTTTTTACAATGAAACTCTACAAGTGGGGCAATATATTTTCTATTGTAATCCACCAGGAAGCACATAGTATTACCTCTTTTTGGGGGGATATTTAGGTTGGAAACTGGATTTTGATAGTATCAGTTTGATCAGTCTATTATAAAATCTCTGTTCAGCTTCTCAATGAATGGTTTTCATAGCCATGGTTGATCATTGCCTTCTTCCAATAGTTCATTCAGGGATTATGTCTATTTTTGTTCTCTGAAAGTTCTATAGAAACTACTATTTCATTTCATACAATGTGTTCATTGTGGAGACCAGGGCAATATAAGTCGGAGGATGATGACAGTTTGTAACGTTTTGTTCTCCTGGGGAGGGAGAAGGGGAAACGGAAGCATTTCATTAACATGTGTGTGATTTCAATTAATCAATACCGTAAATGCAGCTATTTTCCAATATAAATGACAGTGGAGGCAACATTCCTGAGGATACTAGGATGTGACTCTACGATGTGGAGGAAGTAGCTTCCTTTAATCGTAAATCATGATTCCTATTCTAGGACTAAATATAGATACTGACTGCTTGGTGCGTTCAGCACGATTGCTCATCCATTCAACCATCTGATTCTCACAGCCACTCTGGCATCAACAAGGAAAGTATCATTTCCTCTATTTTACAGATGTGGAAACCGAGGTTTGGGGAGTTGAAATCATTTTCCAGTCTCCTCCCATGAATCCGTAGTGGAACTGGGCTCAGATCTTGGGTTCCCAACTCTAAATCTAGTGTTGTTGCTGTTGTTTTACCATGCCATACCGGAGTTATCTCTAGATTCAGGCTGCTGGGCCATTTGTTTAAATTCAGTAATACATGCAGATAAGCCATTAAATTAGAGTAAAACTGGCACATGCTTTATATGAACAAGTAAGTATAATTAAATAAGATGCATAAAATTAGAAGTCGCTTATAATAATTTTCATGGAACCATTAAAAAGTGGCAGCTATCTGCCAATTTTCATTTTTTATTGCGATTTTGGTTGCATTAGCACATCCTCAAAACTTCTTCTGAATTTCTAATACGCAAAAGATGCCAGGAATAAGCCATTTTGTCTCCACTGGAGGACTTCACGGCATGGTGTAAGAAAGAAGATAAAACAGTAATTATAGCATAGATTAGGAAGATGATGGGTTTTAGGCTTCAAACATTGTCAATTTTGACTTGACCCTAAATTTCTGTCTCTCTTATTACTGTCAGTATATCAAATGAACAAGAGTAACTTGCTCAAAACATCTCAGATACATTTTACAAATATAGCTAGTGGCTTTCTGTATCAGTAATTCCACTTGCTTTTAGGTGTCAGACATGGCTAATTACACCTCTGAAATTTTCTTCAGGTCTTTCCACCTGAAGAAATGACCTTCTCTAGTTGGTTTTAAAGGTCTACGCTCAGGTGGCTGTTGTGTCTAAGCATGGCCTTAGCAGTGGTCTTGTCACCAAAATGGGCAGACCCAAATGTCAGAGCAGGGTTCAAGGCTAGCTTTCCACAGGACCAAGCTATCCGTTTATAACTGGCTCTAAAAGAATCTGAAGGAATCTGGGACTCATTTCAAATCTAGTAGGTATGAGTGTCTGTTTCTGGGGCATAGTCCCTACAGAATCTCTGAGAATAGTTGTTTCCCAAAGTAACAGATAAAATCATAATTTTTGAGGGGTTTCTCAGACATTGGAGATTTATGTGAATGAGTTGGATGACATGCTTTCCTAAAAAAAAAAAAAAAGACACAAAAACCTAACTTCTTTTCCTGGAGGAAATGTGTGTTTTTGTCTAGAGAAAGCAGTAACAGACAGCACTAAATGATACCATGAAAGGAAAGTGAAGGAAAATAATAATACAGACATACTGTGAATACTAACATACTGAAGTAGGTGAATTTTAATATTATACATGCCTGGCCTAATGCCTGCAATGATGAGATGAAGATTTTGGTCTTGGAGATGCTCTTAAGCAGACTGGAAACACATCTGGAAGATATGTTACTTTCCTTGGTGTCTTTATCACTGACCTCTAACATTTGTGTTGTACATGAGCAAAATTTTCAATGAGATGGAAAACTCGAGACACTTCCTAGTCTCTACATCATAGAAAATCTTATAGAAGTGTCTTTATATCTCCAAAGCATCTTACCTTTGTTTTCTGATATGTACTAACATATATGTGTATGCGCATGTGTGTATATATAAATATACACACATCACCCCTCAGTATACATTTATTAGACACTTTAGTTCCACTTTGTAGAAGAGGAAACCACATTTAAGATACTAAGTACCTTAGCTATCTGAACAGGAATTAGGTATTGAGTATTTCTGACTCAAAACCAAAAGTTTTCATTTGCTTAATTTCAAAAGGTCAATGTTTACACTTCTACTGTAGATACAGTAATTTTCCTTGTGAAAATTAGGTCACCCGGAGGCTGATATAAATGATACATTTGCTGAGTCATTTGTCCTATATGTTTAATGTGGATACACCAGATGGAGGTACTGAAGTAGGATAAATGAGATGGAAATATCATGAAAACAGTATCCATGCCTGGCTGGAGGGTGTAGTGAGTACATTTTGATAAGAGGTTTCCATGATTCCTTTCACAGTAGCTCCTTAGGAATATTCTGACATTGGAGTTTAATTTCCCTAGGAACAAAAAAAATTAAATCATAATAGTATTTTGCATTGGCCCTACCTTTTTTTTTTTTTTTTTGGACTATTTTGTGAGGGAAAAACATTTTGCATTTTGAGTATCATTCCCTTTTTGGAAAGATTGTGACACTTTTTATTCTATTGTGACACTTTTTATTCTAATGTGAAAAATCATAGACATAGAGACATGTAGAGCCAGAAGACTTTTACATACCAACTTTCTTTTGAAGAAGGCCATTATTAAGGCTATAAAACTTTTTACTGTCCTATGATTTTTTATCTCCAGAAAGCATTTATTGGCACACTCACAGTGCTCAGAATTTTATACCAGGCAAGGTGCAAAAGTGAAAGAGATAAAGGCCGAGTTCACGACTAACTGGAAGAGTTATAGAAAAGCACCTAATGTGTGTGTAGTCCATGACTGTGCCCAGTAAACTTCTAAACATTCCCATGGAGCAGGATCCAGGCTTTGTCACTCAGCTTAGCTACTCTGTGGATGCTCTGAGCAAGGAGTGGGTTTGGTCCTTTTTTCCTCAGCCTGGCAGAATCAAGGACACAGCTCCAGGAACTGCAGCAAGTTTCCCTGTAACCCAGCTGGGGGCCCCTCTACAAATGGTTATTATTTGGCTTCATGATCCCATTCGTTATCATGGAGGTTGAAGCTTTTGCCACATTGATGTACATATTCCTAAGTGGTAAGAAATTGAAGATATCATAGTCTTCAGTTACCCATGAGAAGTATATTGTCCACTGTGACCTTTTTGAAACACACAATAAGAAGTATATTTTTCATTGTGATATATTTTTGTAACCACCATTGTGAGCCATTATATACACACACACTTAACACAAAAATTTCACAAAAATACTTATACTTGCTATGAGCACTGAACTCCAACATTTTCTTTACTTGCTTGTTTTATTTTAATTTATATTTCTACTCTTTTGGAGATTATTTTAAACATGCTAGTTGCTACCTACTGAATTTATTTCATATCCCATTTAAGCACCTGGATTTATTGACAGAATGACTTTGTGCTAAAGAAGTTGCAGAACTGAAAAAAATTACAGAAACAATCTTTAAATAGAATCTACTTGATGTTTATAAGAAAATAAACTGATATGATGTTCAAGTAGAAAGTTACTAATTTAGAAATTGGTTAGTTAGGTGTGGTCAGATCTAATTTGTAGCTTGAAACATGTTTTCCCTGCCCTACATCTTCAATATCTAGCACAGTGTTTACTCTAGGAGTTTATAAATAATGCTTTGAATTTAGTTAAAACAACTAGTGTGGCTATAGAAATGGATAAAAGTTGAAGATGAAAAACTGTGATGGAGAAAGGGTCTGAACAAATTGGGTACTTTTTCTGCTTGACTTTACAAAAGAAACAGAGTACCAAGATTGTGTGAATTTTGTGAACTTAGGTTGAAGATTAAAGTTAAGATTTTTAAAGAAATCTTAAGTTTAACAGATGTTTTTAGGAGTAAGTACATGGCTGTGCCTAGTGTTGGATAGAATTATAGATTCTTCAGGAAAATGGACATTAGGGATCATGGAGAGTCCAAACTCCTTCTCAATGCAAGATTTCTTTTTGTAGTATCCTCATACTTTAGCACACTTTTTGTAGTATCCATCTTTTCTTAAAACATTCTAGTGAAGGGAGAATGCCCTTGTATAAGCAATTTGGTCTGTTGGTCATTATCTTGAAGTACTGAAGATTCTTTTCTCTCTAACTGAATAATGCCTTCTTATTACATCCACTCTTTTTCCTTGGTCAACCTTCTACCGAAATATAAAAAGCTCATTGCTTCGTTTATACAGTAGACCTGATCACCTTTTGACCATACACTTTCAGTATTTTTCAATGTCCCTGAAACTCAAGGATAAAAAGTTAACAAGGCCAACAACGTTAAAAAGAAACTGAGGTCAAGAAAGGGAATGAAGCATTGAATAATCACAGAACTAATGCCCAGGTCAAAATGATGTGGGCAACATTTCATGGTTATCTCCAGTGTTTTAAAAACTATATATGTATTGTTGACTTATAAACCGTTATCAGCAAGTAAAATTATTGAGAACCCTTAAGGAAAATGGCACTGTGTTAACTGAAGGCAAAACATATTTCTAATGGTTTCTTTCCATGTGGAAACCTCTTCTTGCCAAACAATTAGAGAGCTCTTAGGTACATTTGCATTCATATCATCATTTCTCTAAGAGTTTAATTAAAAAGCTGAGCTCCTCTTAAAAGGAGATGATCTCATGTTTGAAGAAAATGTTTATTTCCCTACCAGATTGACACAGTTTACTTAACTGTGTGTTTTTCCTTAAATACTAGTCTGCAAGATGGAGTCATCTTTGACCCCAAATTTTCACCTCAAGATTTTCTCTAATATAATTCTTAGTAATAAAGCATTAGGCAGAGTAGCTAAATGAGATTTTAGAAAATACTTTTGGAAAATTCCCAATAATTTTTAGGTAAAGGATACTGAAAGTATTCACTTTAATTCTCAGAGGTACACAATTTAATCACAGGCTGATGTATTTTTAAACTATAAATCATTTTTGTTTAGAGTTCCAATATCATCTGAAACAAGTAAAGTTTTGAAAGCTTCACAATCTACCAAACCCTAGTGATTTCCAAATAGCATTTGAAAGACTAATGATGGGTAACAAATGTACCAATGTCACTAATCCTCATTATAATGCAGTCATAAAAATATGTAAAATTACCAATATACAACAAGAAAAACAAAGATTTTGGATTTCACAACCTCTTTTCTCTAAATCTCTTGCAATAGTTTCTAATCAATAAGAAAATATATAAATTACACATATATACACATACATATATTTTGAACATATAATTGCTTTTTGGTTCTCCAGCTCTTAGTCAACCCAATAATGGCAATTCCAAACGGACACACTGCTAAGAACAGGAGAAGAGAGGAGCATTACACTGTGGCAAAGGTGGTAGAAAATGAGCTTGTTCCTTCAGAAATATTCAAAAGTATGATGAGGGTCCTAGACTGCATGCACCAGAAAATTACTGAAGGCTATGGAAGAAAGTGTAAATAATGTACATTCATTTAAAAAATGCACAAGTGATGGAGGAAAACAAGTAATGCTTGGAATCAAGAAAAATATTCTGGAAAGGATTTTAGAGGACTTAAGTTTTCAATAAAATAAACAGGCAGGAAGAGAGAGAGAGAGAGTGTGTGTGTGTGTGTGTGTGCGCGCACGCACGTGCACGTGAAGTTACAGTGCTAGAAGGAGAAAATACTCAGGAGTAATAGTGACATTAGCACAAATGGAGCAAGAGGATGAAGGTACATGAAGAACTTTCCAAAGATAGTACCTTCTAGCTATGTTGAATCATATGCGATTGTTGATATTTAGCCATATTTACCTCCAAAGACAACCATTTCAAGTAGTCGATTATAAGTTTTCTTCCCTGAGCAGTAAGAACTACTTATATTAGATAAGCAGACTCTTGGGTCCCAAGGCAAAACTACTGAAGAGCAATGCCTAGTGGTTAATCATAGGAATTTACATCCAAATTAGGCTCTTTAGGTGACTTTTTTATGGATCCTACAGTTTAATAGACATCATTTGTCCACCATTCAGGGCTGAGGAATAGTCCTATTACATCCCTTCCTACTTGATTCTCTAGGCTTGCCCATGTGGCTAACTGGGCAAAAGCAGATTCCTAACCCCAGGTAGCCAAATTGAGGAGCTGGCTAGTAGTTATGATTTATCCTTGAACAAATCATGAGCAGTAAACTCTGCCCAGACATGTAAAACAATAATCAACAGAACCAATTACTTTTTTTTTTCAGCAATTTTAGCCAGAAATATAAGAAAATAATCAGTGGGTGGTACGCATATATGTAAACATAGTGGAGGGATACACAAGTCATACTTTGAGAAAATGTTAAAGTAAGGATCGAGAATGCCTACTTCTGAGAAACACTTGCACATTCTTGGAATTACCAGAACTGACATCAACTAGAGCTACATTTGGGGTCCAAGGATACTTTTGTCTCCCTAAACCTGGCAGTGTGGTGGGACTTCTTGCTATTTCATTGTATGTCCTTAAATTTCTAATTTATGAAAATGGGCACCGTTCACTTCAACCATAAGAGCAATTGTACATCAGTGTGAAGTCCAGACCAGGATTTTAAAGAAAAGTGGAATGCTTTAATTTTAGAATTAGGAGGAAGGAAAGCCAAGAACTGGTTATTTGAGTGTATAATCAGCCTTAAGTAACTGAGTTTGAAAAACCTTCTGAAATAGAATTAAATAATATTAACTTTCATCTCTTTCCTCCCCACTGCCAATCTAAAACCTCAAGAAAAATGTCCTGTTATCCTGCTTGTTAAATTAAAATTAGTCTACAGGGCCCCAACTTCCCTTGAACTTGGGAGCAAAATCTCCAGTAATGAGGTCACAATTTTGAGTGACATTCTTAGCCCACTGCTTTAAATGGTTAGAATCATTGTGATTAGGATTCATTCCAGTTTTCCTTGGTAGCAAGCGAAAATGTTTAAGCACCAAGTACTACGCACAGTAGTAAACAATGTTCTATTTTAGAGGACACATTGAGAACATATTAATGATTTTGGCTGAAAAAACATTGAGGGAATACTGCAGGGGATAATATTACAAGCAGGAATACACAGTATTTCTTGAAAACTAAATGTTTTACTTTTTTTATTTCATGGCCTTTAAAACCATAATTTTCCAATGTGGCTCCTCCAATTAATTTTCATGAATTAGTCCGGAATCCTACTACGTGCCATCATGTCTGGTTTTTCCTTGATATTTCAAACTTCTGACACCTTCTATTAGAAACTTCAGTCTCTCAGTTTTTTTTTTTTTTTAATGATACTATTCTGTTTGTGAATTTTGGAAGCTTCAGAGAGATAAAAATCTATGACAACTTAAAAATCTTGCAGAAATCAGACTCTTCCTTGCATCTCTGCTGCCACCACCCTAGTCTAAATGACATCTCTTGGGTGCCTGGGTGGCTCAGTGGGTTAAAGCCGCTGCCTTCGGCTCAGGTCATGATCCCAGGGTCCTGGGATCGAGGACCACATCGGGCTTCCTGCTCAGCGGGGAGCCTGCTTCCTCCTCTCTCTCTCTCTCTGCCTGCCTCTGCCTACTTATAATCTCTCTCTCTGTGTCAAATGAATAAATAAAATCTTAAAAAAAAAATAAATGACATCTCTTGATCACTAGACCTTTGTAAATGGTCTCTGCTTCCACACAAAACATTTTTTCACAAAACAGCCAGAATGAATTTTTAAAACTATAAACTGATTTTGTCACATACATACATACACACACACTTTTCACATAATCTACTTAAATCCATTCTATGGTTATCCACAACTTTGAGAATGAAATACAAATTTCTCCTTGAAACCATCTCTATCTTCATCTTGTGCAATTCACCCACACTCAGCTCTAGCATTTTCTCAGCTCTAGAATTTTGCCCTCTTTTGCTTTGTACTTGTCCTAGAAGACGCTTCACTTGGCTCTCCCTGTGGCTGACTGTGGTCTCCGCCCAAAGACCTCCTCAGAAACATTTTCTCTGACCAATCCATATAAAGTTGTTTTCCTTAGCTACTCTCCTTCTCATCAGAACAGGCTGAACAAACTTTGTTCTCCTTCCTCAGGCCGAAATGCCAAACGCATCCTTTTGGTTTGTGCATTGATTTCTCTTCCAATTATGTGGTCCTGGGAGCAAGTCTGTTTTTACTCAATGGCTGGAATATGAATCACAGCAATTGTCTGCCAAAAATATTGCTTCCCTCATTTTCTTCAGAGGGCTGTTTGGTCTGGTAAGGTCCTTGTACAAGTGGACACTACAACGTGACTCTGAGGAAGAAGTTAAAGATCAGTAAGGACTGGATTTAAAAGTATAAACCTTCATGAAAAAGTCAGTGTCATATGTGCATTCTAAAAGATAATTGTATTCTTCAAACTGACATTCCCAAGTAGGTATTTAACTGGAGGCAATACTATGGACAAATGTGTAAAGATACATGGATATAGAGCTTGGTGCAAGGGCCCGCTTAAAGATCTATCCATAGTCATTAGTTCAGTAAATTATGAGACATCTACACAAAGAAATAAAATGCAATTCTTTAAATGTAGGTTGTATACATGCATTTTTATTGACTTGAAAAATATCTTTACAAAATGTTGCAGGGGAAAGTGGATTGCAAAAGAGCATGTCTAGAAGGGAACTATCTATTTAAATTACTTGCTATATATCAATAAAGACATTTTCGTATTGAACTACAGACTCTTAACAGATATTCAACAGAGTTCTGTTAGTGGTTCATTGTGTCCAGATTGTGGAATTTTTACTTTCTTCTCGCTACCTTTCTCTAGTGATCTATTTTACAACTAGTCTGTGCTTTTGTGGTAAACAGGAAAAGTGAAACAAAAAACTGTAGCCAAAAAAAAAAAATACTGTTATAAACTGTATTGCAAGACAAGGAAATATTTAAGTGTAGGGAAAAAATGAAAGACGGCGCGGCCATGTGATTTCAACTACGCCAACATACACAAGAAGAAAAGACCTGAAGGACCGGCACAGAAGTGTTAATTATGCTGGGATTGTAGGATTAAGAGTAAACATTAACATACTGTTAAAAAGTTTTAGTAATGCTACATTATTTCTATAACTGCAAATATTGTGAAAGACTAATCTACATGTACATATTGATCCCCTAGCAGAATTTGTCAATTCATAAAGTGTTGTGGGCTGGTGATTTGGACAAAAAAGATTGGAATATTAAAAGATGTTATTATTATGGAATATTAAAAGATGTTATTATTATGTTATTATTATATTATGGATATAAATATTGTATATTTATATCCACATACATATATATGTAATACCATCAATTACCATGAAATATATGCATTACCATGACATAATGTGCAATATTTGAAGTCTGCAGAGAAGTAAAGTCAGTTCTGAATTCTACTCTAGTATGTCTACACATAGGTAGAGTTTTATCTTGAGGACACTTTATACTCTGTAGACTAAAGAATTTCAGAAAGAATATAGACTTCAAAGCTTCAGTTCATCCTACGTTGGCAGAAGCACTCCCTCTCCTACTTGGTTCACCACTTTGAACTATATTAGTAACTAATCTAGTCACCTTGCAGGATCTAATACGGGGCATATATGCCACAGATAATTCTTGGTACTCTAGAAGAACTTTGATCTTGTACTCCCTTTTTTAGTAACTAAAAGAACATTCGGGAGTGAATCTAGTGGAAATGTTTCTATACAGAACAACTGTCACAAAAAAATATTCTAGGTGGCTCTCACGTATGTCTTTTTCTCTAACTTTAATATAAGAGCAATTCCAATTTTGTCCTTTGGTATATGTTCTATATCTACTAGTTCATCCATATTCTTTCCATCTCTGAAGGGGACATGTAATCACTGGTCTATAAAATATCAGTAACACTGAGGTTGGCATCAATAATTAAAAGTGATTTAAAATGGAATGTAAGCATATAAACCTACTCAGTTCAAATTTTTCTCTTTTGGAACTGAAACACAGATGTCAATCAATCACTTTATAAATTAGTGAGTATTTGCTTTTATTGTTTATAAAGTGAATGAATAAAACTTTAGAGGGTCTGCACAATGTCAGACAAATAACAAGGCACCCGTATTGTTTTCATGCATCTTTTAAATAAGTCATCACATTTTTAAAAATTTGAATTCAATTAGCCGACATAGAGTAAATACATCATTAGTTTCAGATGTAGAATTCAGTAATTCACCAGTTGCATGTAACAAATTTTTCTCTTCCACCATTACTCCTACATTTTGGGCCCTGTTACTGCCTGGTTTACATAACATCATAGTCTGGGAGGATGCTGAATAAACAATACTGTTCAGACAAGGTAGTCATTTTTCTTGCAAGTAGAATTAGCAAGAGAGAAAATGGAACCAAACGTTTACTGAGCTTCTGCCCTATACTAAGCATGTTGCTTGTCACTGAAGATATCAAAATAACAAAACAAAGTACTGTCCTTATGGCCCACTAGAAAAAACAAAAGCTGTACCTACATGCAGACATTCTACAATAGCGGGAAGCATCCTGAATGTGGGAAGCTATTGATATGCATGGTTAGCAGGATATAATATAATGTAAAAAGTGCTCTAAATGTACTGCCTGATCATAGAAAGGACACAGTTAATTTTGTCTGGGTGACTGGGAGAGAATTGGTACTCAAAGAGAGCTGCAAAGAAGAGAAACAATTTGAGCAGGACCTTGAATGATAAGTTAGAACACTCCTGGAAGACACACAGCAAGGTGTGAAGAGAAGAATTGACTCTACCCAGTCATGGAATATCCCATGTGGTGGAATGAAAATGTCAACTATCCTGCTCATTTTAATTCAGTATATTCTTTTATTAGTGGATAGCTTCAATGGTTTCACTAGCATACCATTTAGCATTTCTGCTCCTCCTCTAAATTCTACAAATTGATTAGGGTTCTTTACCTTTCATGAATTTGACACATTGACAACAGAGATGTCTGGCCATAGATGAAAATATGTTGAAAGGTCATATACACTGGTGATCACTACAGAGGTTGGTCAGCACCTTGCTCTACATCCTGAGTCTTTTCTTTTCCCCCTGGCAAAGTCAAATGACTGGAGTCTAAAATGAGGCGAGAGAATTGTGATCAGTCAATACAACTGGTATGAAAAACTTCCCGAGAAAATTAATTTCTCGGCTGGTTCTGCAGCCTGCCTCTGGTCTCCTTGGCCTCAAACCATGTTATTACACATCCTAATCTGGTTTAGTTTCTTCTAAGTCTGGGAAGAGTGCAAGTGTTAATATATATATTTGAGGCATGTTTCTAGATCATAATAAGATACTGAAAACTATTAGATGACTGTGAGAATACCACATTGGAAATACAAATTCTGATATTGACAATAGAATTAAGCATATGTTACAAACTCGTGTGACACCAAAAGGAGCAATTGTATTTAGCAAGGGAATTGTGCATGTGTGCACATGTGTGTGAGTTCATGTGTGTGTAGAGTAACTATAAATTTAGCTTGAATCTAGGAAGGTGAGCTATATTGGGTCAGGGGTGTCTCCCAAGACAAAGGAAAAAGTCTGGCTTAGACACTTGTATTTGATCATTGCCTGGAGGGAGATATGGGAATGCTACTTTTGCCTGCCTCCAACAACAACAACAGGTCCAGAAGAGTAGCTAGAAACGTGACACTGTCGTTGATAGAAACTTGTGTCCCTGTTATAAATCAGATGTGCTATGACTTCTTTTCTTCAAAAAACTATATGAAATTGGTGTTGCCTCTGGAGTTCTCAGTAAAGCCCGAAGACTTACTACACTTTGTTCATTAAATACAATTCGAGAGTCTTTCCTGAATTTTTAAGTCTGGGAGAGGCTAGAGATTATTTTATGTAGTGCAGGATTCCTGGGGCACTTTGGGAATCTGTAAAAGCTACCATTGTTTGGAGAAGCTGTGAAAGCACTGGCAGCTGTTGATACGGGAGTAGCAGGAGCAACTGCTGATGGCTGAGGGAACCACTGAGATCACCTAGGATCAAGGAGACCTTGTTGTTCAGTGATACCCACCTAACCATTCACCCTGGGGGGTTTCTTATATAATTTTCACTGAAGGGAGAAAAACAGTCATGTCTCATCGGGAAGCCAGACTGAGATTCCAGCTTAGGAACAATGGGTGAAGATTGAAAGCAAGAATGGAGTGCATAGGGAGAAAATTGTTCTTCTGATTCCGGGCTGGATAATATGGCTTGTGAAGAGAGACTTTGATTTGAAACTACTTAACTTCCAAGCATTCTTTGGTTTGATTCTTTCCAAGTGTTTGTAGGTTCACAGCTACCGTCTGTTCAACACTCTCAGAACCAAGGGAAAAAAAATCTGTTGGTCTAGATCTTAGCAGACTAATGTTATTCCAACTGAGCTAGAGTTATTATTAAATTTTCTCTCTAAGTTGTCATGTCTGTGAGAAGACATAAAAAGCTCTCTTCAAAATTTTCATGTCTTCCTCAAGTTGGCCAGATTTCTTTCCATGTATTGTGTAGAATGAGAAACACATTGTCTGAAAAAAAAAAAGCGTGAAGAAAGGAAAATTTCTACTTCAGGATGAGTTATGGTAGAAAGTGTATTTATAAGTGACAATGAGACTGTATCTGCGTACTAAATTCTTACAAAATCTGAGTATTTAAATAATCATGGTCTCAAGTGCTGATCAACAGAATGACTCTTGAAACAAGATTGTTCTCAGAATGTTGATCTTGCAAGAGGAGATACACAAGAATGGAAGTGGTCATTTGTCTAAAGAATGGACCCAGGACTGTTTAGGAAAGATCATTTTTTTAATTGTTGTTTATAGGCTTTCCTGTGGCCCAATTTTCCGTGGATATGGGTGACCATCTGTTAAAATTAAGTCTGCTTAGGCTTATTGTCATGAGAGGAGGAAAACTTTATTTTTGGCTCATTTAATTATTAAAACATATGTATCTG
>LNAC01000174.1:707282-884190 GCA_002007465.1 Ailurus styani
TTAAAGCCTCTGCTTTCGGCTCAGGTCATGATCTCAGGGTCCTGGGATCGAGGCCCGCATCGAGCTCTCTGCTCAGCAGGGAGCCTGCTTCCTCCTCTCCCTGTCTCTCTGCCTGCCTCTCTGCCTACTTGTAATCTCTCTCTCTGTGTCGAATAAATAAATAAAATCTTTAAAAAAACAAAAAACAAAAAACAAAAAACAAAAAACATATGTATCTGCCCTTAATCAGTAACACAAAATTTTGGCACTCTGACTTCTTGCCAGAATATAGTCTCAAATTTGCTGCAATGAGTACTATACATGTGGTCTGTCTATTCATCAAAATCAGAGTTTCACAACATTTTTAAGCCTATGATCCCATTTAATAAACACAAAAATCTCATCCTTTCCTAGAGAGTCTCAAGAGCTTATCTATTGACTATAACTGTTTTCTGCATATTCCCACCAATCTAGAAGTTGTGTTTTACTTTCTACAAATGCTGTATTATCAGAAATGGAGATTTAATTTTAATTTTGTGAATATTAAATAATATTTTAAGCTTGTATATGCTTTATAACTCATGCTTCCCTCCTGGGATATGTCTTCCTACAAGCATGTGATGAACTATGTCACCAATTGAGAAACATTCCTCTAGATGTCCAAGATACTTTAAATGTTACCTTTGGATCTAGCCAGACCATCATGGAGGTGCACAACTAGTTTGCATTCCTTCCCTGAAATGGAGTGAAGGAATTTTCTATTTTGAATTTTTGCATCGACTTACACTGAGGGGCTTGATAAACAAAAATTATACAAACTTGATATTATATTTATTATAGGATGTTATTGAGGATAGAATCCACAACATCCTACATATCCTTTTCATGAATACATGAAGATATATACGTGGCTGTGGGGATAGGGGGAGTGGAGATGGGAAAGTTTGTTTGTTTTATCTATACATGCATCTTGATATTCTGTTTCGTCTTTCCTTTTGCCATTGGGATCATTTGTCCAACCATGAGCTCATCCCTTTTAGCTGTACAAAATTTTATCATGTATATTTTATGCAATCTAACCTCCAGATGGATAGAAACATCAATTCTGGAGTCAATCAACCAGGGACTAGACTCCCAGCTCTTGGCATTTACTAGCCCCATACTTGATCTAAGTCAAGTAACTTAAATTCTCTAACTCTTCATTTCCTCATCTGAAAATTAGAAACTAAAAAATACATTCCTCATAGAGTTGCTGTGAAGATGAAATAGGAGAATGTATCATGTATGACACTGTTGGTGGCATATGAAACTCTTTCCACTAGAATAATTATGATTTAAATGGTTTCCCTTTTGCCCTGATAATTCATCTTTGTGTGCTTTTATTTTGTGTCTTGTTCTGTTTTCCCTCTTGGTGTCTTAATGTTTCTTTAGAGAACCTCAAATATCTTTTAGAATAAAATTGAATATAAGTAAATAAAGATCATATCATGCCTGTGGAATTCTTCAGAGCAACCTAGGGAGACAAGCTAGGAGCTCTTAGGAGAGTGGAAATTCCAGTGATGGCAAGTAAACTGGTTTTGAAGGGATTGATCACATGCAATTTTGCAAGGTAAGTGAATATTAAAAAAATTCTTAGTATCCTTAATTTGTTCTTTTTAATTTCTTCTTTCATTTTTTCTTCTTGTTACTTTGCACTGCCCACCCCCAACCATATTCCCCCCTGACTTGAAGAGTAGAATCTCCTTCCTTCTTTTGATCTCTTTGCCAGAGTGTTAGGGACTCAAAGCTATTGAGTGGACCATTAGGTGGGAAAAGTTCGAAGTGAGAGCACCATCCCACATGCCATCCATGAAGGCCTGACAACCTGTGAGTATTCAGGGCAGCCTCTGAAGGATTAACCTCCATTGTCCTCCGTGGACATTAATCCTAGGAAGTAAGTTATAATATTGAAATTAATACCATAAGTTTGGCTCAAGGTCAAAATAGGATATCTTAATTAGAATAGTTAAGTTCTTAAAGCTTTATGAATGGGCAGGGCCAATTGTACATTTGTTTTTCTTCTAATAACAATATTGATTAAGATCTTATGAGTAACATTATAGTAAATCTAAATACTATCCATGAGGACATGAAATTTAGATAGATTGTCTCATGTTCATCTATACTGGGGGTAAATGAAGTTGTATTTAGAGCTGTTATGTAATTTAGGTGAATGTTTTCAGAATATAGCTAAAGTAGGAATATATAAAATGGAAGAAAAGAATCATCAGAGGTAATCACAAGTGAAACAAAAACTTTTTTTTTTTTATTTTTGAAGCAATTGTCTTTGATAGAGATGGCTCTGTTCCTCTTAACAGATTATCTTGGACCTTGTCCAAACAAGATTTCATTCCCATAACTCCATGAAAACTACTCTCTTCAGTTACCAATGACCTTTATGTTACTAAACACCACTATCAATTCTCAGTTTTCATCTTGATTATCAGCATCATACAGTTATCAGAAGCATGATTGTCTGATCACTGCTTCCTTTCACATGTACTGTCCTCATTCAAATTCAAAAAAACCACACATGTTTTTCTCTACCTCATTGATTGCTCCTTTCTGATTCCTCAATGTCGAGGAACCCCAGAGCTCTGTCCTTATACCTCTCTCTTCTCCATGTACATTTACTCGACTGGTGATCTCATCTAGAGTTGTCACATTATACACTAACTCTATGTTGACAAAGCCATTTTTTAAACTTTTTTATGACTCTCAAATTTGTGTCTCCAGCCCAGACTTCTGCCCTGTACTCTAGACTCATAAATCCAACTATCTATTCACGTCTTTCTGTCCATGACTTATAGACATCTCAAATCACCATGCCTAAAATGGAGTTTCCGATCTCTCTCACCTTCAGACCTGTTCCTTCTGCTTTTCAAGGTTGGTTGACCTCAACTCTACACTTCCAGTTGTTCAGGCCAAAAACCCTGTAGTCATCCATGACTTTTTCCTTTACCCCACACATCCAGTTTGTTAGAAAATTCTATTAATCCTTTATTCAAAATGTTTTCATAATCTGATCACTTCTCATCACTTCCTCTGCCAAATCCTAGTCAAAGCCAGCATTAGCCTATGTCTATATAAATATAATAGCTTCTTTTTATTTAAATTTATTTTTTAATTCAAGTATAGTTAATATACTGTGTTATATTACTTTCAGGTGTATAATATGATTCAATAATTCTCCCATCCAAGTACTAACCAGGCCTGACCCTGCTTAGCTTCTGAGATCAGACGAGATTGGGTGCGTTCAGGGTGGTATGGCCGTAGACATAATGATTCAATAATTCTATACATTACCCAGTGTTCATCATGGTAAGTGTATTCTTCATTCCCTTCCCTTATTTTACCCATCCTCTCACCAACATTCCATCTGGCAACCACTGGTTTGTTCCCTATATTTAAGAGGTTTAGTTTTGTTGATTTTCTTCTTCTTTTTTTCTTTTTGACTCTTTTTTTCTTTTTTCATTTGTTTTGTTTCTTATTTTCACCTATGAGTGAAATCATGCAGTATTTGTCTTTCTCAACAGACTTATTTCACTTAGTGTTATACTCTCTAGGTTCATCCATGTTATTGCAGATGGAAAGATCTCATTCTTCTTTTTTTTTTGGCTAAGAAATAATCCATTGTATGTTTATATATATATATATATATATATATATATGTACACACACACACACATATATATATATATATAAAATATGGCACTTTATCCATATATATTCTTTATCCATTCATCTAAGGATGGACACTTGGGTTGCTTCATAATAGTTTCCTTAAGAAACCACTCTGCTTCTATTCTTGCCAACAATAGTTTGTTCTCAACAAAGCAATGGGATTGATACTGTTAAAATATGTCTGTGTCATTCCTCCACTCACAACTCATGTCTGGATCCCCATCCCATTCCAACTGAAAGTCCAAGTCATTACAGTGGCTCATAGGACTTCAAGCTCTGTCTATCGTTGGCTTCTTTACCCACATGGACTACCCCTCTCCCCTTTGCTCACTCTGGATGATACTGACCTTTGTGTTATTCCTTGAACATGACAGGCAAGTTCTTACTCAGGGCCTCTGCTGTATGGCTTTACCTCTTGGCTGGACTTGTCTTTCCATGAGTACTTATGAGGCTATCTTGTATGTTTCAAGCTTTGCTCAGTATCTCTTTTTGAATGATGCCTACCCTGACTACTCTGCTTAATACTACAGACCCCCCCCTTTAGTACTCACATTGCCTCTCACCCTGCTCTACCTTCTCTTTTTTTCTCTTTTGACACTTATTACCATTTAACAAAAAATGTAAGTAACATATATCACATTTATTATTAATTTTTTATCTAACAAATAAATGTAAGCTCTCTGGGGCCTATTACTGGGCATTTACTCTCCCTTCTACTTACTGATTGATTGATTGCAAAGTTATGTTTGGCTACCATAATCATCTTTATCTGTTTAAAGGATTATTTTCCTAAAATAGATTGCCAGAGATAGGAACAGGACTCTTTTAAGACTCTGGATAAATATTACCAAATTGCTTATCAAATGGATTGTGTCAACTTTATTCCTACCAACAATGTACTAGTATTTACTTCAATACATCTTCATTAATATCGTGTTACTATATTTTGACAATTTAATTGCCGAAAATGTATTCTAGTTATTTAACTGCAATTTCTGTGACATTGAAAATGTCTGCTTCTTAACTTTTGAAAGTTGTCTGTGCTCTTTTCACCTTTACAGATCACCTGTACCTGTCCTTTGTCCAATTATCTTTTAGTGTTTTATGTCATCTTTTCTTGTCAGCTTGTCAATTTTTGACTTAATATACCTGAAAACTGATATTCATTTTATATGGGCAACTGTATCACAGCTATAATACATAGGTATACTGTATATATAATATCATAGGTATAATGCACATATAGTATCATTAAAAATTGAGTCTTTAAGGATGCAAAGATTCACCTACATCTGAAACTAATGATGAACTATATGTTGGTTAATAGAATTTAAATTAAAAATAAATAAATAAAAGCAATTCATAAATTAGAAAAAAGAGATGTAAATATTCAGTAGCTTTCTTCATAGGTGTTACAGAGAGAAGGAGGTTTCCATGGAAAATTTGAATGTTTATAAAAATCTTTCCCATCTCACAGTGCATGGAGCTCAATGCATATCTCCAAATGAAATCTCACAGAAAAGGTTTTAAGTGTATGTAGTAAAGGTTACTCTTGAACAATGTCTAATGTCCCTACAAAAATGTGGCCAAAGTGCAAAGCAGGTGGAGCAGAGAAGTAAACAGAGGTTTGGTGCATAGATGAGCATGACTTAGAAGTGCACTTCCATTGATAATCTGTCAGCATCAATTGTACTTTTAAATTTTCCTCTTAGAATTTATTCTCTGGTACCAATTTCTAGCCAAGGAGAATGACATTGATTGTAGATAATTGACACTGAACTTTTGGGGTGATTTTAAAGGTGACTTTAAATCTCTTCATATTTTGCTTGTTGGTATTTTAAAGATCTAATGATAATGATCTTACATTTACAGCCAGGGCAACCTAAAAAAAAAAACTCCCTTTATTGCAGAGACCCTGTCAGAGACAATTCGTTCTATTGGATTTTTTTTCTCTTCTTTTTCTTTTTTGGTATCTTTAGTTAAGAATGCCATATGGTTTCTTTTTCTTTATTACATTACATGTTCTAAAACCTTTACCCCAAAAGTGAATTTATACGGATACTGTGCAGAAGGATCAAATTTTCACCAGAGATGCTGCCATCCCCAGAGGTAAACGTGGCCTCTATTTAGCTGTGTGCAGCAACATCGCAGAACAGTGTGAGGTGAGAATGAAGGTTCTCTTTGGACCCAAAGAGAATTTAAGTAGGCAGAATGTAATTACCCAAGTTGGACTTAAGCCAGAATGACGGGGTTAACATCCTTACTAACATTCATCCTAATTGAAGAAAATTGAAACTAACAACAGCTACTTTCCCAAAATGTGAGTCATACACCTTTTCCTAGTGTCTTTCATTTTCTCTTTATTGATAGTCTCCCAGGCAAGGACTGGGTTTTATCCAAGTCAACTGTCTATTGTCAGCAAAATGGTTGTTGTTCTTTAAAGATATGAAAATACAATCTAGTCATTACTCAAAAGATTTATGAAATGTGAGAAGAAGTATAATTTCTCTTTTGGTGTCTAGGTTAAAAACAAACAAACAAAACACTATACACATGGCATGGAGCCCAGGTTTGCAGAGTTTGAGATTATTTGTTTTGCTCTGATGTCAAATCAAATAAAATGATACTCACTTGGTTAAAATTATGGAAACATTAAAATATAGGATTCCAAATAAGCCCATCTTTAAAAAATATTTTACACCTCCTATAAAAGATGATACTATCCCCTTGAATGTAGTATGTTTGATTCATTTGTTTGCACTTTGCCTTCCTACACTAACATGTGAACTCTTGAAGGTAGGGACCATGTTTTTTTGTTTTTGTTTTTGTTTAATCTGAATAGCATCATCACATAGTACATGCTCAATGCAAATTACTGAATGTTTCTTTTTTTTTTTTAAGATTTTTATTTATTTATTTGACACAGAGAGAGAGATTACAAGTAGGCAGAGAGGCAGGCAGAGAGACAGGGAGAGGAGGAAGCAGGCTCCCTGCTGAGCAGAGAGCCCGATGCGGGCCTCGATCCCAGGACGCTGAGATCATGACCTGAGCCGAAAGCAGAGGCTTTAACCCACTGAGCCACCCAGGCACCCTGAATGTTTCTTATTTACTGTATTTACATGCACCATAACAACTAACTGACCAGTTAGATGAAAGGAATAATGTGCAATTTCTTTTCTTTTTGAAATACAGCTTTCCTTGGATTCCATTAATCCCTACTTTCTCCTTTTGTTAGAATATTCCCAATGCATACTCCTCCAGCATTCAAACATTTTATTTTTCTTCTGTTGGAAACAATCACTATCCTATAATTAAACACATTCAATTAACAATGGAAGTTTCTAATTCTTACCCTCTTGGAAATTGTTTTTCATTTGAATCCCAGTTATAAATACTGAATGCAAGAAAGTCCTTGCTAATGCAGGTGCATATTAATTTACAGCCCAAATTCACTTTCAGGTATTTGTTCTTCAAATGACTCTTTAGCCAAACATTAGGGAGCTGCCCCATGGTAGTGGCTGGGTTTACAAGCAGGGCAACCCAAAGAACCTTTGAAAGTAAACATCAGGGGAACAGATATCAGCTCCTGTGCTTTTCTTTTAAGTGAATTTTACCTTTCCCATGATGCTTAGCAGTTTTGAAGCTGCCATAATATGGTTTGTAGCCCATAGCAGAAAGAGGCCGAGATGTAAGTGTGATATTGTCTATAGGCCCAGAGACAAAAAGAACGGGTGAAAAATTGAAGGGACAAGTTGTATGGATAACTTATTTATTTAAGGTTTTTAAACTAGGTGGTTACACCGTAATAAGAATTGAACAATTTGGCTTGAATAAAGGAATCTTTAAACTTTTAACTCTCTCAAATCAACTTTTCTTATTTTTGTCTCTTTTCGTAGTTCAAAAAGTTTGATAATCTATTTGATGCTCCACATTTCATGAAGCCATGCATGTATGGCCTGGGATTAGGACAAGTGTCAGTCAGAAACACGGCACTACTGTAAAAAGTGCTGTTCTTGCAGAATTTCCAACCCAATTTAAACCTATTTATTCTTGATATCTTACAAGAAATATTTAGTATCATGGGATTTACAGCTCAATTTTCTGACCGAACAGGTTCAGATAATTTTTAAAAGCTTATGATAAGCAACTTTAAAGTTGTGCCCAAATCTCTGATTTTAGATCTTGCAAACCACAACAGACTATTCTAGTAAATGCTCCTTAATCTTTAGTTAACCAGAATTTGATTATCTCTGTGTAGATGGTTAATGACACCCAGCAGGCGTTTGAGCTACCTTCCCCAACTAGTAGGTGTTATGGGCTCAAAGAATTACTACTTTTATTTTATTTTTATTACTAGTTTTATTTTATGTTTATTACTAGTTTAAGCATAACCAAAGGGTAAGTTTGCTATAAAAGTCACACAGTGCCTTCCAACAGCAAATGCAAATGGCATTCATAGTACTGGCAAATGATTCGCTTCTATACACCCCTAGGGAGGAAGGCAAGTGACCTGTGTATGTCTATCTAGTCAGGTGGTTCTACCTTAGAGCTTGAGTCTTGGGGGCATGAGACAAAGTGTTAAGTCCTCTTGAGGTTACTTTTTTAGAAAAACTGGTGGAGTTGAGGACTTAGCAGTATGATCACACTGGGTTTCTTAGGTGATATCTTAAATAGAGCAAGAGAGGATTTGGCTGTGTATTTCCTCCCTTGTGTTCTTGTAAGGCCTTGTGTTCTAGGTTGTTATTTATGCTAAATAAAAACTGCACCCCTCCAATAAATATCTTTTCTGTTTAAGTAAACCGGGGAAAGTTTCTGTTGTTTGCAACTAAAAAGCCTAACCAATAGTAAAAAAATACGATGCCATGATGCTATGATTGCTTTACAAAATTTGAGAGTTGCATTATAAAACTGTAAACGTCAATCTAGCTTGTCTGTAATAATTGTCCAATAAGTATTAAGACTGCAACTAGATGAAATCAAAAGAAAACTCAATAACACATTTTTGTTTACATCTACCTTTATGGAAAATAATTGAACAGTAGAGTCTAGAAATTTATTTAAAAAGCCACTTCTGACTTTTGTTTTGGTTCCAGCATGTAACGATTTTGGAAGTTGTCACTCTGTCCTAACAACAATGAAAAAGCAAACTAACGAACAAAAAATCCTGAAAAATCAGCAACTCTTCCTAGATCTGTCAGAAAAGGCTCAAAAACTTCCCCTAAAATTTGGAGAAACAGACAAATGCAGAATCACAACCTAAGCACTAGAAGAAACTGCCATGGGAAACACTGAACCTGACCTGCCATTGAGGAAGAGCGAGAGGCCTAGAGTTAGTAAGTCTGAGAGTTAAAAGACCAGGGGAGCCCAGTTCTAGGAGGGGTCTCAGTATTTTGGCAAGTTTTACCTCTACAAGCTTGACCGGTTCTCACACTGAATGTTGAAAAAAAAAATAAAAAAATTCCTCCAGTCTTCTGGCAGGGTGAGGGGAAAAGGAACCATATTGAAATACACCAGAGCACTATGTTCTTAGCAAAACCTGCCCTCAAGTTTCTCTTGAGGCTTTTCACCAAAGCCTAAACTATTGGGGGTTTACAGAGCCTAGCTGACTTAGGGGGAGAGAAATACCTGATCCCAGGTGGCTCTAGCCATCTATTATTCAATTTCAACCCTCTCTAGCTTTCCACACAGGGAAAAAAAATACCCAACTTCACACCACTCTAGCCATCCTGTCCCACCTAAGGTAATAAAAAACTGAGAAGCACTTACGAAGTTTACAGTAAAGAAGTACAGGATCCCTAAAAGACTGACATCTAATTATAAAATAACAGAGTGTTTTTTTCTGCAATTCATACCTCACCCTCACATTACTAAAGGCCTAGTCACCTCAGTTCCTTTCACTCAATACTTCATGCTCAGCCATTAATAAAAACTACAAGGCATAATAAATGGCAAAAAGCACAGTTTGAAGAGACAGAGCAAGAATCAGAACTGGACTCAGATACAGCAAGGATATTGGAATTATTAAACTGGGAATCTAAAACAACTATGATTAATATGCTAAGGGCTTTATTGGATAAAGAAGACACATTAAAAAACAGATGGGCAATGTAAGCAGATAGATGAAAATTCTAAGAAAAAATCAAAAGGAAATGCTAGAGATAAAAACACTATACCGGAAATGAAGAATGCCTTTGATGGACTCATTAGTAGATTGGACACATGAGGAAAAAATCTCTGAGCTTGAGGATATGTCAACAGAAACTTCCAAAATGAAAAAGCAAAGGGAAGAAAATTTGGAAAAACAGAACAGAATATCAGTTTCAAGGTTTGTGAGACAATTACCAAAAACGAAACATACATATGGGACTACCAGAAAGAGGAGAATGGGCAGAGGACCACAACAAACATTTTCCAAAGAAGAAATACAAATGACCAATAGATGAATGAAAAGATGTTCAACATTACTAATAATCAGGGAAATGCAAATCAAAACTATAATGAGATAACACCTCATACTTGTCAGAATAGCTAAAATCAAAACCACAAGAAACAATAAGTGTTGGTAAGGATATGGAGAAAAAAGAATCCTAATGAACTGCTGGTGGGAAAGCAAACTGGTGCAGCTACTGTGAAAGAGTATGGAGGTTTCTAAAAAATTAAAAATAGAATTACCATATGATCAAGTAATTCCACTCCTGGGTATTTACCTAAAGAAAGCAAAAATGCAAACTTGAAAAGATATGTGCACCACCAACAAAACCCAGACTTTTATTTATTTATTTATTTATCTATCTA
The DNA here is from genome assembly GCA_002007465.1 of Ailurus styani. Lineage (NCBI taxonomy): Eukaryota > Metazoa > Chordata > Mammalia > Carnivora > Ailuridae > Ailurus > Ailurus styani. Next base: position 717,780 of record LNAC01000174.1, read on the forward strand.
TATTTATTTTTTAAAGAGAAGTTGGGAAAGATTTTCTTTTTTTTTTTTAAACGATTTTATTTATTTATTTGACACAGACAGAGAGATCACAAGTAGGCAGAGAGGGAGGCAGAGCGAGAGGAGGAAGCAGGCTCCCTGCTGAGCAGAGAGCCTGATGAGGAGCTCCATCCCAGGACCCTGAGATCATGACCTGAGCCTAAGACAGAGGCTTTAACTCACTGAGCCACCCAGGCACCCCTATTTATTTATTTATTTTAAAGATTTTATTTATTTATTTGACAGACAGAGAGAGAGAGAGAGATCACAAGTAGGCAGAGAGGCAGGCAGAGGGTGAGGGAGAAGCAGGTTCTCTGCTGAGCAGGGAACCCGACGTGGGGCTCGATCCCAGGACGCTGAGATCATGACCCAAGCCAAATGCAGAGGCTTAACCCACTGAGCCACCCAGGCACCCCAACCCAGACCTTTAAATATTGAGAACAAACTGATGGTTGCCAAATGGGAGGTGGCTGGGGGAATGGGTGAAAAAGATAAAGGGGATTAAGAGTACACTTGTGATGAGCACTGAGTAATGTATAGAATTCTTGAATCATATTGTATCCCTCAAGGTAATATAGCATGTATATTAATTAAACATCAATAAAAATGATAATTAGATTAAATTATTAAATTTTTATAATAATTCAGTTTGATTTTCTTCATTCTATTTCTTTTTTTCTGTTTTTTTTTAAGATTATTTATTTATTTGAGAGAGAGAGAGTGAGAGAGAGCATGAGAGGGGAGAAGGTCAGAGGGAGAAGCGGACTCTCCATGGAGCTGAGAGCCCGATGTGGGATTCGATCCCGGAATTGCAGGATCATGACCTGAGCTGAAGGCAGTTGCTTAACCGACTGAGCCACCCAGGCGCCCTCATTCTGTTTCTATGTAGAAATAGATTTTCTTTGAGATTGCAGACTTTTATCACTTTATTTCTGGACCATCAGAGTAGTCTCTGAAATTGTTTCCCTGTTTTCAGGCTATGTAATTCTAAACCATCTTACTGATTAATAGCACATTCACATTCTTTGAAACATCAACATTTTATTGTGCCCTGTATAGGACTGTTGACAATACTGACTCCATCTTTGGCCTTCCATCGTGTTCATGTTTGCTCAGTGATCTCTCTTGGGGCTACATGTTCCAGACCCCTTGGAGATTAATTTTCATGCCTCAGAAATGCCCTTCAGAGCCAGGAACGGGGGAGGCTTATTTTGGCCTCCCATGAATTGGTTAGAAAAAAAAAAGAAAATAGTTGCACAAATCCTTGAGCATATTAAAAACCATGGAAACTGTATATTCTAAATGGCTAAATTTTATGGTATGTCAATTAGGTCTTAATAAAGTTGTTTAAAAAAAATAAAAGAAAGAACATAGTCTTCCCCTTCCCTTTCAAGCAGAGAAAGTGTAACTTCTTTGATTAGGCTTTTTCCTACTTATCTCAGCTGAGGCTTAATTTAATATTTATTTTCTCTGTTTTATACTCTTGCTGTCTCCTGGGAGAAGCTACTGCTGCTTATAGCCCAGGTTTTTATAGTTTGATTTATCTATCATTTTTCTTCTTAACTATTTACCAAATAAATACAATGTTTCACAGCTTTACACTCCATGGCAAGAATGTTCTAAATCTTTCCCTAGTTTTTGTAAAATCTTTGACAGCATATTCTTATCGCTTTTTCCTGTTTAAAAAATTACAGAAATCAGAGGGCAAAGAAATACTTGTTTTTCCCTTAGGAGAATGGGGTGAGTAATCATAATAAAGAATTTTCAAGATCATTCAACATTCCTTTCAAGAATCCTCATCTTATTGATAGGAGACTAATTTTACTGCTACCACTATGGTTATGACCCTTACCTTTGTAACTGGTAGTTACCATTATTGAGCCGACTTACTTGCATATCTTCTTTAATTCTCAAACTCTACTATGAAATGGGTACTACTTATTAATTATTTATTCCATTTTATGGAATAGGAAACTGAGTTTCACGGTGGCTAGATGATGTTCTTGGGGTTACAGAGATATTAAAGGTGGGTGTTAGGATCTGAACACAGACCCATTTGCCTTGTCTTCAAATGTGGAATATGAAACTCATGACATTGCTGTGAAGTCTATAACCTAAATAACTGAGCTCTTCCGTAGCATAATGAACATATTTTAGCACTCTGTTAAAGAAATTCCAATATAATTCAAATTAATTCCAAGTGCTATGCCAGCATTTTGTCCTTATATTAAAATATTTAAGAAAATTTTACAAACTATAATAAGATTATAGGTGATAATAGGATTCTATATATTTTTAAATTATAATGATAAATGAAGGCAATTGAGTGAATTTTCTGAGGATAAAATAACACAAACAACAAAGACTCGTTTTGATATCTAATCTTTATCATAGGATATTGTATGAACCTCTGGGTTTATAAATTAATAACTATGAGGAAAAATTAATTGTGTGTTAGGTAAAAAGAGGAGATCCTCCTTGAGTTGGTTTTGAAAGTGATTAGATAGAAGAAAAGAATAAAATTTTACAGCACTTTTTGCATGGCAGGCATATATGTTTTTACAGGCATATTTCTTATTACATACCTCATTTCCTGACCAAAGACCTTTGAAGTGGGCATTTTATCCTATTGTTAAAGATGAGGAAACTGGTACTCAGAGAGAGAAAATCATTTCTTTAGTCTGCAAGCCAATAATTGTAGAACGGAGCTGTGGTCCCAAGATTCCCTTGGTATTACCTCCCTTGATTCTCTTGGTTGTACTGAGTCTCTGAGAAAGACTGTTTGTGGCAGGGACAGGGGGATGGGTGGTGGTGGTGGCAGTGAAAAGAGACAGGTTGCCCTAGGGGACTTAGGTAGGTAGGTCCTTGTAGGCCATTAAGAGTTTGAATAAAATAGGAACATCCTAGAGGCTTTTGTGTAGAAACCCAAAATAGTCTGGCAGAGATTAACAGTATGACTGTGACTATTCTCTTAAAAATAGACTTTAGGATAATGAGGATTTATTCAGTGAGAACAGTTAAGGACTAATGCAGTATTTCATGCAGAGAATCTGATTTCAATCGTATTTAAAGGATAGAGCCAATAAGATTTGCTAATGGATTGAATGACTACTCCTACTATCATGCTATGAAAAATACTATGTATCTTCTTTGCCTTTTCTTTCACCTTCCATAAACCAATTACACCTTTGTCATAGTAAGATGTGTATCTTAGAAAGAATACTGGAGAGAACGTATTAGATGATAATATGACTAGAGGCAAGGAGACCAGATAGAAGTCTGTTCCACTTATCCTAATGAAAGACTGGTGGCTTGACCTAAGGGAGAGACGGAGATGGAAATACATCTGTAGACTTAGGATAGGAATAAATGACTGGTATCAAAGCACAGAAGAGAAGAATGATTCATAGCTTTCTGACTTAAGCAAGGGATGATGATGCCATTCTAAGATAAAGATTCAGAGGAGACAGAATAGGTTGAATGTGGAAGTTATGGGAAGATAATGTGAATTCACCTTTGAACACACCGTATTCGGGGTTCTTGTGGGGGATCCAGGCGGTTTTTCAGGAAAGAGTGGGTTTCATGAGCTCAGAGGAGACATCAAGGCTCGTGGACAGTCAGGCTCATCATTATATGGGTAATTAAAGCTACGAGAATAGTTGAAATTATCCAAGAAGAAGGTTTAAAATGAGAAGAATGAAAATTTGAGAATAGAACTAAGAAGAAGGCATCCATTCAAGGGGTGGTTTTAAGCAAAGCAGTCCAAGAAATATGATAAAAGAAAAAATGGTTAGAAGAAGTTGAGGCAAATTTATGAAGGTTAAGCGTGGGGAAGCCCAGGGAATAAGAGTGTGTATGGTCAACAGTCCCAATGTTGGCAACTGTCAGAGTAAATCAAGGATTGGAAGTAAGTGGAATTAGCAACATAGAACTAATTTCAATGGTGAGGAGGAATTATATTACTGTAATTTGTCTGTTGGCCTGTTCACTAGACACAAAGCTCCTATAGCATGGTGCTGAGTTCTTGAGTCTGCCCAACTCCTATTCCTCTCCTTTACCTTATGGCGTAGCACACAGTGGAGGTCTGGGATTTCACTGTCTCTCTGAAATGGTGACTTACATTGTAACAATAAATCATGGGTTCCATGTTATATACTCTATGCCCCTTATGCCTCTTAAAAAATATTACCCTCAATTTTCACTGAGAGACTTAAGACAACTGGACTATATAGCATCTTGAATTGCATTTGTCATTTCCTGCCTAATTATAGATGTCTCATCTTATTTTTAGTGCCACTAAGAATTACTATCTTTGGGAGCTAATTGCTATAGAGTCACAGAGTGCCAGTTATTTGTGACTTGTACAATCTATGCTGATGACTATACAACTTACATCCAAGGAATGCCACATTCCACAGTGTGCTGTGTTGGATAACAAGATCATTTTACACTGAATTCCAAGTTCTCTAAACCCTTCCACTAATATATCTGGATGTGAATACCCTAATTTGTGAGCTACATAACTCCTTTGTTCCCCGGCAATAGATGTTGTATTAAAATGTCCTTCATACCCCAAAGACAGTGTTTCTTCCCTATAAAGCACCCCATTATACCCGAGAGCAGTGTAGGGCTTTTGTAGCCTCACTCAGAACTCCATTCATGCCCTCTCTAATAAAGGCCTCTTTGTAACATGCACATTAGTAGAACTCCCTAAAATCTCAGGTTCTCTGGAAGAACTCTAAAGAGAAGAAAGGGGAATGTTAGAAGACGTACTTGGTGCAAATATAAATAAAAGACTGATCGGTTCAAGATCTTTTTCCCTTTGCAATAGTGCCAATGAGATGAAGACTTTGTGTGCCTGTTTTCAGCACATTGTTCTGATGATAGCGCCTCTCTTCTTTGCCTGCTTTATTGGTGTTTACCTACTTATTTTTTATACCTTCCACCTTTGGCCTTGCTTTTTCAATGCAAAAAACTTATGCATACCCAGAGACCAAAAATTTCCATAAGCTGCATTTTATCAAATAAAATATTTGTACAAATATAAGGATTTTTGGATTTCTGAGTGAAGTTTCCTATCCCTACCTATATAACATTGCAAAGGAGATTAAGTTTGACTTTGAAAGTAAAAGCCTTTTTTTCCCCCAATTTTGTGTAATATCTAATTTGATTCTTTGTCTTTTTTTTTCTATTTAGAAAAGAGAGAGAGAGAGAGAGAGAGAGAGAGAAGAAGAAGAAAGAAATCACAGTGGAAGAAAGTCAGACCAGAGATTATATTAGGCTGAGGCAAATGGTATTCACCTTTTATAGTCCCTATGTTTTATAATGAAGATACTTCATTGAAACAATGATGCATACTTCAAGGGTCCCCTGGAGAGCCGTGAATCCTGTTTGGAGAGATTCATGAATATGTGCATTAGCACAATCCAACTGGAACTTGCCCTTAAAAACGAACCACAAGAGAAGCTGATCAGTTTCTGCTTATGTATATAATCAGAAGGTTATCATATTATCTCCCTCTCCACGGGAAAAGCAGATGCGTATTTTTCTACCACCTTAAGATGAGAAATACCAAAGGAAACAATAATTTTTGCCCCCTCTGTGATGTTCATTACGTGAAACCCCATAGAGACCTTTTAATACTGGGTAAAAAGAGCAGAAAATGAATAGAGGCTCAATTTTTCAAAATGAACTTTAGTTTTGCATAAGATGAATTGTAGAACAAGCCCGCAAAATACACATTTCTGCTTTCATTTGCTGAAGGGCACTAATAAACCCGCATCGAGTTCAAATATGGCTAGAAATTGCATATATGAGACGTCTATTTCAGAGTCAAAGCTCACAGAAAGGAACATGAAACTGTGTCTTAACGATGAACGCGGGGCACATGGCAGATTTTGAAGTAATAGTTAATTTAAAGTACAAAGAATTCCTTGGAAAAGATTTCTAACCAGCAGTTGGTGACCAAATTTCAATAAAAATGGCAGACCACCACTAAGTTAGCAACAGTGATAAAGAGTAACCAGGTATATCTGCAGATTTATCTTTAGTTTTTTTTTTTAGCATATTATAAAAGGGAAAAGGCCTCCAACTCTTGATCATCATGTGGAAAAAATAGAGAAAACTTGTTGTTACCTAAGTACTGAATGTTGTTAAATTACCATCTTTGATGGTGGTCCGAGCAGAAATCGAATGTAAATAAATTTGAAGTTTTTCTCCAGATTTGGGAAAAAAATGTTAGACAAGGTCCTTAGACATGACCTTATGTAATTTGTGATGCATAGTTATTCTTACTTTAAGTCCTGTGCTCTGAGTTCAACCATGTCCGTGTTTGCAGCATGTTGTGCAAACACAGAGGAGAGTAATAACTGTCTCAAGAAGAAGAGTACAATTATATTAATGTGAAAAACTACTCAATTCCTGTCTGGCAATTTCTTTTTTAACTTGTCAGTTAGTCATTACTTAGGCATCTGGTAATGAATTGCCAGAAATTGTTTCAATTATCATTTTTTGTCCCTTTGTTCGTGGAGAAAACAGTATTTGAACTCGTCCAGTATTGTTCTCAAACCTCTGGATTCAAAGCTTCTTGGACATCTTAGGCTAACTCCAAGCATGATTTGAGAGTCTGCACCATTCTCAGTATGCAGCATAGGGCCAAGGGAACATTGTTAATTTGAGAGGGTACAATGGTGTAGTCATGCATTTAAATTATTTCTAACTTTTCTCCAGAAGTCATATTCATGTTTTGGAAAATTAGTACTTAGCCAAGCTCCGAGGAAGAAAGGATTTTATTTAGTAATAGTTCAAATAATGCAGTAAAAATGTCTCTCTGTGCATTTGAACTGGCCCGGGTGGCCTGATTCAGTATTTTGCCCATTTTCTTGGCTTTTCCAGCTTCACACACACAAAAAGAAATTGTACGAAACACTCAGCACTATTTTTCCATAGCTGGTAATAGGGCTTTCGCTGCACAAAGGCAAGGAAAAATTATTTGGAAAGGTGAACAGGTTTTTAGAAAAACTGAAAAACTCTCCTCATATGTTTTAGGCTCAGCTTTCTGCCCCTTTCCTGCATGTTTTAAATCTAGTCACTAGAATCTGTAAAAGAATTATGCTTTCTAATGTTAAATGCTGGATGTGATCGCCCATGATAGCCTTAAAAAAACAAATTTCATAAAGAATGATGTTAAGAGAAAGGCTGCTATTTACTGACAGTTTTCTTTTTGTGCCTGTGCATATAAAATCTATTTATATCTATCTACCTCTCTATTCCCAAACTACCTCGGAATTCATGTATGCAGCACACAAAAATGTGGCTTTGAGCTCTTTTTGCAAATAGGTCCTATCATAGGATCTTAGAAGTTTTATCTTGTGCAAAAAGGCAGTTTTCACCAGCGACACAGCCATCTGTTTAGTGAAAACAGAGCTAGCTGGTGAATTGCAGCTTCTGTGTGTGTGTGTGTGTGTGTGTGTGTGTGTGTGTGTGTGTGTGTGTGTGTGTGTAGGCGAGGTGGTGGTGAGGGAGTAGAAGGTCAAAGGGTAAATTCCAATTGCTGTGACATATTTTTATGAGCTGAATCATACCCAGCTTTTAGCCTTGAAAGGGGAAGAGGATCTTAGAAAGGGAAGTAACATGAATGGGCAGGTCAGGAAAATCCTCAAGAAGTGCTCTTCCAAATTAGCAGTTAATTGCTCCCCAACCTGCCATATTCATCCATTTGAATTTTATTTTATTGTCCCAAGACTTGAAAAGATCCGTGTGCTCTTGAATGAATCCCAGTAAAATTTGGATTGCAAAAGACGAAGTTATGTTGGAGAATTTACTTCCGTTTTATACCTTTGGTATTTTTCCTCCTTGTTGGAGGGGTGAGGGGTGAAGCATCCTTGAAAGTCAGAGAGGAGGAGGAGACTGTGCGGGGAGTTCGTTCCCAGCCCAGGGCTGACAAAGCATTGCTGCAGCATGAAGGAAAAATGCTAACCAGAGCAGGGAGAAAAAGACAGGAGGGGCCCCAGGAACCAAGCTTTGTTAGAAGCCTTCCACCCCACCCTACCCTCCTTTCCCCGCGCCCTCACTCTCTGGCAAATGTGGAGGCTGTTTTCTGCTTTTTACAAGAGGTACTGCCAGGAGGAAAAAAAAAAGAAAGAAAGCAAGCAAGAAAGAAAGAAAGAAAGAAAGAAGAAAAAGGAAAAGGAAAAAAGAAAAAAAGCGGGGGAGGGGGGAGGGGGGAGGAGGGAAGCTGATGCTGAAATCAAGGAAGACACAGCAGAAGGGTCAGGGCCAACAGTCAAGGCAGAGGCAGCTGCCGCGGCCGGCCCAGCACCGGCCAGCACCGTCCCGGCGGCGCGGCGACAGCCCGAGTGGCAACAGCTGTGGGGAGGCCCGGCTCCTCGCCCGTGCCGCCCGCTCCGGGGCTCGGGGTGGGGGGTCCCTATCGCTCCCATCTTCTGAGCCAGCACATTCCTCTCATTCCTTCCCTCGCGCCTTCTCAGCGTCAGCTGACCGGCTGCTCCCTCCCTGGCTTCGGGGGCCGGCGAAGCCGCTTTCCTTTCTCCGCGCTGCCCGGGAAGGCGCCCCGGATTTGTTCTAGCAGGGGTCCCTGCGGCTGCAGGGGGGACCTCGCGGAGCCAGTGCGACCTGGGCCTCGCCCGCCGCCGCCCCCGCGCCGGCTCCTCAAACCCTAAGGCAGTTCGTGGGTGAGGCTGCCGGGACTCAACAGGACCTTCCTTTTCAAAGTTGATGGGGATACACCCAGCCTAACTTGAGAAGGTGACCAGCTCCAAGGCGCGGAAGGAAGATGAACAAACGAGGCAATTTCAGTATTACCAGAGACAGCATTATGACCCTTTTTGTTGTAAAAGGAACGTAAATGTAGCTACAGATTGAATGAAGTTATAGGCCATAAAAGGGCAGGAGAGAAAAAGGAAGAGATAATAGGCACTGTCCATCTGAGCCTGTTACACTTACTGTTTCAAATCTATTCAGGCAGTGTTAGTGGCAAATACAGAGTTTACCGGCAATAATAAATGAGGGAAGGAGTGAAGATAAATATCACCGAGCTCTGCGGTCCATTTAGAGTAGTGACAATTGCTGTTTATTTGCTTTTCATTTATGAAAATTACACAGGGCAAGGTTATATGTGAGACACATCGTGATATTTTTTTTTCCATATTTTTGGAAGTCAGGGTGAGTGGAAGCATTCCAGTTTATTTTCTTTACTTAGAAAAACTAAAAGAAAAAAAATCAAACCTTTTTTAGTATGGATTTCTGTCTTCTATTAAACACTCAAACAAAATTAATTGTACATTTTTTGGCATTTAGAGCCAATCTGTTTGACTTCATTAAGCCTACCCCATATGATCATTAAATGTTCCCTAAAAGTTTAAAATATTTCACATATATGAACTTTAACTCTGCCACGGAATAATGTGTTTCTTTATACGCTTGAGCAGTTACCCATTGAAGATTTCAGGCACACCGTTCACTTGATGGAGAATTAAAGAAATTTATTTTGTGTTTTTAAGTAGAAGCTCCTTAAGGGCAAAACTGGGAATTTCTCCATAGTCTGGAAACTACCAGCCTCACAATTAGCCTCAAGTAGGTGCATTTCCGTCTGGAAAAAACAAATAAGCCAAACTTCAAATTTCAACCTGTATACTTAAATGGTAATTGGTTTCAACTAAATGGAGAAACGAGATTTTTTTTAGGAGTGAAAAAACTTCGTGACTTTAATTAGAAGATGTAATTATTTGATGTGGTGACAAAAGAATATACAGTTATATAGTTGTCTATTCTGAAATTTAAAATACGTTACATTTTATTTTTTGGTTCTTTGAAATAGAGTGGAATAATTACAAATAGGATCACATTTGTCACATAAATGAAGGTGATCAAAACATTCATTTGTATTAGAAGAACAATTATACTACATTTTGATAAATTATTTTACATAAATTTCAACAACATGATGTGGCATTTTACAAATACCTGAAAAGAATTTTCTTATGGACAGCTAAGAGAAATGATGATCAGAATACTATTTTTCCATGTGAAATTGAAGGAATTTTTTACAAAAATGATATGTGTGGTTACATGAAAACTAACGTTCCATTAAGAATGTTCTTCAAGTAGCTTTCAAAAGAGAAAGAAAGATGAAGCGTTAATATTTCTGTGGTGAGCTGAGCAAACAGAATTTTTATGACTGATTTCATTTGGACATTTTATATTTTTATAGTGTGATTTTAGGATTTTGATATATATTTTTTTGATGTGTCCCTTAATGTGCACATGGGGGTTTGCTCTTCATTGGCTCTTTTAACTAGAGGAAAATCAATGATTTCTTCATTCATAGATTGATCCTGATTTGTTTGTTATATTACTGCAACACTAAATCTTTTCTAGACACAGTGATTTGCATGAAATTTATGTTTCAATATTTTTATAAAATAACATAAAACGAGAAACAGATTTCACATAATAAAAGCAAACTTTTGCACCACATAGTTAAAAAAGTGTCACTTAAAATGTACACTAAAATTGCATTTTATTTCTTTATAGTCAAACAAAAGCTCTCTGAATGAAGATTCAGGGATTCCTTGGGCTTTGTCTAAATTCAAAGTGCCCTCTACTGTCAAAAACGTGTACTGCCCATCAAGAGGAAATTTGACAAGTCTGAAATCAAAATCTAGACAGTGAGAGACAGATGGAAGAAAACCAGGATAGGAAACAGCACTGCCACTCAACCCCGGGGCAATTCGGTTTGGATTTGGAAGGTTCCATCAGTAAATAGTTACACGCCCATTCCAAGTTAAAAGTTACATTTAAATCACTTGTACTTTCACAACTGTCGCTTCATGCTGCTTCTCTTTTTTGTTCGCTTTGGTTTTAAAACTGAAATTTCACTTTGGTCCCACTGTATGTTTTCCTATAACGATCTGAACCATGCATGTTATGACTGTCAGACTAAACTGAAAATGCCACAAACCCCGATATCTTTATTCTACCCTCGACGAACATTATTTAGAGTTTCTTTTCATATTTTTCTATGTTATGGTATTTTCATTTTTATTATGGATTATGTATACTTAAAAAGGCAAAATATTTATCATCACTCTGACAGAATAAAGCTAAGTAATCAGTTGAACCAGACTTTTAAAAATATCATGCAAACAAGTAAAGGGTTGCCTATTTTGTTCACTCTTAAGAAGGTGTTTAAACATTATCAAGACAGTCGTAGCATGCTCTGTGTGTTTGTGTAAGCTTATTATAATCTTTCAATTAAATTCAGTGACCCCATGAAAATTTTGCCATAAGAAATTCAGGCTATTTCATAATGTTAAGTTGTGTTTTATAATGTACTGCAAAGCAGTAGAACTTGAGGTTGGTGATAGATAATAGGTGAAAATTTTAGAAATCATTACTGAGGCTTTTTTTTTTAAGCTATAGATGGTATGGCAATATATTCAAAAGAGACTATTCTGGTTAAATTTGTTTATATATATTTAATAAAATCAATAATCTGAACTGAAATTAAAGAGGCACTGACATAATTGAGACATGGGANCAGAAATCATTACTGAGACTTTTTTTTAAAGCTATAGATGGTATGGCAATATATTCAAAAGAGACTATTCTAGTTAAATTTGTATATATATTTTTAATAAAATCAATAATCTGAACTGAAATTAAAGAGGCACTGACATAATTGAGACATGGGAAAGCTCACCATTTAAGTGGCCAATATACATAACTGGTCTCGGTTAACCAGCTCTTTGCAGTCTTGGGTCTGTATTTCAAGCAAAAACAAACTAGAGATGTAGATAATTTGGAGGAAGATCTTGTATAGAAATCAAGGGCCATAGCTTTTCTGTCAAATAAATGCAGAAATGGTCTCTCGCTTTAATCAACCACCAGAGATTTTGGGAGCGACTGTTGGAGGAGAAAGCCAGAGAGCTCACGCTTCCAGTGGAGTGGGCCTCCGGCAGCCGCCCTGTTTCCAGTGTGTTCCTTCTCCGTGCCTCTTGTCTGGTTGGTTCCTGACTGCCGCAGGCCAGCTATCCATGCTGCTTTCTGTGAGTAAGAAGGACATTCAAATAGCCCTTCATGTTGATGCCTTCCTGATATGAAAGGTTATATCTATCAGGAATGTTCGTGTGTCAAAAACAAACGAATGAACAACTAAAGTAACACATGAATAAAAGAGAGAGGCAAAACTTAACCCTAAGAAGTGGTACTCCCATGGTAGAAGTTAGAGGTTATTCGGAGGAGAAGAACTTGAGGACAAATCTCTTAACCCAAGTGCATACTTGAACCTAATTTTTGTGGAATTGCCATTTCTCTTGATCAGTGCTGTTATTGTCACTACTTGGAAAAGAATTGCATTTGTAATATTAATCCTAAATTCCATAAAAACATGCCCACATAAAAAAAGTTTAGTGCTATGATATATTAGATGACCAATTAAATGTTGTATGTTTCTGTTACCTTTGCTTTTTAAAAATTTTTTTTATTTGCTTTTTAAGGATTTTATTTATTTATTTGACAGAGAGACACAGCAAGAGAGGGAACATAAGCAGGGGGAGTGAGAGGGAGAAACAGGCTTCCTGCAGAGCAGGGAGCCCCATGCAGGGCTNCTTATTTGCTTTTTAAGGATTTTATTTATTTATTTGACAGAGAGACACAGCAAAAGAGGGAACACAAGCAGGGGGAGTGAGAGGGAGAAACAGGCTTCCTGCAGAGCAGGGAGCCCCATGCAGGGCTCAATTCTAGGACACTGGGATCATGACCTGAGTCCAAAGGCAGACACTTAACAACTGAGCCACCCAGGAATCCCTCCTTTGCTTTTTTAGAATCAACTCTTGTCTTCTGAATTCATCTTGAGGTAATCTAATTTCTAGATAACCTCATCTAACCTAATTAAATATGGATCCCTTTTCTTTGGCTCCCTTTTCTTTGGCATAAGTACTCTTTGTCATTAGGAGTCAGATTGGGAAAACTTTAAGGGGCTGACATCCTCTAGCCAATGATGAGCTAAGTGAGACCCATGGAACTCTTTCTTCCTTCAGAAAGAATTTTGAGGGAAATGCTACAAAAAGAAACAACAAATAAACAAACAAACATTGACTCCCTGAAGAGATTGCTCTTTATTTCCTACTTGGAACCTGGAAGGGGCTCCTTTTCTTACCCCCTCCCCCCCTTTTTTTGGCCCGGTTGTTCAACTGTCTCCTAGCTTCAGTGGTCTGCACAATAGCATTCTGATGAATTCCATTTCTCTGCAAGGTAGCTAGCTGGTCAGTTTCTTTTGTTTGCAACCAAATAAATCTAATGGACATGACTCATGTCTTTCTCAATGAGCAACTCACAGATTCACAAGTGATATTCACAGAAAGTTCACAGACTTGCATTTCATGATCTAGAAGCTTGGTTGAATAGGGGACTTGTCCAATGCCACGTAGCATGCTTGTGCAAGAGACTGCGACTCAGTCCCAGGCCTCCTGACAGGCACAGCGTTGCACTGAAGCACTGATGAATCACTTCCATTTTCATGATCTGCCGGATTTTATACATGGCTTTGTTGACAGAAATTTTCTATCTTTCACATCCTTGCAATCTAATACTGAGAACACTGGTTTGGATACAAAAGTAAAACTAGCATATATAATGGAGATTAAACGATTTTAGGAAATGAGATACTATGACAAATTGAAATATTTGTAGTAGTTGGGGCCCCTAACGTTACACAGTTTAGTATAAGGATTATCTTCCCTAAAAAAGTGAGATCTAATGTATTTAAATGGTGGAGGGGACATATTTGGATTGTATATGTTTATGTAACTATCCATGGCAACTGTCTATTTCCAATTTAATAAGATGCACAGCAAAACCCTTCTCTTTTTTTTATGAGAATTGTTCCCAATAGAAGAAAATATAAATTGTGGAATATTGTCTTCAACACATCAATAGTGACAAAGCATGCCACAAGCATTTAATAAAGGGATTATTGTGGACTTTCTTCATTCCTGGGAACCAACAGAAAAATCTCATGGGACAGATCATTAAATCTTCTTCCTCGGTGTTAACTTGGACAACAGCTTAGGAGACACCTCTGAGGGTGCAAGGCACTTATTAGAAGCATGTTTAGGAATCTCTGACTGTTTTTCAAAAACCACTTCTGCAGCAAACAACAGAATAGTTACCAAGCATTTCTGGAAAACATGTATAACTGAGGAGATTCAATTCATTAGAAATATGATAAATTATAAATGGTAACGGCTGAAAAAGGGTAAGTTGTGGGGGAAATATAAATTAAATATGAGAAGTATAATGTAACCATGAGAGATCACTTGGTATATATTACTTTATTATATTTTATATTATACTTTTTTGAGGTAAGGCAACTTACCACAGTATTATTTTATGCTTCACTTACTTTACAGAGGAAAAAGCAAAGAAAAAAATTCAGAAACAAAAACATACAAAGTGTATTTTGTCTTACTATTTTTTCTTTTTGCATTATTAAATACTCTCATATTCATAACATAGAACATATTTATGGATCCTTCATCAGCTATAATTAATTCCCATTACTTTTTTCTTCCTTAAAGGGATTATTACTAAAACCATGATTTTTCTCTCAAATCTTTATCTTTCCTTGACCCAGCACTTTACTTTTTTTTTTTCTAATGGATTTCAAGTAATAAATACAGTGTCTTTCATTTGTGTACTGATTCAGACTTCGTAAGTGTTTTATAGTCAAACTTTTATTTGCTTTTCTTAGGGGGTCTCTTTCATAGTTGGCAGGTCCTTTATTGATGGGTAATTTATTTGACTTTTTAAAAAATGAAGTTCAGTGATTAGTTCAAGATAACCCATATATTAGGAGATTAAAACAGGTGTAAAGTTCAGATCTTGGGAATCACAGCTGGGAACTCATTTATTCTCTCCTTTATTAAATCACTTACTTAGGTATCTATGTATTTTTCAAGAACTATTTGTTGAGCACCTACTTACATGAGATACTCTCACACGTGCAGGCCATTGCTGCATTCTGCCTGAATCACCTGTCCCTTGCCTGCTTTAGCTTGCTAGGTAAGACCAGCCAGAGTATGAAGGCAGGAGGCACCCAGGGCCTCAGGGCACACCAATTGAGGGTATAAGTTTGGATGGATTTGATGACTAATCACTTCTAACTAATTCCTATGAAAGATCCTCTTTATTCCCTCTTTGCTTTTGAAAAATACTGTTTTAGACTTTCCACCTTAGAATCTATGCTTAATATGGTTCTTAACATGTAGGCCTAACTTTGCTCTAGCCACTGTTAGACGTCCACACCGGGCTCTCAGGAGCCAGGGGATGTGGACACTTGCACTGTCCTTCACTGCCCCTACCCCCACCTCACGCCTCTTGTCTGGGAGGGGAGTGCTCTTTCTAGAGTCAGACCTTATGGAAATCTGTAATTCTGCACTCCAGAGAATGTCAGTTTCGTTTTTCTTCACTTGTGGGTTTTTTTTTTCCTTTTTCCTTTCTCCTCTGTGCTTTTCTGCTTCAGTTGCTCTTTTATTTCCTTATTTATAATCCCTCCTTCCGCTCACCTCTACCATTAATTATACCATTATATGTGGCATTGGACAAGTCACTTAACCTCAATGAATCTGGTTTTGTTATCTGGATAAATAGAAATAACTTTACTTAGAGAGCTATGGAGATGATTAAGTAATGCATTTAAAAGCACTGAACTAAATCCTTTTTACATAGTAATTGTGATTGGTGGGTGCCTCATGAACATTTGTCTTCCTTGGATTTGTGGATAAAACCTGTAGACAAATTATAAACCAACTTGTGAGGGTGTTAGAATGCGATCAAGACTTTAGTCGATTATCGACGATTTCTCTGTTCTATTACATTATTATTTATACCTCACTTCTTGGATATTCCTTTGGTGTTGGCTATTGTTATTGTTGTGATTTCTAACTGACCATTTTCTTACTTCTTGAAAACATTCAGTAACCAAGTAAAAAGTTGGATGTTTTTTCCTATAAACTAGACCTCTAAGTCAGAGGGCCTAGGCCTCAGTATTCTCAATTTATAACCCCTGGATAGGAGATCTTACCCATTGCTCTCAATTCCTTTTATATGCTAATAATTATGAAATTTATATCTCTCACCTGAGGTATTCCTTAAACTCCAAATTCACATATCCAGTTGCCTATGTGATATCTCTACTTGCATGTCTAATGAGCGTCTCAAACCTGTACATATAAATCTGAATTACTGATACTTCCCAGAAATCTTCTCCAAGGTTTTTTGTTTTTGTTTTTGTTTTTTTGCCTAATAATTATGCAAACACGTTGGACCAATTCTTACACATTTCTCTCATACCTCCACCTAATCTATAAGTAAATGCTGTCAAACTCAATCTTCAAGGATACCCCAAACCGACCCCTCCAATGTCACAGGCCGGGTTCAATCCACTTGCCACCTGACCTCCACCCCCACAGCACTTCTAGCTGCCATCCCTGTGTTCAGTCGCTCTCCTCTGCAATCAATTCTTCATCTAGCAGCCAGAGGGGCCGACTTAAAATGTATATTAAATCATGTCCCTCCCCTACATAAAATTTTTCAAAAGCTTCTTCTTATATTTAAAATAAAATCCACAGTTTTTATGATGGCTTTAAAGGATCTATCTACTGAACAGATAATCTAAATTAATGAGAAGAACTCCTGGCTACATCTTCTGACTTATTTCTTACCACTTTTCCCACTTTTTCTGACTGACCTCATTATAGTTCTTGGAGCAGATTTCAACTAGGTCCATCACTCTTAACTAGTCCCTCTGCCTAAAATGTGTTTCACCTAGATAAGTACAGGTCACACACCATGGCTTCACTGAAGTATATGTTGACTATCCTGTATATTTTATTTATGAAGATATTCACCCTTTGTGTCTTTCTTCCTTCAATCTTGATGTTTCAGGTTTCCCTCTCCTACTATCTCCTTGAAAACCTTTCTTTAGCATCCCTCTTAAAGCAGATCCGTGGTGACAAATTCTCTTAGTTTCTCTTTATCACAAAATGCTTTAATTTTGTTTTCATTTCTGAAGGTTATTTTCACTGGATACAGAACTCTGGGTTGACTGTTTCCTCTCATGACTTTCTCAATGTTGTCCCTGTGGTCTAATGTCTCCATGTTCTTTAATGAGAAATCCACAATGGTATAAATCATCATTCTTTTTGTGTGTGTTTTTATTCTCTGGCTGCTTTTAAGGTTTTTGTTTTGTTTTGTTTTAAAATTTATTTATTTATTTATTTTAAAAGAGTTTATTTATTTATTTGACAGGGAGAGAGAGATCACAAGTAGGCAGAGAGGCAGGCAGAGAGAGAGAGAGGAGGAAGCAGGCTGCCCGCTGTGCAGAGAGCCCGACGCGGGGCTGGATCCCAGGTCCCTGGGATCATGACCTGAGCTGAAGGCAGAGGCTTTCACCCACTGAGCCACCCAGGTGCCCATGCTTTGTTTTAAAATTTATCCTGTTTGGAAGTTAGGGTTTGTTGAGCCTTTTGGATCTGTAAATTGATGCTTTAACCAAATTTGAAAAATTTCTTCAAATATATTTTCTGTACCAAGCTATGTCTCCTTTCTTCTCCTTCCGGTACTCCCTCTTTAACTCTTATGATTATTAAACCTTCGGATATTGTCTCACAGTGCTGAGGTTCTGTTCACTTTTTAGTTTTTTAATTACTTTTTTTTTTATGTATTTCAATATGTGACAACTTTTATTGTTCTATCTTCAGATGTAATAATTCCTTCAATTTTGCCATTGAGCTCCTCAGGGAATTTTTAATTTTCATTATTGTATTTTTTCAGTTCTAAAATTATCATGTGGTTCTTTGTATGGTTTCTATTTCTTGCTAAGAATGTTTTTATCCATTTGTTTCAAGAGTACTTCTTCTCACCTCTTACATCATTGTTATAAAGGCTGCTTTAAAGTCTGTATTTAAGGATTCCGATGCAGAAGTCATTTGGGATTGGTTGATTGCCTTTTTCCTTGCAAGCTGTTAGGTTTTCTCAGTTCTTCGTATATTGAGTACTTTTGGACTGTATCCTGAACATTTGGATATTTCAGATAGGGATATCTATTGTGTTATATGAGATTCTAGATCCTATGAAAATCTGGTGAACGCTGATCACTACTTTTTTTTGAGCAGTCCAGCCTGTTAAACACAAACTGCAAGTCTTGACCTTTCTTCCGTGGCCCATGGTCCCAATATCAATTTAGTTTTCAAAACCTTCATAGTGCTATTCTGCTCTTCTTTAATCAAAGAATCATCAACCAGGAACCTGTCTGGAACCTGTGCAATGATTTACTCTGTAGTTTATTTTTTAAGTCTTTGCTGCATTGATTCCAACTGGCTTCATTCATGTATATCCTAGCTTAGGAGTAATCTCAGAACTTAATGCACAGATTCAAGGTGTTCCTATCTCCAATGCCCTCCTCTCAGTGAGCTACTCTTACAGTCTGTTTCCTAGAGTTTCCCCTTTCAGGCCTTCTGACTAGAAAGCTGGGTTTATAGTTTACCATGCTGCTGCATGTGTCCTACTACTAGACCCACTTTGTGGCAAAACAGCGAGACAAAGAGTTTGAGGGTCTTCAGTGTTGCCCCTGTTGCTACTGTAAGAGTTTAGTAGTGTTATTGGCTTTTATCTGGAGGTGGGCAGAGAGACTCGAAAGAACTTCATCCTTCAAGTAAAGCTGCCACAGGTAGGGTGGGGATGTTGGCTCTTTGTTGTTGGCATTTACCCAGAGTAAGACAGACAAAATCCAATGTGCTATTCTGCTGCCCTAGTGGGAAGGGGTAGGGTACTGCTTTGTTGTCAGCACTCATCCAGTGAGTGCAACCATAGCCATTTGCCAGTGAGGATGTGGAGGGCTGCATGGCTGTCCTAGCTAAAGTCTCTTTGCAATTGTTCTCTATCTGCTTATTCTCTGCTCCACAGCATTTATCACTACCAGCTATGTGTGAGGGCTGTATGTCTATATCCTAGTAAACCAACCTGGAGGTGGTACAATGGCTGGCTGCAGCTGGTGTTGTCAGCATTTGAGCGGAGAGAGAGAGAGGGGGGAAGGAAAAGAAAGGGAAGAGAAGGGAAGGGAAGGAAGATACAAGATCAGCTTGTGTATCCTGACAGAAAGGTTAGGATCTGCTTTCTCATTTTTTGCGTCTGTTTTTGGGATTTTAGTAAGGATGTGTTCTCTTTTCTTTGGGAATGCTGGACAACTGTTTTCGTCCCCACTGAGAACTGAGGGAAACTATTAGGAGGGAATTACGGATTTGGAGTCAAATAAGAAAATTAAAACATAAGGTTTTGGCTGTACTGGTAGATCTCAATGGTCTGTGTGGAAGGCAATTATAAAAGAATGGATTTTCTGAACAAAGAGCATGCTTATGTTACTGAATGGAGGCATTGGAAGAAGAATGTTGCTGAGAAGAGGCAGGCATGAGCAAAACGGCCACAACATACTTGTGAAAACAAGGGGTCACCATTCTCCATACCTGGGCAACCAGACTAAGACTTCTCCACAAGTGTTTTTTGTTTTTTTCCTGTGAAAATGCAAACTNTTTTTTTTGTTTCCTGTGAAAATGCAAACTTATAAAATTAAATAAGCATTCTCCCCTATAGGAGAGCTTCAAGGTGGTCCTCATATAGTAAGAGCGCACATTGTCTAGTTTTTTAACAATTGAAGGATGACAAAACTGCATTTTTGAAACATTAACATGGGGAACTGGCTACCCCTTTGTTTTCCTTCAACTCTCTGCTGTCCATTTCTGAAGCTGTACTGGTTTCCTAGGAGACTATTAAGGAATGAAACTTGATTGGCTATATTGGCAGAAAGAGTGTTGGTGTACATTTTGAGAAACATTTACATATCAGCTACACACAAAAAAAGAAATGCTTGACACATGGAAGATTTTTTTTAATTGCAGTATGAAAAACCTCCCTGATAAACTAAAATTAGAGATGGAAACAATAACCTAGCAGGTCATCTTGTCAATCACCCTGCCAATTATTCCTTTAAATATTCTCCTCCTTGTCCAGTACAGTTAAACTAATGTATTTTTTCCTTTAGAATAATTTCCCCACTAGACTATTTCTTTAACCAATTTGCTACATATTCCATATCTTTCCTTTTTCAACCAGTCCCTTGCAAGATTATCAAAGGGTGAAGAAGATGTACAAAAAATATCTCCCTCAGTATCTCTGAGCAAGAAGGATACATAAGACAGAGTGAAAGTAAACAAACCACAAACACAGCTCTGCTATTCATGTTATACAATGTTCTGCAAGACTAGAAACACTAGTTCAATTTATTTATAGGACAGTGGAATAAAGCAGAGGATAGCGTCAAGAGATTGCTAAATAGGACCCACTTACTTTTATTTAAAGCTCACAGATGGAACCAAGGATGCAGTTCTAGCTAGCCCTTAATTTGAAAATATATATAAATAAATAGGCTTGTTTTTGCTATTTTATTCCAAGATTTTGGTACAATATTTTTTTTACTGCTATCTGTAACTATCAACTTCATTCCAAAACACATTTTCAGTTAACAAGAAAAGATCGGCACATTTTTCTTGAGTAACGAACTTTACCATTTGTTGGTAGGTATATTTTTTTTCAAGGGGAAAAAGGCAAAACAAAACAAAAAAATAGTTAAAGAAAATTTTCTCTGTGGCTTGATCTTGATATTGCGTTCTCAAAACGATTTTAGGAAAGTTTTCTGCGGTGTACATTTCGTAGTTTAAATCAGTTTTTAAATTTATTTCAGCAATTATTTGAGAGAAGTTTATGCTTCTTGCCCTGATCTAAGTGCGAAGAAAGGAAAAAAAGGCTCTAAGACAGCATCTGACCCACAGGAGATTATTACATCATTTGGTAAACAACAAAGATAAGGGCAGATGTAAAGTGGCACGTGGTCAATAGAAAAAACAACCTGCTTCTATGATCCTATCATTGTAGCCAAACTGCAGTACAGTTACAAGTCTCATTATGTAATATTAAAATAGAGGCTAGCAAAAAAAGACAAAATTCTGACTGCAAGAACTCTTCCAATGGACTTTGTTTTTGACAAAATTTACTTTGGTATCTAAGCAGGGCTAACAATTTGCATATATTTTGGTGAGTGTTTTTTTTTTTTTTTGGCAGCATGTTATATTATAAATTCTCTTAGAAATATTCTATTTCCTGGATGTTACTCTTAATGCGGAAATATGAGTTAGAGGAAGACTTTACTAGAGTTGATGTTGAGTTGTAAGATATAAAAGTTTATGTTGCAGTCTTGGAGCTGTTCATAAAATAAAATGGGCAGGATGTAGTGAATTCTCCATCACTGCAGGTATAGAGGAAGGGAATGAAAGACCACCTGTTGAGAATGTTGTAAAGGTATTTCATGCCTTTGATAATGGTTGGAATGAATGATCCCTGCTGTCCTTTCAAAATTTATGACTTTATGAATCTATGATAGTCTATGACATCTCTCTCTCTTTCTCTCTCTCACATATATGTATATATGACATTCAAATAGGGTTTTTTTAAATTGTGGTCTGCGATAGTCTAGGAAATCTTAGGCAAATATGAAACATAGGCTAGGTTTTGAATAATGGGTAGGATTTAGGTAAGCAGAAGAGCAGGGCGCCTGGGTGGCTCAGTGGGTTAAGCCTCTGCCTTCGGCTCAGGTCATGATCTCAGGGTCCTGGGATCGAGTCCCACATCGGGCTTTCTGCTCAGTGGAGAGCCTGCTTCTTCCTCTCTCTCTGCCTGCCTCTCTGCCTACTTGTGATCTCTCTCTCTCTCTCTGTCAAATAAATAAATAAAACCTTAGGTAAGCAGAAGAGCAGAGTAGTCTCATTATAACAAGAAAGGAAGAAAGAAAAAGAAAGAGGATAGGCACAAATGAGCTTGGTATCTCTGGAAACAATGAAAAATTTGACCTGACCAGAATATAGGATTGTGGAGATAAAAAGGTATAGAGTTACATCTAATTGTAAGTACTAGTACTAGAAACTTTCAGTTTCTAGAAACTGGTCAGGGAAGTTTTTATCTCACTTAGATATTATAGAACTTCTAGATTTTTGTCAATTAGAATAACCTGTTGATATATGTGTTTTAGTGAGATCAAGCTGGCATTGTTATGTTGAAGAAAGAGGAATAAAATATGTAGATAGCTTGGGCATTAGTAGATGAGGACCTAGTCTGGAGACTGCCAGTAGAAATAGGGTCTTTGTGCAATTAACTACTTTAAAACCATTTTACTGATATTCACTGATCCAGATAAATATAAATTATTCTTCTTCTAATGTAGAGTGAAATAATACAAAGGCGAACATGTATTGCAACAACTAAACATATTTTTATAGCATGTGTATTAGTCTGAATTATCCAGAAAAAAAAGGGGAGAGAGGGATGAGGGAGGGAGAGAGAAAGGGGAGAGAGAAGAGAGAGAAAGAGACAGATCAGACAGACAAACAGGAAAGAGGGAGAGAGAGAGAGACAGAGACAGAAAAAGATTGATTTGAAGGAATTTACTCATGCAATTTCGGCAGTTTGCAGGTCTGAAATATATAGGGCTGTCTAACAGGATGGAGAGCCAGGTTAAGAGCTGATATAACAGTCTTGAATCCACATTCTGCAGGGCAGTAGGCTTGAAACTATATTGGAATCTTGAAGAGAATTCCTTCTTTGGAAACCTCTGCTTTTTGCCTTTAAGGCCTTCGACTGATTAGATAAGGCTCACCCACATTATAGAGGATAACTGTTTTCACAGAATCTCCTGATTTAAATGTTAATCACATCTAAAAAATACCTTTATAACAACATCTAGACTGGTATTTGACCAAACACACTTGGCACCATAGCCTAGCCAAGTTAACATGTAAAATTAACCATCACAGCATGTAATATATATATATATACAAGAAGTGAATTGGCATTGATGGACAACTGTATTTGTACAGTTCTACACACAGTTAGGTATATAGTTGATTACTTATTAGAAAGAACTGTAGAGAAGACATATGATTGGTAGGACAGTCTGATTTCTTTAACCATCCACCAGTCCAGTTCACTAAATTATAACTTCTGATAGCTTGACTAGTTGTTAACAATATCAGATGAAGCCCCAAATATTCCTTTTAATCTTGCTTTTTACATAATGTGCAATAACAGGAAACTACTATGCACTTCACAAGAAAGGAAACAACTAAATTCTCCTTTCTGATAATTTTCTCTATACCTTGTGTCTTGGAGAGATGGAAGGGGAAAGAAGATAGCACTGGTCTTTTCAGTATTCTACCTCACGGCAATTTGAAAAGCCATGTTAATAGTGCCTTTTTCCATCATGCCTTCTGATTATTTTTCTTTTCTTTATTGAATTCCATCTCTGTTATATACCCTCATAAACCTTCTCTTATATATTTTTAGTCCTTTCTGAGTTTCTTTATCTTTATAATTATACGATTTAGTGTAATTAGCAATGTACTGATAGCTAAAGAGTTGGAATGGCTTGCTCTGATTATTCAAAAGAAGAAGAAGAAAAAAGAAAGACTTATTTGGCTAAAAGTTAAATTCATTTATATTCTTCTCCAGGCACTACATTATAGAAGAAATTGAGAAGAAAAATAGAGAATGAGTTTGGCATATGAAGAAATAATTAAAGTATTTCAGCTTAAAAAAAATCAAATAGGCACATCTAGTGGGCTAGTAGTTTACGCTCTAGAGATAACATCTTAGGCAAATGGTTTGGGGCATATGATTTCTCCTTAAATGTAACCAGAATGAGTTTTCACAAGAAAAAAAAGCAGAAAGGGAACAGAAGTGGCAGTATTAAATTTAGTGACCTCTGAGCAGAGACAATAATTTAATTTTAAAGTAAAATTAGCCAATATGGAATAAAATTTGATATTACCTAATAAGATACACAGCCTTGAAGGAAGCATTCAATTTGTAATAATACTAAGAGAAAATGTTCAATGGGGAAGAATGTCCAAGGAGAAAATTTTGGTAATGGGGTGACCTAGAAAGAAGTCCAATAAACAAGTTATGAAAGAAATATTGCTGACAGAGTAAGAAGGCAAGCAAGATATAGTCTGTTAAGAAAAACAACAAACAACTAAAAACAAAAACGTCAGTCAATTTCACTTTCTCAGAAACTCATTCACTGAGACTTGGTAGTAAAATGGTCTTAGTAAGGACTGAAGAACCAAGAATTGCTAGTGCTCCCACCCCCAAACACAACAGCAATCCAAGTCATTTTACAATTATGGTTAAAAAAATAAGCAAAACAAAGTTAATCAGTTTATTTACCTATACCACAGAGAGGATGTAAGGATTAATGACTTAATTATTGTGAAATATTAAAACACTTTGGGAATATCTGAATGAAAAATGGAAATAATTATTTATGGCTTTGCTAGAATGTCTCAGTAATCATAATTACTTTTTAGTATGGACTCCTTCCTTTCTAGTTACCTTATGTTTTCCAGTAAAAATTAAACTTGGGGCAAAATCTCGCACCAGAACAAATATTTGATAGAACAAAATTTCCTAGATAAAATAATGTTAAAAATAATATGCCATTGACTCTCTTCTGATAAATGATCATTTTCTAATATCAACTTAGTAATTTTCTTGTCTAAGATTGTGTTTAAATGATTAGACAGGGAATATATAGATTAGTACATGCTTCCTGAAATGGGATACATTTATGAGCATTTGGTTAGTTTCTCCTTCAGACATGCTTGAAAACACTTTTAGACAATTTGATGAAAAAAAATAATTGAATGAAAATGAGTAACAATTACTAAACTTTCAGAAATGCCATATCCTTGGTGTTTGTTGAGCTGAATGCAATAGGAAAAGACAAGTTAAACCTTGACAGGTAAAAGGAGAAATAGAGGAATGCACAGCCATAAAATTTGAGGGGTGAAAAAGATACGGAGAGGTCATGCAGGTTACCACCTTTCTGGCAGGACCACACTAAAAACTACTAAGCCCATGAGAATTGAGTCTAATGTTGAAAACAAAACAGAACAAACTTAGAAACTAAAATCCTCTAGCTTAAGAGAGAAATTTGGCTCTCTTGAATTTCCCTTTCTTTTTTTCCTTACAATTTTTTAAGATTCTATTCTTGATTTTAGCATGATTTCTTATGAGGTACTGACTGCCTTGTTGCAGATGTACCAGTTATATCCTTACATAAGTTTCATTTCATTGATTAAATAAAATAAAAGCTTTGGGTTTTGAAGAACAGCCTTAGTGTCTCTCTAGTTCACATCAGCTCTTTGATACTAAACTGTGGTAGGTTCTAATAAGTTTTTAAAAAATCATTTGATAATATTTTCTAGACAGGGGAGGGGTAGGCACAGGGAGCTTATTAGAAATGCAAAGTCTTGTGCCCTACCCTAGAGGTTTGAAATCAGGATCTGCTTTTTAACAAGATCCTCAAATGATTCACATTAGCACTTTCCAGTTGTGGACATGCTGGTCTCTAGGACCTAGATGTCCAAGAAATACTGCAAAGTTCTCACTCTCCTCCTTAGGTAAGACTGTCTTATCCCTGCATTCCCTGTTCAAGTGAGGAGACTGTATATTCATGCAGGAACTCAAGTCAGAAACCCAGGGAGTCTCACTTTCTCTTTTTTAACACCCATACACAGTATGTTCCCAACTTTGTCATTTTTTAATTTTTTAAATATCTCTTCAACATATCCTCAGTGTATCTCCCAACGACCACCCCCAGTGGTCACTTCCATAGGCCCCATATTTCTCACAGACTTAAATACAATCTTTTAACTAGTTTCACTGCTTCTAACCTAAACTTTCTCTAATCCCATCTCCTTGATCATTCAAGGCATATTTTTAAATTAGATCCAATCATAGCTTGACATACTCAAAAATATTTTCATGATTTGTCTTCTACTATAGGAAAAATATTGTTTATGTAGAACCTTTTAACCAACCTCATCTTCCACAGCAACCTAACTTACTCCATGTGCTGCAGTCATACCCAAAGACTTGCTGTTTCCTAAATATGTCATATTTGGTGTTTCTACACTTTGATATACTTTTTCCAGGGACTCAACTGTTCTTCCCCTAACTTGTCAACCAGATGCATTATCACACAGTACCTCAAGGCCAGATTGAAGTGACCCTTGTTCTGTGGTGCATTCCCTCCAGGCATTGCTAATTTCACCCTTCAGAACCTCCAGCCTAATTCTACTACCCCTCACTGCAGTGCTTTATTCACATCTCTACTCTGATGTGGAGTAAGCAGCTATAACAGATCTTGTATTAAACTTTTTTTGGAATCTTTGGTATTGGATATAGTAGATGCTTAGTAAATATTGTTGAACTGATGTCAAATATAGTCATTATTTTTTAAATAAATGCTATTAATCAGAATTATTTTCCATATGACCATTAATCACCCATTATTCACACCAAATTTTTTATGAAATGTATTTTGACCTTCCTGAACTCCATGTGATAGACAACTGTTTTTATCTCTCTTGGAAGAATTCAGCTTATTGATAGAAATGATGAAAAGCAATACAAGAACTGGGTGAGACTGTTTTTGGACTTAGGTTCTCGGGGGAAAAATAAAACATTAAATCTATTCTAATTTCTGATTTTCCTTAAGGCCAGAAAAATACAAATACAATAAATCTTCTATGGAAATGTGTGTACAGGTTTTCGTGTAAGCGTATGTTTTTATTTCTCTTAGATAAATGCTTAAGTTTGCAAAAAGAAAGATTGGTAAATCGGATCTCATCACAATGAAAAACTCTTGCTTTCCAAAATCCCATGTGAAGAGGATGAAATGACAAGCTACAGACTGGGAGAAAATATTTGTAACCACATACTGGATAAAAGACTTTGTGTAAAATACACGAGGAACTCTCAGAACAGAACATTAAAAATCAAACAATCCAATTAGAATATGGGCAAAATACATGAACAGACATTTCACCTAAGATGATATACAGATGGCAAATAAGCACATGGAAAGATGTTTAACATCATTAACCATTAGGGAAATGCCAATTAAAACCTCAAAGAGGTATGACTACATACCTGTCGGAATGGCTAAAATTAAAAAAAAAATAGTAACAACATCAAAAGCTGGTGAGGAGGCAGGAAACCTGGATCACTCCTCCATTGCTGGTGGGAACATAAAATTATACAGCCACTCTGAAAAAGAGTTTGGCAGTTTCTTATAAAGATAAATATCCCTATCAGTTTTTAGAAATAGACTGTAATCATCATATAGGACATTCATGTCAAAAAATGCCATAGATAAAAATAATCTAACTTAATGGATTGACATTGAATATCTGCGCATTATAGATGATAGACCACATTGAGTAAAATAAATCTGATGCACTGGTATTGAAAATGTATTTCAGTTAACATAGAAACCCCAGAATTGAGCACTATGATGAATGATGGAAATATGGGCATCAGTAATGTAAGTGATGGTGTTAGGCAATCTGCAAAGTGCTGGGAACAAGCTGGATATCACTACAATTATTCATCTCGCAGAGTCGTTGTGAGAACCTATTGGGTAATATGTGTAAAGTCACTTTGAGAATTGAGAAAGTATTGTAATCATATTAAATATTAAGAATTATTTTGACACCACTAAGTTAAATACCACTGCATTGAAGTACATTTAAATATCTTAATTTCCCTTAATATGCTCATTAATCTTCGAATCTTCTGCAAACTGGTAATTTTAATCAATTTCTTTTACCTTGATTGGATGAATAGATTAGTATCTATTTTTAAAATATGATCAATTTTCTGTCTATAGTAAATTAGAGTTATGCAGATTTGAGGTTTTAAAGAATATTAAATTTTCCTAATATCACCGAAGTCAAGCAATTCTTTAATCTCTCATATACTCTCCTTTCTTTCGACCACCTTAGCTGCCACAGTTGTCCTGGCCATCATCCTATCAGCATAGAATCTTAGCTACTCACTTTCCTTCTAGCCTCTTTTTCTCAAGCCTGCACTTCCCAAAAGCTGCTGAAAAATTCACTATGTTAATGGCTTCACAATTTTAAAAGAATCACATAAAGAATAGTAACATAATAGTATACATGTATAGTAATATTACATATACATGTAATATACATGTATAGTAAATGTACACATAAGTGTACATTTCATATTCGTATTCATATAGATTTCATATATATGAAAATATATTTTCATATACATGAAAAATACGTAAATGAAGAGTAAAAAAGTTTATCATTTGTGGATTATAGAATTTATACCAAGAAAACCTAAAATAAAAAACTAAAAAAAGAAAAAGAGAGAAAGAAAAATCTCCAACTCACTGCTTTTCTATAGGACATATAATGTAGAAAGAAAGAAAAAGAGAAAGAAAGAAAGAAAGAGAGAGAAAGAATGGAAGGAAGAAAGAGAAGGGAAAAAAGAGATGCTATGCAAAATGGCCTATCAAGACCAAGGTGCTGGAACAGAGGAGGGAGAACTAAACATTTCTTTCCTCAATTCTCTGCCTCATTTCAAAGTCTGTACTTTGAACAAGTTCTACTTCTGTCTAAAGTCTCACAAAATCTCTTATGATGACAAATCCATCAACTTCTGGCCCTTACCCTTCTTAAATCCTGTTCAATAATGTCATGACATCTCCTCAACAACTTTCTTGCCTCCTAGATAAGACATATTTCCTCTTAAGTTCCCTTGGTCTCAAACAGACAATATTTATATTCTCATACTTGAAGGAGCTCTTGTTGCCATTTTGGTTAGATGGTGTTTGATTTTTATTTGTGTCTCTGAAAGAATGATTTGGGTGGATTTCTGAAAATGAATCCGCCCTGGAATCTCTATCTCTTGTCAGATAAGAAATTTTTGCCACTTTAAGGTAATTTTTTAAAATACTTTCAATTTATTTTTATTTTTTTTAGCTTATACTTACCAAAGTTCCTCAAATTATAGATGCCCACCTTCAACTGGGACATTCTAGACATTTCTATGGGACCCAGTATGATTCATGAATTGAATGCTTTTTCGCTTTCATGACAAAAAGTAGAATTGGGGATAGGCGTGTGAATTTCTCCTAATACTATTGCCTATAAAATTGATCCTAAAGAATAGGGTCTATTACTGGGATGTCAGTCTAAGGTACTAGAAAGAATATTTTTTTTTTTTTTGCAGTCTAGTTGAGGCAGTAGTGCATAATGAAAAAGAGCAGGAGTTTTTTGTTTTTTTTTTTTTTTTTAAAGATTTTATTTATTCATTTGACACAGAGAGATTACAAGTAGGCAAAGAGGCAGGCAGAGAGAGAGGAGAGAGGAGGAAGCAGGCTCCCTGCCGAGCAGAGAGCCCGATGTGGGCCTCGATCCCAGGACCCTGGGATCATGACCTGAGCCGAAGGCAGCGGCTTTAACCCACTGAGCCACCCAGGCGCCCAAGAGCAGGAGTTTAAGGTCTATAGACATAGTTTTGCATTCTCACTCCACCACTTGTGAGCTGCATGGCCCTACTTAATCTCTCTGTGCAACTTTTTTCATTCGTAAAATAGGGATAATAGACATACCTAACTCATAGTTTACTGTGAAGATTAAATGAGATACATGAAGCACTTTGCATGTAGTATCTGGCATGTAGTAAATTCTAGGTAGCTTTATGATTATTTTAAATCTGGGAATCAGAGCTGATATGCCAAGAAAACCATTTTTAGTAATTTTTAGCCACTTAAAATTTGAAGTTCAAAAAGAAGAGTTGCAGACATTAAGTAGAAGCCCCACGGGGTGATCAGAAACGAACCCTCCTACTCCAAATAAATAAATGAAAAAGTTAATGTGTTAATGGATGGCTCAGAAAGAATTCCATTAACTTCAGTTCCTTTCATGCACAGTTTGGTGTTCTGGGCTGGTCCCCGGACTTGTTCATAAAACATTAGCATAAGACCAGACACAGATAACAGGTGAGTGAGCTAATAGATGATATAGACAAATCAATTGGACTGTTGTATATGTCAAGTATGTTTATTCCGAATT
Organism: Ailurus styani; assembly: GCA_002007465.1. Classification (NCBI taxonomy): domain Eukaryota; kingdom Metazoa; phylum Chordata; class Mammalia; order Carnivora; family Ailuridae; genus Ailurus; species Ailurus styani. The sequence continues at coordinate 747,893 of LNAC01000174.1, forward strand.
TTTGTGTAAAACTATTGAGATCTAGAACCTGATCTTTAACAATTAATTTTGAATTTCTAAAGTGCTTAATGCATTGAGTACTCTAAACTTCTAAAGTGCTTAATGCATTGAGTACTCTAAACTCTACTCTAAACATAGTCTGTGACTATCTATAGCAATGCTAACTTTTCTCCAGTTGAGTTAGAGGAGAGTAGAACAATGTTGTAAAGAAGGGCTAGATAACCATTTAGAGAATGTACCAACCCAATGATTATACAGTTACCTTACTTCTTAAATTACCAGTTATTTATCTTAAGGGGAACAAGAATTTTAATTCTCTTTCATTATGATCCTACAATTTATTGCCTTATACTCTAAGATCGAACATTATTGTATTAACTCCATTATCCTAGACCCTGCTCTAATTAATAGCTCATCTTATGCCAAAACACAGAGATTAGTTTGAGATTTCCATAGAAAAACCCTAAAAAGTTATTACTTAGTGACTTGGAGTTTCTCTCTTTTGATTCAGTTTTATACAGTGTTCCAGTAATCAATATATGCAATTAGTTTTACAAAATTTATAAGATTTATAATTTATAAAAATCATAAAATTTAGAGCAACTGTTACTATAAACAGATGTACTATTAAAACATGATATATTAAAAAATTTAACATGCTGTTTAAAAGAAGTTCGCATAGTAAAATTTAGTGTTTGGGTATGTCATATTTTATGAATGATAAATCAGTATCTTTCCATGTATTTAATATTGAGGACATGAGTATTGATTAATAGCTCAACTAGCAGTTGTGTAAATCATGCATAGATTTTGGATTTCTAATTAAACAACTCTACTGTAAAGTGAGATACTTAACAGTGAATTCACAGTGATTCTAATTCATCTATCTGTTTTCTCATAAACTCAAAACCCTTTAATTGTGATAGTTATCCTGATAAGTCCAATTACCAATATAAAGGACTCAGAAAACCATTTTGGTTGTTTGAGGTTTATGAATTTTGAATTAATTTGAATTTAAAATGTGGCTTAAGGAAGGTTTCTATGTGAAAAAAATCCAAAATTATGTTTATTCCTTTTATAAATACCTTCTTAAACAAAGTGGAATACTAGAAAATGGTTGCAATTTGGACTCAGATAGACTGGGGCCTGAGATCCGAACTCCTCAATTTGTCAGCCACATGACCTTGGAAAAGTCACTTGACCTCCTGAACTACAAGGTTTTCATCTCTAAAATAAGAACAATTTGATTTAGAGATGTGTGGACGCTTAGAGATAATGCATGTAAAGCCCCTTGCACAAGGCCTGGTTTACAGCAGGTATTCAAAATTGGGTGTTATTGCTATTAAAAATAATAACACTAATAAAGAATCTAATGCAACATAACAATACCAAAACTATTAATTAAACTAATCATAATATGTCAAGATTAAATAGCTTAGAGTCGGTAGGTAATAACTAGTTCTAGACCAACAATCAATCTTAACATAGAAAATAAATAGAACACTTTTCTTTCTGTCAACGTAAAAGTAGTTTCTTGCATCGAGAGTCCCACGTTTCACAACAAGGTTGTATCACTCATCCGTTCCTTCACTCGTGTGCCCTGGCGTTCACAGCCGGCCGTCGCTGATGTTCCTCTCTCCTCCGCCTCTCTGACTGTGATTTTCCTCCCCAAAGGGATGAAAAGGGTTGCATGTGGGATTCTCACTTAGTAGATGCTTATCTATCTCTTTTATATATTCAAAGAATACTCAGGAAAATACCAAGTTTGAAAATGCGGGCAATTTCCAGTAGGATAGAGGAAAAAATTATTGCGAGCTTAGGAGAGTCTCCTGAAGAGAATGTCTGCTTAGAGAGATATATCTGGAGACATTGATTAAATTTTATTGATTCTCCTCATTTTTAAAATGGACAAAAAATATCAATCTTTTAAGGCTATTTGAAGAATTAAACTTCTAAATAATATAGGCAATGTTCAGTTCCTAGCAAGTAAAGAGGATTTATTAATTATTACTGATTATGATAATTACAGTGGAGGTAAAGACGATGATGATGATGATGTAAAGAAATACCAGGAGAGTTTTGAGATGAGAGAGGGGTGGTTTGGTATGATATATTTAGGGCTTTATGAAAATTTTCCTAAATAAATGGTGTCACGTTCTGGTATTCCGACATAGAACAGATATCCAAGAGAAACATTCTGCCCCTGGATGATACATATTTTAACATCTAATTATTTAGATGTACCAGATAATTAGGAAGTAGGAAGAACAGATCCATAAGTGTGTAAAAAATATAAGGGAAATTATCTATCTGAGACGCAGCACGTAGGATACTCGTACAACTGAAGCAGCGTAAAGTATGATGTAAATCATTTTACTAAGTCAGATTAAAGGTGCTATTACTCATGGTTATGTAATACTATCTGTAATTTCTGTGTTAAACTTGACATTATAAATCCTTTAATCTGCGTATTTAAAAGCCATTCTATGGCTCATTTTTCAAACAGATTCCCGTTAACACATTTACTGCTAATGAACCACTAACGCGTTCTCTCTTTCTTAGATAAACGCTGTTGACCAACATTATTATTTGCTCCTCATATAATTATTTTTTTGGCTTTTTAATTTAATTGCTTCAATAAAAAATACACCAATAATGCATTTTTAATTACACTTCCCAGGTGACCTATGTAAAAAGAGGTTTTCTAATGAAGCCACAATAATTAGCCTGTCACAGTCCAGTTTGGGGCTATTGTCTAGTTGTCCTTTCCATGGCTTGTTGTGGCATGACTAGAATTCTAAAGACCTTGTGTATTATCTCCCATAATACTTAGGAAGGTATTAAAAATGTGTGCAATACTGGCAGAAGCAGGCTTTCTAATTATTGTCAGCTATTTCTAGTGTGACGTGGTAAATTCCCTTGAGAACAGAAACAACAGCCCACTCCAGGGTTTGTAATAGGCCCTAGAGCCTAAGTAGTTGTAGACAGAGCTGTTTCCCTCCGGATAGATAATTGGTTTACATAGCAGCTCAACATCTGAACCAAATCCATTTTTTTCCTATTGTGATTTCACTGTTTACTCTAATACACATAAACTATTTTGATATATTAAATAGCATATGACTCATTCTTTAATAGCTGAGTAAATGTGCATGTTCTGCCTCACCTGGAATACTAATGGCTATTATGTCTGCTTATTTTTCATGCATGAAATATTAAATATTTGGTTTATTAAGCATACATGCTTACTGTAAATAATGTGTTCTGGCAACTTGTTAAGTACGATTATCCTTTGGTTTCCTTTTTTCATGGATGAGATGGGGCTTTGACTTAAAGAGAAATGCAGATGATTTCCAAGAAAATTAAGGGTGGTTGTTCTTACCAGTGCAGTGCAATCCATTACTGAGAAACATTTGTTCATGTTTGTGTACTTCCATTCATAGTAACCTGGTGACCTTGGATGGTGCAAACAAAGAAAGTGGAACCAAGTCTCCTGGGTAGGCAGATCCCTTGCCTCACAGCAGTGAGTGCACGAATAGTGGCACCTTAAGCTCCAGCTAGACTGGGGTCCTAAATTGCCAATCCCTAACAGGTAAACTGCTATTGATATGTATTGTGAGCAGATCTTATTGTAAATGCTTTTCTTTTCAGATTATCTCAGACCTTCAAGTTACCACTTTTCTCCTCAATTCCAAAGTGACTAGATGTAAAAAAGCATATAACAAATAAGAAGGCCAGCAGAAACACTTTCTACTGTTTTATGCAATCCTTTCTTCCTTTTCTCTTCCTTCCCAGAGCACAGTATAATAATCCTCTGACGCTTTCTGTCTTGCCCTGAATATGGGTCTTTTCTCTGTGTCCCCAGCGGAATCGTGTGTAAGGCATTTTGTTACTACTTAGTAGGATAATTCCACTAGCCTTCAGTATTTCCCTTTCCATTACTAAGGAAGCCCTCTGAGATGATTTTGGGGACTAAGAATGATAGGATTATTTGGCCAGCTTGTATTTAATATCACGTGAGGGGCACAGAGATGAGATATTATGACATTCTGGTTTCTATTTTCCCAGAAAGAAAGAGATTATCTTCAATGAATAGGAATGTAAAGTGGGAACTAAAACACTATGTTGTATCCAAGCAAATTAATTGTTTTTCCTGTGTTTTGCCATCATGTGTAACAGAAAGGGACCCTTCCCCACCTCACAGTAAATGCTACAAGTAGCTCCGTGACTTTAGGCAAGCTCCTTAATCTGTTTTGAGCCTCAGTTCTGTCATCCGTAAAAGATGAAGAAATGACATTGACTTCATGAAGGGGTAAAAATAGGTATTTGAAGTGCATAGCATAGTACTCAAAAAGAGGGTAATCACTCAGCAAATGTTTAGTTCTTTCTCCTTCAACTCATGTTTTTTTATGTTCAATTATTTTTTAATGAGGTTGACAGAAACATTATATGAATAGATATAAGACTATGATTTTAATCAAAGATGCAAAGTTTGCCCTTTGAAAAAAATGTTCCAAATACTTTACCTCCACTGTATGCATTTGACCTTGTATGAAATATACAAACCTGTTTGCCATTTTGAATTTTTAAATATCTGTGTTTGTATTCTAATAAAGATTCAATAAGGATTGATCCAAAGGTATTTTAGCAGATGATAAATCTCTAGAAGGGACAAAAACATACTAAGATTAGAATACTTTGCTTCCTTTAAAAAAAAAAAAAGAATATCTTAGAAAAACAGAAAAACAGAGTAAAAAAAATCAGTGATGTGAGTGGTCAAATATCACCTTTGGCATTCTAATAAACTGTTGCTTAGATAGAAATACCAAGCTATTACTAATGGCTATTAATGTGTACATGCTTCATGTAATTTTATAGTATCTTATTTTAATATCTGTAATTTTAATGAATTGCAATTTAGGAAAGAAACAATTTTCATTTACTTTATATAACATAATTATGGATCAAATTAACCCCACACTAGTCTTAATTACATTTAGTTTCATTTGGCTGATCAAGCAATTAACATGCCACTGTATTTTGGAAGTAAAAACCAAGTTGTTACGGTCTTTCCTCCAAAAAACATGTACTTGTTCATCTGAAGTGTAGTCACCGTGTAAAATTATTTCTTGGAGTGTGTGTGTGTGTGTGTGTGCACGTGTGTGTGTGTGTCTATATATATATATAATTTTTTTTTTGGTTTATTGTATACTCGGTGTGTTCCTGCTCAAGAATAGGTATAATGAGGAAGTACGGCACCTGGGGTCCTGTTGTATGTTCCTGCTTAATAATCTCTCCTTCATGCCACCCTTTATCTGCTACATTCAGATTGGTTTTCATGCATTTCTTTTTTAATTGGAACTAATTTTAGGTTTGCCATTACTTGTGATTAAACAGCCTCTTCAGCACACATATATTTCCTTCCATTTATGTATTGTTACCTTCACGATCTTCTTTAGAACAGAATGATTTGTCAGGAAGAGACCATCTTTTTACTCCATTAGCTAAGTTATATCTGTAAGGAGCATAATTTTAACAGCAATAAAAAATATTGGGTTTAATAATAATAGCATTCAGTACCATATGAGTATCCCTGCAACTAATCCTTTTCAACTAATTGAAAATGAAAATGGCCCTTTGCAATATGTGTGTATTGTGAATAATCCTAATTAGGATAATGCAAGGTTATTTTAGCACAGTCCAGAGGCAGGGTACAGTCTCAGAAAAACAGCTGAGCTGAAGTGTAGTCCATTTAGAGTTGCCTTGGAGTCTATGGGAAGGCACAAACTTGGGGCCATGAATACCACAGAAGAGAGGTCCTTTTGAAAGCATCAGTTCCCAGTTGTACTTACAGGCTTGAAAAGGGAAAAGGGCCCCATATTGTGATATTTCTAATACTCCCCAGTAGAAAAAAATAAACTCTAAAATCTATGACACCAGCCTAATATCCATGATAGCATATATCTCAAAAGGGCTGAATAGAAGATATTTGAACAAGCTCCGTGCTGATATATTATTTGCTTATATTCCAAAAGCTTTGTTTTTGTATTTCATGATAAGTATTTTTTTTTTCTCTTCAGTCTGGATAAAGATAGTAGCTTTCCCTTGTTTTCCTGTGACATTTCATATTGTGACTGGATTTGTCAGATTGCATCAGTCACATTTGATTACATTATATCATGTCAAGAAACAATGAAAAATAAGGTATGTTTCTACTTTTTTACTGAAAGAAGCAGGATTCACGGCCCACCAGATTTCTTACATAAATATTCCCGTTCACATAAATGATAGAAACAAAAATATATTAGCATGGTAAAAAATGAAAGAAACTATAGTGACTGACAATTTAAATAAGACATGCTTATTGTAACTAATTTATTTCACCTGTATGACAAAATATTATAGTTCTATGTGTGTCTCAATCTACTAGTGATTTATTGCTTTTAAAAAATTATGGTTAGAATTTGGATGTTTGCAATCAGTAGTGACTAAAGATCAATATTTTTTGTTTTTGATATGAACAGTTTTAAGAAGTTACATTGTATTCGCAATATGATTTTCTACTGTTTTCACTATTCTCATTTTGCATTTATAGTAGAGTAATCACCCAAATAGATACTCTGTCAGTGAAAAGGGTGTTTGGCTAATTAGTGAATACTGATTATTTAAATCAAGACAAAAATAGTCATGATGTAAGATGTTCATTGACTTCAGTTTCTTACTTCAGACAAAACAAAATAGATAAAAGAGGAAAAAAACCTCCTCCAGACCACCAGGAACACATCTATACTTTACAAGTTGTGACTGTTACTTGTTGTAGCAACAGAGAACCTTTGCGTGTGTGCCCTGTGGCATGGTGGGGTGGGGGAGGTGGGGAGTTAGGGGGTGGGAGTGGTGAGACCTGTACCCAGGCAGCCTCTGCTCAGGTCTTCCCTCAAGGTTGTGGTGTGGAGGGATCGAACTAGGGGCTCAGGGCTCACATGTTCAAGGTGACTTCTTCACCATTTTCTGACGTCTCATTTGGAACTCAAAACCACCTTCTGAAGTTGAAGCTGAGCGGTTAAGCCTGTTGCCCAGGGTCACACAGTCAGTAACTGGCTCAGAGGATGCTAGGTGATTAAGCAGAAAGCAGCAGCTGGGGAAGCCTTGGAAGGGACCCAGAGCAGGTGGGGCATGGAACTTTCTCCAGGTTGAGGGTCCTGAGAGGGAGGGGTTGGCAGAAAAGTACGGGAGATGGAGGAGCACCTTGGACACTTGCTTCAAGCATCATCCCTGGGCTTCACTGACATGGGGGCCTGGCATTGCTTCCTAGCCCAGGAGAGGTTTCTAGAGCTCCACCTTCCTACAGAGCTGTTCTGAGACACCATCCTTCCGAACTCTGCTTCAGTGCACTCATGGATGACTTAGTGCCTTTCCCTGATCAACTCTCTCTGGGAGTGGGCTGGGGCTTTGTGGGTAACAGGGGGACAGAGGGGTCAGAAACCCCAGTCCCCAGTTAGCCATGGAGCAACTCAGAGAGTTTTAGCCTTGGTCCTTCCCTTTCCAGTACCTCCAGGCATGCCAGGAGCTCCTCCCAACCTTTTCAGTCTGACCCAAATCCCCTACGGGAAATCATGAAATATCTCAGTAAGAAGTTGTTAGAAAGGTCTTATCATATAGAAGACTCAGGTTTTGGCTGTGTGATTTTGGGGTGGTTCCAGTAAGGGGGGGAGTCTCTCTTGATTGGGTATTATCAGTAAGAGGGGACAGTTCTACGTTTGGGTATTTTTATCCCTGCTTTATCAGGAGAGCAGACTAGAGGGAAGCTAAAGCTGTAAATGATTGCAGCAGCTTCACTCATATTAGCCAGGATGAGAAATAGTTGAGCATTTTTTGTGATTTGAAAAATGTTGTGTGAAATCCTTCATTTTCAACAGGAGAAGCCACGGCCTGATTGATGGTACCAGGCCAGCTCCTAGTAACACCAACATCCAGCTGATAACCAGGCTACCAGTTGTCAAATGTTAGGGCTGCTGTCCTTTCTCAGTTCTAAGCCTTTTAATCTCGACTAGCCAGCTGGTCGTTGTACCTGCCCAGAGGAAGAGTAAGAAAATCCCATTTCTTTGTGTCTACACATTCTTCCTAGAACCACATACCCACTCCTGTGAAATTTCTGTGTTGGAAATTTCAAAATATGTAAAACTATTGTGATTCTTATCTCACATCTAATACTTCATTTCTTTTTTAACATTTATTTATTTGAGAGAGATAGAGAGAGAGAGAAAGAAAGAGTAGGGAGAGAGGGGCAGAAGGAGAGAGAGAATCTTAAGCAGACTCCCTCCTTAGCACAGAGCCTAACAAGGGCTCCATCTCACAATTCTGAGATCATGACCTGAGTCAAAATACAGAGTCAGGCACTGAACCAACTGAGCCACCCAGGGGGCCCAAACTTTAAGTTTTTTATTGTTTGTTTGTTTTGTTGCTTTTTTTTTTTAACATTGGCTGCCTACTTCTTATCACCCACTCAGAGTTAAATGATTTGAATTTCTGAATCTGCCTTCTTAGATCTGCTCCTCCATAGAGCTTCCTCATGCTCCTACCTTTCTCTTCCATAACCCATCACCAGGACCTGTTGATTCTACCACCAAAATGGAAATCTACACTTTCATCTCTTTAGGTCTTCAATGATTTTCCCAGGCAAAGCAAATTGCTACTTTCTTTATGGCATATATTTCCTTACAAGTGTGTTTGTCAGATCACATTGGTTCCGCATGATTTACCACCTAGACTCTGATCTCCTTGCCCATGTCTTATTCCTTTTTCTCTCTCCAGCCTCTTATACATGAGGAAATAGAGCATAATGGTTAATACCATGAGCTGTAGGGCCTACCTAGGTTCTCTCCTTGGCTCTGCCAGTTCCTAGCTGTGAGGTCTTGACAATGCCACATAGCCACTCTGGGCCTCAGTTATGTTATCTGTAAAATGAGGTTATTAATAATAGCACCCACCTTATAGAGTTGTTCTGAGAATTGTTGATGCATAAGACACATGTGTGAAACAGCACCTAACACACAGTAAGTCCTTGATAAATATACTAACTATCATTATCACATTGTCTGCCACACATGAGGTTCAATAAATCTTTGTGGAATTGTGGTTAATATTGAATTACTTATCATTATATATAAAAAGTGAAGTCAGTTTAGGATATGGACACAATATTTCATCTTTATTGAGGTTGAGTCATGCTAGGAAGTCTCTAGTCAGGCTGGCGTCTGTGACCCTATACTCCACCAAAAACATTAAATCAGTAGGTGCATAGATGATGAAGCCAGCTAGAACCAGGTTTGAATGTGGGCACAAATTAGAGTAAATTCCTTCAGCTTGCTAAATTTCCTCTGTTAAATGGGAATAATGTCTAATTCATGAGATTATTTGGAAAATTAATGAGTGTTAATATGTATAAACTAATGAGTAAGTTACCAACCAGATAGTTTATATTGGTTATTTTCCCTTAATTTCTCCTCCACTCTTCAAGGACATACCCTCCCATATAAACCTTCCAAACAGCATGGTAAGGGACGAGAGAGGGCTACAAAGCAATTCTCTCATGAATGTCTTCCAAAGACAGGCTCTAAAGTAGGGCTAACTAGTAACAGAGACAAGCAAGTCGACATCAGGTACTGGTTAGGAGAACTGGTCAGGATCCAGGCCGAGGCAGACAGGATTTTTTTAAGAGAAGCAGGGTAGCTTAAGTCATAGTGACCAAGCAGGGCGGGCACTACACAGCGTGAGTGTCTTTGCAATTGAGACAGACAGAGGAGGTCAAGCAAGGCCTGTCTCTGCTGGGGAAACAAAAGCAATGAAAATTTCAAGTGGAGAATTGGTGGTACTGGTATGAGAGGACAGATAAGATGACAGAATGACCTAATGGAAACAGAGAGAATAACCGCAGGGAGCAACCACTTCCCCAGGGATGGGAGGGGTGGAAGAAAGAGGTCGGAGGCACCAAATGTCCTCAAAGTGAGTTGTTACTTTTCCAACCCTCAGGTCCTCACTATTAGGTTCCCAGTGCTGATTATGAAGCCATTATCTATTAGCTACATACTTAGTCTTCTATATTATGTTTTGAAATGCTGGGTCGAGGACCCTGCAAACTTCACCTTTCTTTTGCTTACTGTCTCCATTCAGTTCTACTAATAGAAGAGACTTCTGGGAAATCATAAGACTGGAGGAGGGAGAAGGGACTTGCTCCTGTCTGTTTTGTGTGAGTGTCTATTAATGGTATTCTGGCAATGTCCTTCCCTGAGTATTGGTAATTGATTCTAGTTTCCATCTTTTCCCCCCATGCTCCTAGAACCAGCCATCTTATGCTTACTCTGAGGTTTCAGCCCTAGCCAGAGAGTGTCCCATCCTCAGAACGAGTCAAACTCTGTAGGATTCCTCATCCGAACTTCTAGGGTCTGATACCCTCAACCTCTTCCTTCTGTTGCCCCTTCCCTAGGGAGGGAACCTCTCCCTGCTGTTACTGTCTCTTCATACCCTTGTGTTTTCTTGTTGCCTCTTGCGCCCTTCAATACCTACTTAACCAATTCTCTCCCTGAAATTCTCTTCCTTTCTATTTCCCTGTCCAGGCACTGACTGACATATTCTTCCACAACCTTACGAGATCTTTGGATCTACACACAAAAAGTAAATGATGCATCCTTTGTGCACCAGATGTCTTAAAGAGGAAGATAATCTGGGAGTTTGGGAATGCTGTGTTCCTAATAATATACCGGAGGAAGTCATCCTGAGCTTCTCATGCCCAGCCTCACCGTGGCTGGCGTTCTTTGTTCACTATGAATACTTCGATGTGGTACATTCTAGGAAGACATGGATCACATGGCAACATCTGGCCTGACATATAGGCACTCATTAAGTTACCTATTGATAAATAACATAAGTAAATAGGGCATGGAAATGTTTTCATGTATCTGTGTAAAACTGATGACGATTATATCTAATACTCAATAATGTGGTCATTCATAAAACTTATGCCTATAATACAGTTTGCTTCCATGAATTGTTAGTAAAGAAGGTAGGCAATAAATAGCTCCTTTGTGACAGAAAGATGCTTAACTTACAAATACAGCCAAATACATATGTTGCGACTTTTCATAAATTTTAAGGAAAAGCAATGGATTTTATGAACTTTCTGGATCCACATTCATATTGACAGATTTTGAAGGAAATGTATAACCCATGCCTTATATTTTCTTTTGAATAGAAATATGTTCAATAGAAAATTCAGATCTAAGTGGAAAATCATTCCCTGTTTTCCAAAAGAGTAAAATTCACACCAAACTATTTTTTAAAATTTAAATGACACTATTTTATCTTATTTTTTTAAATGACACTATTTTAAAACAATAGTTTAGAAAGTGGATACTACTGTAAACATGTTAAATTTGAAATTGACCACTTGAGAGTTTGTTAAATTTCAGGAGCATACTTTGAAGAGAATTATGCTATTGTTGATACGTGAGTTAAAAGCACATTTTGTATAACATGTGTGCAGACTGGTCCTCTAGTAACTTTAAGACTGAGGGTTGGAGAAGTTAAATGACTGATCCTACTCAGGGCTTCTAACTTTCAACTCCAGATTTTTTTCCTATATCATGCACCCCTCAGAGAAAAAAACTGGTAGGAATTCACCTTTATTAGTACTTACATGAATAATAGAATAGATTTAAGTGATTGTTTATAACAACATATATATATGTATATATATGCATATATATACGTATATATACATATACATATATATACACACACATATACATATACATATACACACACACATATATACATATGTTGTTTTTAAGTCTTATCATGTGACTAAATGAGGAAACGTGTCTGGACGATAAAGGTTATCCAGAATTTGAGGGAAGAATGCTCTGGCACTGAATATCAGGACATGATTCTGGAGTGAGGGACGTTGTGGGAGAATGAGAAATTTAGAAGCCTGAATGTCCCTCAAAGAGAGAGGATATTTATAGGTATTGAACACAAAACATGAAAGAGTAAAGGCATCATTGATTTGGAGGTTCATAATCCCTCGCACTCATGTTGCAGACTTAGGCATGGAGACAAATATTCTTTTGCAGTGAGATTCTGCATATAATCCTGAGCTTGTTTTCCTGGTCAACCCATGACTAGAGCAGTAGGATTGTTGAATCCTTTAACATTACGACCTGGTCATAGATAAAGGAAATGGTTGAGGGAACAGAGATGCTGTCATATGGACTTATTTTACCAGATATTAAAAAAAATACATAAATTTAACAAGTTCATGTTGATCATTTATAAATATTTTTAAAATAAATTACAAAGTTCATAAGGTCATTATGGGTGATGATGGTATTTTCATCTTCAAAAATACCTGTATTTACAAAGATAGTGAGCCTCAGGGGCACATGCACCCGAATGTTTACAGCAGCAATGTCCACAATAGCTAAACTATGGAAAGAACCTAGATGTCCATCAACAGATGAATGGATAAAGAAGATGTGGTATATATATACAATGGAATACTATGCAGTCATCAAAAGAAACGAAATCTTGCCGTTTGCAACGATGTGGATGGAACTAGAGGGTATTATGCTAAACGAAATAAGTCAATCAGAGAAAGACAAATATCATGTGATCTCTCTGATATGAGGGATTTGAGGGGCAGGGCGGGGGTTATAGGGAGTAGGGAGAGAAAAAATGAAACAAGATGGGATCGACAAGGAGACAAACCATAAGAGACTCTTAATCGCATGAAACAAACTGAGGGTTGCTGGGGGGGTGGTGGGAGGGTAGGGATAGGGTGGATGAGTTATGGACATTGGGAAGGGTTTATGCTGTGGTGAGTGCTGTGAAAGGTGTAAGCCTGATGATTCACAGACCTGTACCCTTGGGGCAAATTATTAATAATAATAATAATAATAATAATAATAATAATGATAAAACCTGTATTTATAATAACATGGTGTCTTATAAAGTTCCATGACTTTATTTGCAGAGAATGAATTGAGAACACTATTCTCAATTCTCTAATTTGTGGAGACCAATGAAACTCTTCCGAACTTTTAGAGTGAAGCAGTATTGAGATTTTCTTCACAATACAGGAACATAGATAATAAGGTCTCCCTGTTAATCTGCATGGGTAGATGTGCTCTGTGAATGCCTTCTGCATGCCTCCTAGTGCCCACCTTGTGAAAGCCACTAAACCAAGAACAAAATGATCCAATTTGAGATTTTCTTAAGAATCTCTAAGAGAAACATGTACTACTAGTGTGGCATGGTGATTCTGTGCAAGAATAGATTGTTATAATCTACAAACTTAAAACCATAGACTGTCGGGTTTGGAAGGGTTCTTAAACTATCTTACCCAACCATCATCCCTCACCTTGCTACAAGGCAGTCATTCAGCTTATGTTTAAATATCTACAGTGACAGGAGTTCCATCACTTTTGGAGATAGTTTATATGGTAACCACAAAAATTGTGAGTAGTTTGACCTCTTGAGGTTAGAATGAGGCCAAACCCATCTATATGAAGTGAGTGCCATTTAACCATACCTTGGAGTTAGAATTTCCATGAAAAACACCCATTTTTCTATTAATTGTTTCTCCTGTGACAGTTTCAAGTTCCTTCCCCATTCTAGCCAATTGTGTCAGCAGTAGAAGAGGGAAGCTTTCCACTTATCCATTCCTCTGGCTGCCGCCCTTACTTAAAGATGCATCCAGCAATAACGTTGTAGTTGCTTATTTCAGTGTTTCCCAAAATAGGTTCTGTGTGACATCATTCTCTCGATCATATTATATGAAAAAAGTTTCAAAGGGCAAATACATTCAGGAAATGTTGCAAATCTATATGTTTCTCATTGTAATTCACAGTGAATAGGATCATACTAAAAGCTCTAAGAAGCCCTTGAGAAAAGAAACCTGTTTAACTTTCGATACTTTACTATTCCCCAAACTTCTGTGATCTTAGAACCCTTTTTCAAGTAACATCTGCTAGCATTTCTTTGAACCAACTATTCTTTAGAAATGCGTGTTGAGAAATGCTGGCCATAAATTTACTGAGATGTCAAATTATAGGAGGAAGAGGGAACAAGTATTTGGTCAAGTACGTTTTCCGTAATAGGAGATGTCATGTAATAAGAGGAAGAGGCAACATCATCACCACAGTATCATTGTTTTCTGCCTTTGCCCTCCCTGGTTTTGCCCAAGTCCTCCCCCTGAGGTCTCACGATTTTGCCCCTGTTTGTCTTGTTCTCTGCATGAACATTGCAGCCTCATACAAAACTACATGTCAGAGAACATTTATAAGAATTCTGTGGAGCCTTGAAACATCGTAAATAAGACCACCGCTATAATGTTCTTTTTAAAAGAAGGGCAATGGGTTGGGAAGAATTAGCCAGAACAACTATTACAAGCATTCACTTTTCTTTATTATAGAAACAAGTGGTTATATGACAAGAAATTCCTTGCCTGACAAAAAATAAAATAACCAAAACCATTTATGAATACTTAATAATTAAAGATAACTTATTCTCAAGTAGAGTTTATCAAAGAAGGTCCTAGAAACAGGATTCTTTCTTTCTTTCTCTTCTTTCTTTTCTTTCTTTCCTTCTTTCTTTTAAGTTACATCCCAAGCTATGGGAGAAATATAAAATCTTAACAAGTCACACCAAGGAGGAAAAAAAAGGGTCTTGTATTTAAACTGTATTTTATAGGTAAATGCTTGGAATTGTGGTTTTCAGTTGATATTTCCCTGTTATTATTTGGTGGTATTTGCAACAATGGTTTAATGCTCTGACCTGTGTTTTATTACTTATCAGTAATTTTATAGCTAACAACCAAACTAAAGCAAAATCAGAAAATGGACACAATTACAGAAGAATTTACAGAGAACACAATCCATCTCCTCTGATAAGGCAATATAAAACCTCTCCATTGCTATAATGGGTCATTCTCAAATGGGGGTTCTCTAGATTGATTAGACAATATTTTAAGAATTAAGAGAAAACGCTCGTAATAATAATGCAGTGGTTTTGTAACAAGGAAACAAGGTTTCCTTTTAAAAATCTCCCTTTTTAAGAACATGAACCAATACTCTTCATAATGATAATTTGATAATTACTGTATTTCTAAGTTTGTGGAAACTGATAGAAAATAAAATCTTTGTTGGCAGTCAGTAAATGTTAAAAAAAAAAAAAACCCCACAAACCAACAACTCTGAAAACAGAATCAGCAGGGTTCTTCAGAATGTAAAACTGAGAAAATGGAATTGACTGAGATGTTGCCCAACAATAATAATTTATGAATTGTATTTATATATATGTATATATATATAATTTGCACACACACACACATGTGCACATACACATACAAGAACCATTTCCAAGAACGTATATTAAAATTTGATAGAAGGAAAAAATAAATGGAGTCTTCCTTTATTTTATGATCTTTAAAATTGGAATTTATAAGAAATGAGTTCACATGAAGTACTAAGAAAAGCAGATGAGTAGGTCTCTGCCTTTATTTCAATGCTTTGACTACAAAACTAGCAGATATTGATTAAAAGATGTTATCATACTGACAGGCATTCAATAAATCATGTGGAACGCATTAGTATTTTTAGATTGAGGAATATGTCTGTAAAGTTTCCTAAACACAAACACCATCTCACTACAGCCGCCACCTTCCTGTGGTGTTCTGAGAGGCGCAGTGTGGGATTTTGAATCCCAGTCTGCCCCTTATTAGCTATGTGATTGTAGGCAAGTTACATAAACCTCTGAGTCTCCACCATTTGTTATTGTATGCAAACAGAAGTAACAGTGCCATCCTCCCTGGGCTGTGATCACGGCTCACACAGGATTCCAGAGTGTCCACCCTTCAGTAAGTACATAATAAATCTCATATCTCTTTCCATCTCCTTCTCTTTCTTCTCCTCCTCCTTCCTGCCTTCCTCTTACCTTTCATTTTCCTTCTCCATTCTTATTGTTATTAAACTTCCTGCTGTTGACATCTCATTTAGAATGACCGTATCTCAGCTCTCCATTGAATCAGACTTCACTAGGTCAAAGGCAAATGTGGCACAACTGCAATAATCAGAAATAGAGTGACCTTGGCGGGGTAATGAAAAGAAGACAGAAACGAGAACTGTGGTGCCTCAGTTCCCCAGACTTTTTCCTTCCATGGACTCCACGTTAAAATATGTCCAGTGATGCCATGGAAGGATTTGTACGGAGGCTCCCGGAGCCGCAGGCTTGAGCACAATGGAGGGAAGTGTGTGTCTGTCTGCCCTGGCCTGGCTGCCAGGGGAACTCCCTGCCTCTAGCTTCTCTCCCCAGCCTCACCACCCTCACAGGCTGCGGTGGACCGTTTTGGGGGGGGGGGTTGTGGGGGGGAGGATTTAAGAATTCAGTAGCAAAAGTTGAAGAAATTATGAGGATTCTGACATTTAAGAATTTCTTTTTGCAGTGCCTTATAATTTTTAAATGTCAGAGAGAATTGGAGTGGCTGTTAAGTCTGAGATCTCAGCACTGAGTTAGGTCAGTTTTATTTTACTAAAATCGGCTTGTTTACGTCTCATAAGTAAACACTGTACTCCTATGTGACCATCTCTTTTCCTCAACTGTAACTACTCTATCATTGGTTTTAAGATTAAGGGCGATGATTTCAAAGACAGCCATAAAAATAAAAGCAGATTCACTTTATTGGCTATGGGTTTTTGTTTGTTTGTTTGTTTTGTCTGTTAGGGCAATAAAACAAGAAAGAAGCTAACAATTTTGATGTGTTTCACATCCAAATAGTTCTATTATCAAGAGCCTTATCAATAAGCAACATAAGAGCATCTATTCAGAGACCTGAGTCACCTTTAGAGTAATATTGATATTTAGATTTTCTATAGAAATCAATTAGGCTGTAAAATAGTGTTCTTTCAAAAGTAAATCCAAAGGAAAAAATCCAGGAAATTACATTTTCATTTAATTTACTATCAATAAAAGCCAAGAGAGTTTTAAAATCTGTAACAAACACTAAGTTACTAAGTATGTGACTTGCTAGGAGGAGGGTAATTTTGGATTATAACTGAATCTGCTCTTGAAGTTTTTTTTTTTTTTAAGATTTTTATTCATTTATTTGACACAGAGAGGGAGAGAGATCACAAGTAGGCAGAGAGGAGGAAGCAGGATCCCTGCTGAGCAGGGAGCCCGATGCGGGGCTCGATTCCAGGACCCTGAGATCATGACCTGAGCTGAAGGCAGAGGCTTTAACCCACTGAGCCACCCAAGCGCCCCTGCTCTTGAAGTTTTTATGTGATCTCGTCATATGTACACAAATAATTTTTGAATGATTGGTTCCCCATCCTTAAGGCTTGGTCCAAAGGCCATATTCCTAATGAAATTTTCCAAGACACCTCCGGAGGGGAGCGTTTTCTTTCCACTCTGAATTTCCAAAATGTTTTTTCTCTACTTCTCTTTTATGGTGTATTAGTTTTTACATTATGTTGTCATTATTTCTATATAATTTATATTTTTCCTATTTCAATGCCAGTCCAGGAAAGCAGAGCTTTTTGTCTTATTTATTTTTATATTCACCATACTGCCTTACCTGAAATAAATACTTGTATTATTAAATATGTGAATGAAGGAATTAACGACTCCCCACTTGAAGTCCATTACTTTGAGATTGACTGCCAAAATGAGACAGACACACACACACACACACACACATCCCAATACATGCACATTCCGTCAATAGTGATCTCAGAGATCACTCTCTTTCACTCTCTTCCCATATTTTACTCATTAAGATGCTGAATGAAGCTCAGAGAAACAAATAGTAAAAGAAAATACACAATATGTTCAACACTTGTGAAAGTGTTTTTCAACTGGAAGAAAACTTAAAGATTATATTGTTGGATACTTTTACTCTTCTCAACCATTTATGCATGCATGTACATATGTATGTATGTATGTATGTATGTATGTATGTATGTATGTATGTGCTTATCTATTTTTTTTAACCAAATAAGAGGCTCAGAAAGGAAAGTGACCAGTAAAAGCCGTATCAGGACTTACTGGCAAGAACTTGGACTAAGAAGGCTGTTCTCCCAGTCTCACACTGTAGAGCCTAGAAATGGTATTGTTTCCATGATACATGAACCCACTAGTAGCTTTTCCATTTGGCTCAGCCAAACCAGGTTGCGCACATTACGTAGGAACTGGACCTGTCTGAGAATGCCCCAGATGGATAGATCTGGAAGACTTAGGGGAGACAACACACATCTCTATGATGGTAAAAACCACTGAAAACATACAGCCTGCTTTTTACCTTTATGTGAGTGAATTACTTTCCTCTTTTTATAGAAGAATCTTTCTAGATATCACTGCTTGCGGTTCTCAAAACTGTGAAAAAGATATGCATTCTCCCATTTCTCCTCTCACCTTTGATGAGGAGAGAGAGCTGTTTATGCTTATAAACTGAGTTGGAGACAGAATCAAGGTTTGAACCTAAATGTTTCAGGTCATAACCTGCTGTTTTTTCATCTTCTTCTGTCGTCCCCTCATATGTGTGGGACATCACACAAAGAGCATAGAAAACAAAAAAAATCATTGCATTTCTGTAGAAATGTGAACTGTTGTCCTAATAAAATTCTTTTCAAACTGAGGAAATCAAAATATTTTGTGATGCAGACCCCAGTCACTATACTTTCTAGGTCAGGGAATTCAGAGAAGGCCCTTTCATTCCATGCCGAGACTCAAGCCTAAACATACAGCCTATTTTTAGTGATCCTGTTTTTGTTGGTTAATTGGGTTTCGTTTATGATTTTCTTCGATATGTCCATAGTTTTTACGCAAACAACAACAAAACCGACCACAGAAATATAATATGTGACTGCTGGATAAACATGGTTGAGAGTTTGAGGTTTCCTTCCAAACTTTTTAATGTAATATATATTATCTAAACAGATCATATAAGGATATTTAAAAATTGAACTATATGTGTATCATTCTATAACTGCCTTTTTAACTGCACAGTATGATTTCTAAACTGTATTTAACCTTACTGCTAGGATGGATATTTAGCTTACCTGTCGTTTTTATTTTTGTTTTGTTCCATTTCTAGATCAATCTACCATGGCTATTCTGCTCCTTCCACCTTCATATGTCAATGCAGCTGTTTTCTTATGATAAAATTTAGGTGTATAATAGCTGGGTCGTGCACGGGAGGTTCCCCAGCAGCACACTGTGATGTGAAGATTGCATTTAGGCACATTAGGAAGTTCCCCGTGGGGTCAATACCAGGGGAATGGAAGGGAAGGAAAGAGGACTTGGAGAAGTTGGCTGCCATGCAGTCTCAGAGAAAGCCCTGGTTGACCCTCCAGGGAAATTGTAACCTGGGATGGCCTCTCAGAGTTGCCTTGAGCTGGACTGAGGTGGTGGGTCCCAAAATTGATTAGTCACTGGATGTCGGCTGACCAAGGAAGGAGGTCAGCCTGCCCTTGAGCAAGGTGGTTCTCTTCAGCCAGAGTGATTCCTGAAGCCTGTTGACAGCTGAGGGCTGTCTGCCTGCAGTGCTGCCAGCAGCTGGGGGAATGAGTCCGAAGCTTCCGAGAGGGGTCTGGGTGGTACATCACTGCACTGAGTCAAAGATAATGTGCGTGATACAAATTGATACATTTATAAATTGATAAGTTGTACCAGATCACAACCCCAAAATTTGTTAAAATACACTAATTTATTTCACTAGAAGTATGTGAGAATGCTTGTTGTTCCAAATCCGTAACACTAACAACTGTCAGTCTTTATTATATTTACCAACGTGATAGACAAAAAGTCCTCATTGTTGTTTTAATTTGCATTCATTTATTAGCGAGATTAATATCTTTTCATACATTTAAAGGCCATGCATATTTCTTCTTTAGTGACTTGCCTGTTTATGCCTCTTTTGCCATTTTCTATTGTGCTCATCTTTATGCAGTAAGGACATTAACCATTTATTTGTCACTCATGTTGTATGCATTTTCTGAGTTTGCAATCTGCTTTTAAATATGCTTTATATATCCTTCAATGTAGTCTTTCATATATTCAAATCTGTCCATCTTTTCTTAATTTCTACTCTTTATGGTAAGAAGCACATTTCTTATTCAAGAGTATAAATAAATCTTTATAATACTTGAGTTGTAATACTTTATGGTATATTGAATCCATTTTGAATTTTTAAAATAAATATGTATAAAATGATACGACAATCGAAGTTTGTGTTGAGGCACCAAGATATGATACCTTATTCTAAAGTAGCTAGATGGGGCAGGCAGAATATGATGCAGCCATTACAATTTTATATCGTGATGGTTACAGGACTCGTCGACCCCTCAACGATATCTAGGGTTGGTGAGGGTCAGGGGCTGCTGATTAAAGGAGTGGACATTGTTCAGATAAAGCTCTTCGTGTCCTGGGAATCTCACTATCAGCCTCAGGGGGAGGAGTGGCATGGTGGGGCTCCCTTCACTTTAAGGAGACCACTTAACTAGTTCAACTGTCCTCTGAAGTTTCAGGGCACAGTGGGTAGGTGTCTGATGCGGGATGGAGAACTGAGAGGACAAGTGACTAGCTTAGTAGTTTCTTTGATGTTAGAATGAAGGGCAGATTGCTACTGAGTGGCTGATCTGCATTCCCAGAATTTCTCAGAACAGAGGTTTCTGAGTGTTTCCTATGATCAGAAGCTCCCCAACCCATGCCCCTCAACACAGAAGCATAGAACATGGGGTCAGCTTAGGTCTTGTCTCAAGGGTCACCAATGAGGGCAAAGAGAGAACAGCAGAACTCAGATTATATTTAAAGGAGAAAAAAGGAAACAAGACAAAGTTTATAATTATAACCTATAAGCCCTGCTCCTTCGACATGATAGTTACAGTAGCATGAGGCAATGATCTAATTTTTTCATAGCGTAGCCAATTCTTCCAATATTATTTATAAAACAATGCACCCTTTCATTCATGAATTTAAAAACCACTTTTTAAAAATATGTTAAATTTAAATATCTATTTACTTGTCCCTGTAGTCCACACTGTTCCAAAAATATAATCATTCTTCTGGAGGCCTGGGTGGCACAGTCTGATAAGTAACTCTTGGTTTCAGCTCAGGTCGGGGGTCTAAGGATCTTGAGATCAAGCCTGGAGTGGGGCTCAGCACTCATCAGGGAGTCTGCTTAAGATTTTCTCTCTCTCCCTCCTCTCTCCCCCCTCTTTCTGTCTCTAAAATAAATTAATAAATCTTTAAAAAAATCAAAAATAAAATGAATTGATAAACTATTTCAACATCTGGTTAGAGATATTTATTATCATTTTGGTCTAAACACTTTTTGTCTCTACTTTAGCATTTATTTTTTTAAATGAAAAAAATAAACTTTCAATTAAACAACCTCCCAAATTGTAACTATTTTATTGGAATTACAACAAATTTACAGAATGTTTTGGGGAACCATCTTTTATAAAATATAGATTCCCCACCAAATACTTGGTATGTCTTTATCTTCTTCAGTAACTTTTTATGGTTTTTCCCTGTATATCCATACAATTCTTATTATGTCCAATCCTAGATGTCATATATTTTAATATATTTTAATTATTACGGTTAATTGGATCGTTCACTCTCATACTTGCAAACATCATAGGAATATATATAAGTATATATATACATACATATATGTATATATATACTTACATGTAAGTATATATATACATATATATATACCGACATATACTGATAAATGCCTAATAGCTGACTCTCTGGAAGAATAACAAAATCCCTGACTTTTAGAATTTGTGATTTTTCATGGTATTAATATTTCTGCCATTTTATTTCTTAAAATACCTATGGGCATCCATGCCACCAGATGTGGAATTAGGAAAAGTACACCAAATTTACTCCTGTGAGCTGTTATAAACCAATTCTAGTATATCACTGTTTCTTACACCTTTTCTGTCCAAATAATATTTAAATGATTATAATCAACTGTAACGTTCAAAGTAAACTTTCTAAATAAGAATTTAGAACCTAATAATTAGAATCTAAGAAGCTAAAAATTAAAATTTAGGAAAAATTAAGATATATTACCCTTAAATGTGTTTGTTTCTGTGAATTCACTACTCATCACTCCATCTAGTATATATTAATTGAGGAAACGTTTATGATGATTTATCTTGGTCTTCCTCATAAGGACTCTTGATCTCATGGTTTTCCTTTTTCTTTTGGTGCTGGATCTACGGTTGGCCTTGTAGATGAGTGAAGTGCACTGCATTGGATGTGGGAGTCTACCACACTCAACAGGTTTGAAGTTTCCATTTGACCATGCAAGTTCTCTGTGCCAAGTAGACTTTGAGAGAAGCAACTTAAAGCATACGGTTCTTGTGACATTCTCAAGGCTCTTCCATGTGTTCTTCGTTGGAGGAAGCTCCTCAAAGTTTCCTCCACATCTGCTGGTTGAACTTTACAAGTGTCTGTCCCAGATCAGAAATGAAATTCACAGTGGGAATGCTGTGGAAATAAACTGGACTTCTGAACCTTTTTTTTTTTTTTTTTTTGCTTTCACTCATTTTTGTTGTGATGAGCCAAATTTCCTTATTAAGATGCTAATCTCATTCTCTCGTCTTTATCTCTCAATTAGGAGCCATCAGTGTTTACCTTAAATTAAATCTAGGAACAAATGCTGCATCTGGGGCTCAGCTAAATTTCACTCCTCCATCATCTTTCCCTGCTTTCTTTCCTACTCTCCCCAGTTGGAGTTATAGGTATTTTCCCAGCCACTATTTCATGCTTGAGGGTTTTCCAGGCCTTTGGGGGAATATATTTCCAATTACTTTTGAAGTAACTCCTTTCTTTGTCATATGAGTTTGCTAGGGCTGCTATAACAAACTACCACAGACTTAATGAATTTAACAAAGAAATTTATTTCCTCAGAGTTCTGGAGACTGAATCTCTCCTTGGCTTATAGATGACCATTTTCTCTCTGTGTCTTCACATGGTCTTGACTCTCTGTGTGTCCTCATTTTCTCTTCTTGTAAGGATGCCAGTCATGGCGGATTGGGGTCCACCCAAATTATCTCATTTAAATTGAATTACCTCTTAAAGACCCTGTCTCTAAATATACTCACATTCGGAGGACTAAGGGTTGAACTTTACCTTGCAACTTTTGACAGGACACAATTTCAACCCATAACAACATCAGGGTTGAGTTTTAGGTTATTATGTATTCGTTGGCACTTTATTTCATTTCTGTATTTCATGACACTTAATCTGGTTTGCTATCCTGAATTCTGTCTTTTGTATTTTCGTATTTTCTTGGACTTTTCAATACGATATGGGGAAAAGGGGAAGATCAACACATGGACTCAAATTGCTATCTTTATTTTGAAGTCTTCTGATTTTTTCCAGTGCCTGTGCAGGAAACAAAGTGAAGCGAAAACATATCATTAGTGATTACTACAGTGTACTCATCTACCCTAACTCCGAAGGGCATGATCTATGTGTGTACTTGTGCATGATTCTTCAGAGAGGAATAAAACTGAAATGCTATCATATTTAGTAGTCATTTGAATTGGTCCAAAATGTTTATAAACCACATTTTAAAGTTGTTGATTAAAGTATAATTAAACATTGACATGATTTATGAAGTTAAAGATGAAATACAATGGAAATATTTGTGAATTTTCCTGGATCATGGCCAGACTATCGTAGTGATGCTAAGCATTCACAAATATTTCCACTGTATTATCTATATATAATGTATATAACATAATATATTAATTTACAATATTTTTGCCTGCTTGTATCTAATCGTAATCTTATTTTCTAACTATATCAAAACATGAGTCTTTATAAACTACAAAAACATTGTTAAAAGGATGGTTAAAAATGGGTCTTAAGGTTTCATATTGTAAGAACATTTCTTGTGAATGTATTCCATTCTACCCTCTTGACGCCTCAGCCTACACAACTAATACAACTGCTCCCTTTAATTAAAATGAGAAAATATATTACTTATAAAGCTTGGTCTTAAGCAGAGCTAGATACAAAATCTATAGTTCCCATAATGGGAGAGGCACTGTAAAATGGAATGAAATGATAAATTGATAAGTACATCATATAATTATTTGTTCCCCATTGCTATTTATCTTTTATCACTGGCGAAAGTACAAAAGAATTATAAAGGCTCTGTTTTAATAAAAGAAAAACTAGGAATTATATAACTTATGAGATACTGCAGTTTAAAAAAGTTTTTGAAATTGAAATTCTCCTTAGATCTTTTTGACCTTCACATAATTTTTTCTCGTCTCTTTATAATAATCAACAAAATCCTTCCAGATAATTTCTCCTGTCATTTATTTCAAAAGAGCCAGATTATGGAGGCAAAAATAGTTTTCAATGGCATGTCCTATTTTGGACTTGTCCATGGATACTTTGGTCGTACATTGGAAAAATGAAAACAAATGCAGCTATATTATGACATGAACTTTAGATACCAAATAAGTATTCCCTGGAGGGGAAGAGACAGAAATATGAGCATACACTCTGGGAGTTTTCAAGTCCTTTAATCTGTTTGAAATAATTTTGATCCCATTAATTAAAGATTATAATTTTCTTGTTGTTGTAAGCAAACCTCAGTTTGGCATTTCGTATCTGTGCTGTGTTAGTAGTTGTTAGGATTCTGGAACCAGGATTTCCCTTTACTGTGCCTGAAGTACAGCTGAGTGTTTCTACTCACAATTATATTTTGACTCAAATGAAATGTTCACATTCTTGCTCATAACATAGACATTTTCTGAGAGGGGAAGGAAGGAATTGTGGAAATCGGGGGAATCAACCCAAATGTGCCACTGTGGTCACATACATTTGATCATACAGATTGATGAAAATACTCAACCTCTATAGCTTTGCTTATAGGCTTCATATTAAATGAAAGAGACACAGTAATTCAGAGCTATATTTAGAAAACTGTTCACACTCAAAGCATTTTCAGGATGTTTCTATAATAATACAAAAACAGAAAAACTGCATCATTATATTATTGTGTTTATCCATAGGCTAGTCTGTAGGAATATAAAACTGAGTGGGTGCTCCTCAGGAAAGTAGAGAATCTAATATGTATTTCATTTTAACTCTGTTTAAGATAAAGTATCAAGGTGCTACTTGGCTTTAGTGGGTTCTTGGCTTATGCCTCACTTTTTTTTTTTTAAAGATTTTATTTATTTATTTGACAGAGAGAGAGAGATCACAAGCAGGCAGAGAGGCAGGCAGAGAGAGGAGGAAGCAGGCTCCCTGCAGAGCAGAGAGCCCGATGCGGGCCTTGATCCCAGGACCCTGAGATCATGACCTGAGCCGAAGGCAGAGGCTTCAACCCACTGAGCCACCCAGGCGCCCTTATGCCTCACTTTTAAGACAGTTTTTAAAACTCCAGGGTCTCCAGGCTAGGTTCTGGGACACATATAGAGACTAGGTTGAATACATCATAACTGTCCAGTGATGAGAAGCAAAATAATCAAAATAGCATTTACCTACAAAATGTCAGATACATTTCTCTATTTTTTTTTTTAACTCTCAACTACTCTGTTAAAGTAGGTTGTTTTAACCACACTTGTAGCAGGAAAAAAATGGACTCAGAGAGTAATCATGGTACCCAGGTTTGACACACAGAACTATCTTACTCAAAATTAAGATACTTTTATTAGTAAGATACTATTAAATATAAAGTGGGAAAAAATTCTATCCATTGAACTTATATTCATGTTGTCACTTAATTCTGAGTAAATAGCAGGCCACTGAAACTTAGCATCATGGAAGGAAAACTAAATTTTTTTGAAGAATTTAGAATTCTTTCTAAATTAAGCTACTCAGTGTAGTAAGCTACTCAATGTACATTGATGTACATTGATTCCCACTCATGGAGTTGCCTCCCACATGTTCAAGCACCTATACTGATTCCACGGCTTATAGTTACTACAGTGCATATGAAGTCACAAGAATGGAGGTGAAGAATATTTGAGGTGAATTACAATTCTAAATCTTTTGTCTCCCCCCAAGAGGTTTAACCAAGTAGTTGCAACCACAGGAATGAAAACATATATACACATAACTTCTATAACACATTGCTCAATGACTTCCTAACCTGGAAATAGCTCTGATGAATTACAGACCCACTAAGATTCACAGATACGGAATATCTGAGTTTTTGAGGTAGTGTGTCTACCCCTCAAGCTGTTTACCTGTCTTCCTCCCAGCCACTCTTACCATGGTTGTAAGCATAGGAATCCTTTACATTTCAAGAACATCCATTGCCTAACTGGTCCAGTTCTGTCTCCTGCCACTCTTCATTTGGTACAATAATATTGAACACCGGCATTTCCAGGACACACGATGTTTTACTAAGCAGCCATGTCTTTGCTCAAGTTGACCTCTCCTTTTGGAATACTAACACCACTACTACCTTTTTCCTAAATCCAACTTGTCTACTTGGAGTATCAGATCAAAGGCTATTGCTTCTGTTGTTTCTGTGGCTCCTTCTTTTAAGTCCCCCAATAGACCAAAGTGATCCTCCCAGGCTCCCACAGTCTTGTATATTTTCATTATTCAAATGCAAATGGTTTGTTTTTATCTTTCATTACTATCTCGTTATACTCTAAAACTCATTCTGACAGAAACAATGCTCTTCATGTGTAAATTGGTGATAGGATCAGAGTAGACCCTCACTAAATTTTGTTTAATTAATTACTTAAAAAATGACATAGAAAATAAGACTCCAAGGTCCTCTTCTTTTTAGTTTTTCTTTTGGCAGGGAAACCAATATATATCCAATCATATCATAATTAATAATGAAAATATATTCTCAAGATTACCCACTATAGTGTGCATAAAAAGAGTATACCATGGTTTCAAGTTTCCATTTGATGATAAAATTAAAGAAGAAATTTTACTATTAAAGATTTCTTTTCAAAAAATTTAAGAACGGGAAAGAATTCTAAATTCTTCAAAAAAATTTAGTTTTCCTTCCATGATGCTAAGTTTCAGTGGCCTGCTATTTACTCAGAATTAAGTGACAACATGAATATAAGTTCAATGGATAGAATTTTTTCCTACTTTATATTTAACAGTAGAACCTACTAAAGGGAATTACCAAAGAGCTAAGCATATTTCCATGAATTATCATCAAAGGGGCTTTTGCGTACTACTTTAAATTATAGTTTAAAATTCATAGTCAGGAAATACTGATGCTGTGTTCTTTACTTTTTTGAGTATATAACAGGTATCTCAATATAAATATTTTTTTGAAATATATTGGGGAAAACAAAGCCCTTTTAAGAATTGTTTCCTAATGGTTAATTATAGAGCATTTACTACATTGTGCATAAACTCTTCTTTCATTTTTTAAAGGTATGTAAGAATGTGACAACATAAAATTAATCTTATAAAATCCAGAGGGAAAGTTTCATATTCAAGGTTGTAAGTCTAGAAGTGTCATTCACTGGATGATTTGTGTAGAATTAGAGAAGATGCACTTGGAGCCATAAAGAAGTCACTGGGAAAAAAATTCAACAATACCTATTTTGTTTTGCCATAAATAGTACTGTAATAAATATCCTTGTAGCTACCTTTTTTTTTTTTCACTTGTAATTACTTTCTTTAGTATATTCTTAGAATTTCTGGGTAAAAGAATTGCAAAATAAGGGTTTTTTTGAGATTTTTAAAAAATATTTTCCCTTTTCTAAAAAGTTTTTATTCAAATTCCAGTTAGTTAACATACAGTGTAATATTAGTTTTAAGTGTACAATATAGTGATTCAGCACTTCCATACAACACCCAATGCTCATCACAAGTGTGCTCCTTAATCCCTATCACCTATGTAATCCAGTCCCCCACCTTCTCTGATAATCATCAGTTTGTTCTCTATTGTTAAGACTCTGTTCCTTGGTTTGCCTCTCTCTCTTTTTCCCCTTTGCTTATTTTTTTTTCTTAAATTCCACATATGAGTGAAATCATATGATATTTTGTTTCTCTGATAATTCATTTAGCATAATAATTCTAGCTCCGCACATACACCCTGATGTTTATAGCAGTATTATCTACATTATGGAAACTATGGAGACAACCCAAGTATCCATCAACTGATGAATGGATAAAGAAGATGTGGTATATGTATACAATGGAATACTACTTGGTCATAAAAAAGAATGAAATCTTGCCATCTGCAAAATAAGGTTTTCAGTCTGTGTTCTCAAACGCTCCTCCAAAAGCTTTTCATAAATTTTCATACCATCTGAAGTATATGTGTGTGTGTTTGTTTTTTTCATCAAAATATAATTTCTTATCAAAATATGTTATTTAAAAAAATCCCTACCACAATGATCATTTAAAAAATATTATTCAGTTTGATTTTTTTTTTTGTATTAGTTTGTATTTTGATTTGTGATGAAGCTTGGTATGGTCACAGCCATTTGTATCTGTGTGAGTGTGTGTGAACATCTGAAACTTTTCTCAACATCTATGGAAAAACTGGTTGTCTTTCTCCCGTAAATGTCAAGGCTTTGTATATAATAGATATATTAACTTTTGCATGTGATATATATTTCAAATCCAGTTTTCTACCTTGTTATTTGATTTTCTATATTATTTACATTAATTTGTGACATATAGAAATTTAAAATTTCAATGTAATCAAAATCAACATTATTTCCTATTATCATTTCTGGGTTTCATTTCCTGCTTAGACAGCTTTTTTGTATAGTAAGATAATGTTATTGTTCACTGGTATTTTCTTAGGGTGTGTTTTAGCCCATTGCTACATGGATAAAGGTTTGGGTGATTACATTCTCATATTTGCTTTAGCATTGAGCATGAAGATCCCCATGCTACCGTTTTTCAATTACATGAGGTTTTATGGGTAAGAATCTTTAAAGTTCCTTCCAGCTGAAACATTCTGATTTTATGATTCTTCATTGTGACATTATTCGTGCCAGCATAAACCTTCACAAGTTACTAAATGCATTGGGTATTTGTTCTGACTCTATATCAGTTTTTGTAAAAGCTCTTTTCTTGGTCATCGCTTCTATGATGGGACCATAAAAACCCAAAGGCAGACTGCTTCTGTTACAGATTAGAAAAAAATTCAAAAAACATCTTAAGCTTTTGACAGAATGGCACGAGCGTCTTGCCATTGCTTCTCTAGACAGAGGCAGCAAAAAGTACCAGTGCAATGCTGTTTAGTAAGGTTTTCAGCTAAAAAAGAATTGCTTTCTTCTGTGCTATCATGTCAGTCCTGGTAGTTCTATTTTATTTTGTCTCATGAGTTTTCCCCCTTTGATGTTCACCTTACCTCTATTTGCTCTCATGATTATTTTACGTGAATCATAGACACGGGACTATGGGGAAAATGACAGGTCATTGTATTCAGACCTCTGTACCTAGTGCATGTTATTGCCAGACACTTATATTATTCCCTTTAGAATTATATTTAATCTCTTTCTGAATGTCTTATTGATGTTTCTTCAATGACCTCTTTGGGTGGCTATTCCATTGTTAAATTGTTCTTGCCTTTAGGACACTTTCTCTTATAAGTAATTTAAACATGCCCTTCTTATTTCTTGTAAAACATTCTAAGTCAACCACAAATGATTCTTCCTTCTACTGTATGTTATTCTTTCTTCTCCAGGAAAATACCACATGTCATCGGAGGCAAGCTCTCCATTCAATATACTGGCCATTCAGAAGAAACCTCAGATTTATGACATTTCGTCATCTCTAAAGTTCTTTGCGGCTCTAATATTCTGTGATTCTATGATTCCTAAATTTGGTTGTGAAATTTCTAAATCTGTATCTATCCTATAGTTTGTTATGCCTGTGAACTTTAAAGTTTTGTGTTTTTAAATCTTTTCAACTTTTAACCATCAAAATTATAAACTATATCTTATAAAATTACTTACTTTTATTTAGTACTTATTATGTACTACATTATATTATTGAAAGATTTATGTATTTAAAGTTTCTCGCCTCGTGATACTATTTAGTATTTTGTTGGAGCTAGAAGTATGTACACACACACACACACACACACACACACACACATAAAATATTGAAATTTATTCCACTGGAACTATTACATTCAACACCTCCTTTTTCTACACCTTTTCTTTTTGTACCATCGCACCATATTTTCCTTTTTCTTGACGAAGAATTTTTGAGGGCACTTATCCCATGAAGACACTTTCTAGAACTCTTATCCTATCCTCTACAACATTATTTTTACAATTCCTTTTATTTCTCTATGGCTATCAAGGAAGTTTCTTTACTTCTATATGTTTTTAAGAACTCTAGAGCAAGCTAATATTTTCAAAAAAGTAAATATATTTTATTCCTTTTAAAATTCAGCTTGCAAAGTGAATTGTTTATTTTTTTTAAAGATTTTATTTATTTATTTTGACAGAGAGAGAGATTACAAGTAGGCAGAGAGAGAGGAGGAAGCAGGCTCCCTGCCGAGCAGAGAGCCCGATGCGGGCCTCGATCCCAGGACCCTGAAATCATGACCTGAGCCGAAGGCAGAGGCTCCAACCCACTGAGCCACCCAGGTGCCCCAAAGTGAATTGTTTAATCAATAATCTCATACCGAATAGTTTCCTTGTTGTATGAAATTTTCTAGTGTAGACTGCATGTTAGGCCACAAAACAAATTATACCAAATTCAAGAAGATTGGAATCATGCTAAATATCTTTTCTGATGACAATGGCATGAAACTAGAAATCAATAATAAAAGGAAAATTGGAAAATTCATGAATACATGGAAATTATTTGATTTAATCAATGAACTCAGTAAAGTTTTAGGATATGAAATTAACATACAAAAATCAGTAGCATTTCTATACATTAACAACAGAATTTCTGAAAAGAAAATAAAGAAACTGATCCTAAATAATAACATCAAAAACAATGAAATATTCAGGAAAAAATAAAATAAGGAGGTGAAAGATCTACAACATGGATGTAGAAAACTGCAAGACATTGATGAAAGAAATTGAAAAAGACACAATGAAATGGAAAGGTAGCTCATGGTCATGGATTGAAAGAATTAAAATTGTTAAAATGTCAATACTACCAAAAGCCGTCTATAGAATCAATGGCAATTTCTATCAAGACAAACCATAAGAGACTCCTAATCTCACAAAACAAACTGAGGGTTACTGGGGGGTGGGAGGGTAGGGATAGGGTGGATGGGTTATGGACATTGGGGAGGGTTTGTGCTTTGGTAAATGCTGTGAAAGATGTAAGCCGGATGATTCACAGACCTGTACCCCTGGGGCAAAGAATTAAAAAAAAAAAAAAAGATTGCAATGGAAATTTTTATAGAAGTAAAAAACAAACAAACAAACAAAAAACAACAACAAAACTCCTAAAATTTATATGGAACCATAAAAGTCCCTAAAGAACTAAGGAATTCTTAAGAAAGAAAGTCAAAGTAGGAGGTATGAGATTTCTTGATTTCAAGCTATACTACAAATCTATAATCATCAAAACAGTATGGTACTTGCATAAAAACAGAGAAATCAATGAAACAGAATAAAAAACCCAGTAATAAGCCCACTCATACATGTGGGCTTGACATATATATATATATATGTCAACCAATATCTGACCAGGGAACTAAGGATACTCAATGGAGAAATGATAGTCTCTTTAATAACTGTTGGATAATTGGATAATTAGGATAATTGGATATTCACAAGCAAAAGAATGGAACTAGATCCATAGATTACACCACTCACAANCAATAACTGTTGGATAATTGGATAATTGGATATTCACAAGCAAAAGAATGGAACTAGATCCATAGATTACACCACTCACAAAAAATAACTCAAAATGGATTAAAGACTTAAGTGTAACATCTGAAAACATGGAACTCCTAGAAGAAAACTTATGAACAGAGCTCCTCGACATGGCTCTTGGTAGTGATTTTTTTGGATATGAGCACCTAAAGCACAAGCAACAAAATAAAAAATAAAGTGGAACTACATCAAACCAAAAAAGCTCTGCACAGCGGTGCCTGGGTGGCTCAGTCATTAACTGTCTGCCTTCAGCTCAGGTCATGATCCCAGGGTCCTGGGATTGAGCCCCGCATTGGGCTCTGTGCTTGGGGTGGAAGCCTGCTTTGCCCTCTCCCACTCCCCCTGCTTGTGTTCTCTCTCGCTGTGTCTCTCTTTGTCAAATAAATAAATAAAGCCTAAAAAAAAAAAAAAAAAGCCCTGCACAGCAAAAGAAACCAATAACAAAGTGAAAAGGCAACCTATAGGATGGGTAAAAATACTTGCAAACCATATATCTGATAATGCATCCAAACATATGAACAATTCCTACAACTCAATGGCAAAAAACAAAACAGAACAAAACAAAACAAAAAAATCAAATAGCCCAATTAATAAATAGGCAAAGAACCTGAATAGATATTTCTCCAAAAAAATATACAAAAGGCTAACAGGTATATAAAAAGATGCTCAACGTCACTAATCATTAGGGAAATGCAAATAAAAACCATAGTAAGATATCACTTCATGCTTGTTAGAATGGGCATCATCAAAAAAGACAAGAGATAACAAATGCTGGTATGGATGTGGAGAAAGGGGAATACTTGTGCACTCTTAGTGGGAATGTAAACTGGTGCAATTACTATGGAAAACAGTAAGGGGAATTGTCAAAAAATTAAAAATAGAACTACCATATGAGCCAGCAAGAAAACATTAACTTGAAAAGATATCTGCATCCCCTTGTTCATAGGAGATTTATTTATAATAGACAAGACATGGAAACAACCTAAGTGTCCACTGGTGGATGAATGAATAAAAAACTAGTGGTAAGTGCGCCTGGATGGCTCAGTGGGTTAAGCCTCTGCCTTCGGCTCAGGTCATGATCTCAGGGTCCTGGGATCGAGCCCCACATCGGGCTCTCTGCTCAGCAGGGAGTCTGCATCCCCCCCTCTCTCTCTGCCTGCCTCTCTGCCTACTTGTGATCTCCCTGTCAATTAAATAAATAAAATCTTAAAAAAACCCCAAACTAGTGGTATATACATATAATAGAATATTAGTCATAATAAAATGAGGAAATCTTACCATTTGTGACAACATAGATGGAGTNCCCCAAACTAGTGGTATATACATACAATAGAATATTAGTCATAATAAAATGAGGAAATCTTACCATTTGTGACAACATAGATGGAGTTTAAAGGCATTATGCTAAATGAAGTAAGTCAGCGAGAGAAAAACAAATGCTGTACGATCTCACTTATATGCAGAACTAAAAGAAAAGAACAACAAAACTCAATGAAAAAGGGATCAGACTTGTGGTGACCAGCGGCACAGTGTGGGAGAATTGAAGGAAGGTGGCCAAAAGGCACAAACCTCCAGCTCTAAGATAAATAAGTACTNAGAGAGAAAAACAAATGCTGTACGATCTCATATGCAGAACTAAGAGAAAAGAACAACAACAAAACTCAATGAAAAAGGGATCAGACTTGTGGTGACCAGCGGCACAGTGTGGGAGGAGGGAGAATTGAAGGAAGGTGGCCAAAAGGCACAAACCTCCAGCTCTAAGATAAATAAGTACTAGAGATTTAAGGTGCAACATGGTAACCACAGCTAACACTGCAGTATTACTACAGAAAAATTAAGACAGTAAATCTTAAAGGGTCTCACCACCAGATTATTTTTCTTCATTCTTTTCTTTTTTTTCTTTCTTTTTCTTGTATCTATATAAGAAGATGGCTATTTCTTGAACCCATTGCAATCATCTCACAACATATGTAATTCAAATCATCCTGCTGTATGCCTAAAACTCATACAGTAATGTATGCAACTTATTTCTCAATAAAATGGAAAAAAAATTACTTTCACAAAGAGCAGTTTTCCATGTATGAAGTCAATCATCTTTTGTATTGCTAGGTAATGAATATTAGGATATAGCCAACGAACTGTAATAAGGAGTCAAGTATAATTAAGAAAAACTTTGCAATCATTGATGAAGTGTTTTTAAAGTTTAATAATTTTCAGAATTTGTACCTACTAATGATTAAGGGGAAGTAAAACACAATAGTTGGATAATTTACCACCAGAAGATTTTTACAGCATCTGCAAAATACAGCTGTGGGTTCTTTCTTAAGGTAACATATGTTTCTGTGTTTCTGAACTGATGACCTGCTTTGCACTTCTCAAATAGCAGCAAAACAAAATTCTCTTAGAATTGAAAAAAATTGGGCGCCTGGGTGGCTCAGCGGTTTAAAGCCTCTGCCTTCGGCTCAGGTCATGATCTCAGGGTCCTGGGATCGAGGCCCACATCGGGCTCTCTGCTCGGCAGGGAGCCTGCTTCCTCCTCTCTCTCTGCCTGCCTCTCTGCCTACTTGTGATCTCTCTCTCTCTGTCAAATAAATAAATAAAATCTTTAAAAAAAAAAAAGAATTGAAAAAAATTTTAAACATGTCAAATAGTACGTGAAGTTGAGAATCCTCTCAGGCAGAGGAATCTAGTTTTTAAGAGAGTAGAAAACTAAGCAAAATGACCCAGACAGAAAGCTTACCCTAAGAGAGAAAATAGCTGGGAGTGGAAAACCAATTCTTCAGAGGACAAAGATAGGAGGATAATTGGTTCAGAAGAAAACTTCTACCTGAAGTGGAGAGAAAGCAGGTTGATAACCCTTGTGGAACTATGAAGGAAGAGAACCAGAACTGTCTTCATAATCATGGAGGCTGGGATGGTCCCCAGTATTAGAGATCCTATTGTGGAAGTTCAAAGATAGAAGAAAGGAAGTCATTGTTCACTTGGAAAGGAACTAAAATGTTTCCAGGCCAAAGGAAATTCAAAACTGGGATTCAAACTATGAGGAAATAAAAGGATAAATGAAACACTAGATGGATAACTAAAAATTAATAACTTTTAGAAAGACAATTGAAAGGATAATTATATTCCCCAGATTGTTGAATGCATTCACATTTCTGTTTTTACTAAACTTGTGTATCATTTCAAAATAAGTGAAGTCAGTGATTGTTTTTCTCTTTCCTACACATCATTTTATAGGTATGTATTGGACATTTACACATATCAAATGTCATACTTGCAGAGAGGACTCGGGGCTGCATAAGACGGTTATTCGGTGTAGTCGTGAGCTCTGCTAGACTGGGAGTAGGGGCTGTGCGTAGGTTTCAGCGTGTGATGCTGGCCATCGAATGGTTTCCACACATCTCTGTAATTCTGGGAAACTTTTCCATTTAGGCTGCATCTGGAATTTTGTTCCTTCTTTCCAAAAGCAAGGAGACTAAAACTCTGATATTGCAGATTTTGAAATTATAGAAATAGAGACAGAACTAAGGAGCATTGCAAATTGATAGGCAATTCTTGGAGATCATAGATGCCTTTAGATACCATCATTAAAAATCAGGAACTAAAAAATGGACAGTAGGGGTTTTTACACTAATTTTAATGATATTATACAAAGGAGAAACCATCCCAATATAGAAAGACTTTGGACAAGGAACGTGGACATTTTGAAGAGAATCGTTAGAAGCTGAATGATTTAGAAGAAAAGTACAGATCCAGCTCTCACGTATTTCCTATCTTTATAAAGACTTTCCTAAAATGAGCTAATCCTTTTTGAGTGGAAATTTAAAACTAAATAAAATATCACCATGCAATTCAAAAACACTAACAGTTCCTCTGAGCTTCAGAAATCTAGTGAACTTTTTTAAAACTCCTGTCAGTTCCAGAGCCAGTGGAAATCAAAACCACTGTAGTAGGTGATGTTGGTGCCCTAATCATATGCCCTTACTCAACATTCAACTCCCAACACCTATGTATTTACCTCTATATCTTGGGGCCAGAAGTGCCAAGGAGTACCCCCTGAGAATTTCTCTCTACCAATAGTTGTCAGGAATGAGATATTAATACCCCTACCCCCACCCCAGCATACCTCTGAGGTATGTGTTTCACAGTGGCTCCTCTTTCCCCAACAGGATGAAGCCCAATCACTCAGTGTTGGATGGGTTAATAATGAACATTTTGGGGGCTGCCTTCCCTTCCTTGTCTCATTTCATCTTGCGGCACTGGTGGTTTCTTCTCCTCCGAGACAGACTATTTGCACCAGAATCCTTGTCTCAGCATCCACTTCTGGGGTCATAGAAACTGTGCTGCCCTCTCTGAGCATTTCATAACATCTCATAACATTTTCAGAAGCCCCGTGTTCTCATAAGCTAACCACCGGTGAAACTCAGCTGTTTCTTCCGTTCTCAAAATAAATATTCACTCCCACAACTTTTACAAATTTAAATGACTTTATTGAGAATTTAGAACGGTCTCTGGGAGGAGTCACTTTGCACAGCACACAGATTGTCTCTCTCTCCTTTTTTGTCTTCTACCTCTTTTTTGTAGATTGTTTGTGGGATCTCAGATTCTTCTCCCTTCTATTACATGGAGCAAATTCTTCTAATTTCTTCTTCCTTTCATGGCAGAGTGTTGGCCGACAATGGTCTAGGAGTCCCACCTATTACCCCAAGAACTTCTCTTTTCTCAAAGATAGCTCTCTTCCTCAAGGGGATTTTGGAATCAGCAGTTAAATGAACATTTTCTACACTTTGTTATAGTCACAATGATCATACTAAATGATCCTTAATTTTAAGGTTATTATTAGCTATTGTTCTATAAAATAAGAATAAAGTAGTTATTCTCAAAGTTCTGTGTACAATAAACTGAACGTATTCTTCTTACCTAATTAGTGTTCAATCACTACCAGCTCTTGTTTTTGTCGTCTTGGTAAAACTCCGAGTTAAAGAAATCCTCCTAGTACAGTTATGAATAATTATCTGGGTTGAGTCCACTCTACTTGACCAGGGGTGGAATTAAGCTCTGTTAGGCTTGAAGCCTATGGGATATTTTATTTGGGATATGCTTTAAGGAAAGAAAAATACAGGGGTGCCTTGGTGACTCAGTCAGTTGAGCATCCAACTCTTGACTTCACTCAGGTCATGATCTCGGGGTCATGAGATGGAGCCCCGTGACCAACTCCTCACTGAGTGGGGATTTTCTCTCTCCCTTTCTCTCTGTCTCTTCTTCCACCCCTCTAAAAATAATTTTTAAAAAAGAAAGAAAAGAAAAATACAAAGATTGGTAGATGAGCCTTAGGAAGTCAGGGACTCGGAAAATTAATTAGCTTCACAGTGAATCAGCCTTGGTGCCTCGCTTTCTCATACAGAGTTGACAAGCCAGAAATGTAGTATCTCTTGAAATCTCCCCTTATAAAACAACTAGAATACTGAAAGCCTACGATCTCCCAGACATTGTTCTAAGCAATTCATTAGGACTAACCTATTTAATCTATTTTTAATCCCAGATTTACAGATGAGGAAACTGCAGAACAGGTAGGCTAAGTACTCTTAGAACAGGTAGGTTAAGTACTCTGATGGAAGCCACGTAACTAGTAAATGGCAAAACAAGAGCTTAGACTGTGATGATGTGTCTCTAAAACCAGTACACATAATTTCTGTTCTATAGTGCTTCTGAAAATTGTGTCTTCTAACTAGCTCACTAAGCTCCTAAACGGCTCAATATCTGTGAAAAGAAGTATACACCAAAGATAAATCCAGCATAAGCAATAAAATTCTACTTGCTACTTCCATACTACCTTCACGGGTAATTGGATCAGCCATATACTCAGCCAGAGGAGTACCAAAGGTGCACTTATCTCATGCATCTTTCCCACAGGGCAGTCACAACAGTAGGAAACTCACTATCTTATTCCCTTCAAAATAAAATTAAACTGTCTTATGAAGCCTGAAGCATATACATTAGTGCAGGCGAGTTAATCTGTGCAATGTTGTAATAATACAATTACTACAGCAAAGTAGGTCCAAATACCAAGTCCCCGAGGCAACCCAAATTCCTGGGTTAGTCAGTGAGCCCTGCTGGGATTATAATAAATACTCCATAGAGTATTTTTCCATCATACAAATAGCTCCTACCTCAGTTGCCTTTTGTCAGTTGTACTTGAGGGCATAATCAATCTTTCTGTTCTACTGGGTCGAACAAAAGGAAAAAAACTCTCCAAACGGACAAGAAAGAAGACTTTTTCTTTCCAGGGAATTCATAACTGATACTAATATATCCTTGTTCAGTTAGGAGCAACTGTAAACTTAGAAGTATGGGGTGACTCTCTTCTACCCACTGTGTGGTGGTGATTTGAGAGGCAGAGAAAGCCAGCTCACAGAGAAGCTGCCAGGGAAATTTCCTGTTCACAGAGCTGGGCTGCATAATTTCTCTTTTGGGGTTATAATATACTTGTATATCATAATATCTGGGATTTGCTGTTTGTTTCTTTATATTTTAATCTAGCTTGACTTTAACTCTGTTAATTAGAATTTACAGAGTCCTAATTAATCCAGATGTAACCAAAAACTTATGTTTTTGTTTTTTTGTTTTTTTTAATTTTATTTTTATTATTTGCCCAAGGGGTACAGGTCTGTGAATCATCAGACTTACATCTTTCACAGCATCCACCAAAGCACAAACCCTCCCCCATGTCCATAACCCATCCGCCCTATCCCTACCCTCCCACCTCCCAGTAACCCTCAGTTTGTTTTATGAGATTAGAAGTCTCTTATGGTTTGTCTCCTTCCCCATCCCATCTTGTTTCATTATTTTTCCCTCCCTACCCCCCACAACCCCCCACCCTGCCCCTCAAGTTCCTCATATCAGAGAGATCATATGATAATTGTCTTTCTCTGATTGACTTATTTCGCTCAGCATAATACCCTCCAGTTCCATCCATGTCGTTGTGAATGGCAAGATTTCGTTTCTTTTGATAGCTTATGTTTATTTTATTTAAAAAAACCTTTTTATCAAGTTAGTCCTCATTCCAAATTGTAACTACAATTTGCTGCCACACCTTTCAATTATTATTAACAAGAGCCAGAATGTTCAGATTCATCCACGACCAGGGATACATCTTAGTGTAATGTGGCCAGAATTGGTCATTTCTGAAAGCAATGGTTATTTCAGGGTACATGGTATTAAATGTGTCTTTACTAGATCCTTCCTTAATTCCATGTTCTCCTTTTAAAGATTGAGGTCATTTTATTTTTAGTTTCTTCAAGTCATTAATATATTCCTGTTTTTCCTCTTCATAGAAACTTTTGATAATGAATCCTTGTTTTATTGGAGCTTGGGGCTTTTTAAAAGTTCAGTTTCACTGTGAAGTCAAGGTCTTAAAATTCCTTATGTGTAGATGATTTTTGCTTTTTTGTCATCTCATCTACTAGATTAGCTATAGCCTTAACTAAACTTTTAGTTGATAGTTCATATGTGTGTATATGCAGGCATGAATTTCTGTCTGCATGCAATAGTAACTAAAGTAAATTATCATGCTGAAAATAGGAGGCAGGTGAGGACCATCAGTATTAACTAAGTAAATAAAAGTAATTTCTTTAGTGAATCAGATATAATCCTTATAAGTTTGTTGTTTTGGGGGAGTCCAATGTAATTGGAGTACTTTCTTTTTTTTTAAGATTTTATTTATTTATTTGATACACACAGAGATCAGATCACAAGTAGGCAGAGAGGCAGGCAGAGAGAGAGGAGGAAGCAGGCTTCCCACGAAGCAGGTATCCTGATGTGGGGCTCGATCCCTGAGATCATGACCTGAGCCGAAGGCAGAGGCTTTAACACACTGAGCCACCCAGGCACCCCATGAGTACTTTCTGAGGTAGAATGTTTCCTCTACTATTTTGGTTGCCTACCCAATTCTGTTAGATTTTCTGTTCGTGAGAAAATGTTAGAAGAAGCTGAAAAAATGTTTTAAAAGGAAAAATGTCACTTGTTAATTGTTCTAAGCAGATGGTAATGTATTTTAGTAACAAAAATTGAAAAATGTGTTTATATTCTCGTCAAATTTTGTCTCATGAGTAACTTAAAAGATTTGGATTGTCATCGTTGTAACTTCCAAAAAACAATAAAATAAAATTATAGAAAACAAAACAAAATATTGATTTGGTTATTCCAGGAAGAGCTAATAGTATTTGCATAATATTACAGTCTCCATTGTTCTCTCTCTTTTTAAGCAGATAGTTAAATTTTGGAGCTATATTTACTTTTTAAAGTAACATAATATAATAGAAACAGTAGGTACCCTCAAGCCACATCTCTTGACATCTCCAATACATGAATATTGTGTCCTCACACACTTAGGAAGACTCACCAGAGAAAATGAAATTTTATGATAACTGATTGCAATTTTCCTGTAGCAAGCTGAGCTGGAAGAATCATATATAGAGATTAGCACTACAGCTAAAGCTTAAAGATCATACAGGATAGAGCAATCATTATGCAATAAATAG
Organism: Ailurus styani; assembly: GCA_002007465.1. Taxonomy (NCBI): domain Eukaryota; kingdom Metazoa; phylum Chordata; class Mammalia; order Carnivora; family Ailuridae; genus Ailurus; species Ailurus styani. Next base: position 788,322 of record LNAC01000174.1, read on the forward strand.
ATTACTTACAGGGCATACCTCTTTTGCATTGACTTTAATTTTTTTGTATGAAACACAATCATACATAAAATACAGAAAATATATTGGAACCATTCACTTGTCTTCGTAGTTTTTTTTTTTCTTTAATTTTTTTAGGGAGAAGGAGAGAGTGCTGAGGGGCAGGGACAGAGAAAGAGAATCTCTTTTTTTTTCCCTGAAGATGTTATTTATTTGTCAGTGAGAGAGAGAGAGAGAGAGAGAGAGAGAGCTCAAGCAGGGGAAGTGGCAGGCAGAGAGAGACGCAGGTTCCCGTTGAGCAAGCAGCCTGATGTGGGACGCCATCCCAGGGATTATGACCTGAGCCCAAGACAGAGGTTAAACTGACTGAGCCACCCAGACATTCCAGAAGAGAGAATCTTAAGACGACTCCACACTGATCACAGAGCCTGATGTGGGGCTTGACCTCGGGACCCTGAAATCATGACCTGAGCCGAAACTGAGTCAGACGCTTACCAGATGTGCCACCCAGGAGTCCCTTATTTATAGCTTTATCATATCTGCAGTCACCATATTTTAAAAAATTTTTTGAACTTTATATACATGAAATCAAACTGTCTGTATCTTTTGATGAATTACTGGTTTTTATGCAACTTTATGACTTTTAAAGATTTATCAATTTGTAGATCATTTATTTTTACTTCAAGTAATAGTCTGATTTTTAAGATACATTGTTTCAAGATACATTTTTTAATTCATTATACTCTTGATAAGTATCATTTGGGTTGTTTTCAGGTTTTAAAATTTTGTTTTTAGTATTACAGTATTGTTATGAGCATTTTTGTATGTATCTCTAAGCTATATATCTAGAATTGAAATTGCTGAATCAAAGCATATGTGTATATTCAAATTTATTAGATATTGCAAATTGTTTTTGCAAAGTTGTGTTATTTAAAAATTCCATCCATATGTGAGAGTTCATTATTCTAAATCGTGGTCAAGATTTAGGATGTACTAATGTTTTTGTTATTATCAATCTGATGGGTGAAATATATTGTTATGTGTTTAATTTGCCTTTGATTACTATGGATGTTGAAAAGATTTTTAATATAAATATGTGCCATTTGCTTTTTTATCTTCTTTGAAATGCCTATTTATGTCATTTGTTCATTTTTTAAATTGAGCTGTTGATCTTATTATTATTATTACTTAATTTTATTTATTTATTTGACAGAGAGACAGCACAAGTAGGCGGATCGGCAGGCAGAGGGAGAGGGAGAAGCAGGTTCTCCAGTGAGCAGGGAGCCGGATGCGGGACTCGATCCCAGAACCCTTGGATCATGACCTGAGCTGAAGGCAGTCACTTAACTGACTGAGCCACCCAAGTGTCCCGATATTTTATTATTGACTTATAGAAATTCTTTATACATTTTAAATGCTAATCCTTTGATTTTGTGTGTTTTGCAATTATCTTTTTCCAGCCCTAGTTGTAGTGTGTCTTTTCTCTATTTCTAACAACAGAGATAGAGAAAATACAAACTATTTTAACTATTTCAACAAAGTCAAAAACATTTTTTCTTTATGTTTTGTGTTTTTATGTCTTATTTAAAACATGTTGCCTACGCAGATGATAGTTTCCTCTAAAAATATAAAAAAATTGCTTTTGGCAGTGTCTGTCCTCCTGTAATTGATTGTGTGTAAGTGTGCGGCGGCATTTATTCTTGTTTTTATTTCTGAGGGGATAACTGTTATAACTGCACCACTTACTGAAGAGTCCGTTCTTTCTCTACCTGTCCGATTATCCTGCTCTCTCATTTTTTGAGTCTCCATGTTTTCAGGAGATTTTTGAGTGCTCTTTAACTATCCCATTGGTTTACCTATTCCTGCACAATTATGACACTGCACTGCATTAAATATGTCAACTTTGTAATTCAATATTGGTATCTAGTAAGGAAGTCATTCAACCTGTTCTCTTAGAATATCTCTTGGATATTCTTTGTCTTTAATTTTCTGTAGGTATCATAGAATAAGATCATCCACATTCATTAAAAGAACTTGTGATTTTGGTGTTGACTCTATAGATAGATTTTGCAAGAATTCATATTTTAGGGAATTTATTCTTTCCATATTCATGGTACACTTCTTCACCGAGTTTGGTCTTAAATATCTTTCAATAATATTTTATAGTTTTCTGCATAAAGTCCTTGCACATCCTTTTTGGCTTAATTGATGGTACTTTATTTTTAAATGCATTTGTAAATTTATTTTTATATTAACGACATTTTCTATGTCATTCTCTTATAGATTTGTACTTACATACCTTCGTGTGGTTGGCTCCATAGCTCAGGGTTTATAGCGTTGGTCTTGTATACTTTCATGTATTGAATTGCCTAATATTTTTTAACCTAAAAATTTTTTTTCTTAAATCCCAATTATTTGTCTATAATGTGGCATAGATTTTTTTTGCAGGAAATCATATAATTTGCATATAATAAGTTTAATATTGTCTCCACTAATTGGGAAGTTATATGTTATAGTTTCATTAATTTAGAACTTTTAACATGCATATAAAATTTAACAAAATATAAAGTTAATATAAATCTTCACTCTTCTCCCAAATAATGCTAACATTTAGGATGTTTAGACTTTGATCACCCACTTCCTAATATGCTATTGTTGTACAAGATTTTAATCTGTTTTGATTTTATACCAAACCATGAGGTAGTTACTATTATTACAGTTTTATAGAATAAATCTGTCTAGTTTAATATTTTCTTCAATGCCATTTCTTTTTTCATGTCCCTTCTTCTTGAAAGAAGTACATTGTTGAGGATTTCCTTTAGTGACAGTCTTTTAGCTTTAAACTCTTTCAAGTCTGTTAATGTAAAAAAATCTTTTTTTTTATCTTCTTCTTTGATTTTTTTTCCTGAACATGCAGTTCATTATTTGCAGTTGTTTTGCTATTTGGAGAAATTATTTGACCTCCTTCTTTCCCTCTGTTGTTCTCGTTGAGAAGCCAATTATCTGCACAATTATTATTTCTTGGTAGCTAGTCTGTGTTATCCTTGGTTTCTTCTAATATCATCTAACTTAGTGATTTGTCCTTTAGCTTTGTCTAAATGTTCTTTTTAGTTATTTTATGAACTTCTAATTATATTTATTGTTTTTATCTTTCCCCGAAATTCTACTTCATGCTTTTTTGAATTTCCCATCCTCTAATTCCTCATCACTTAAATAATTCTATGTTTTGTTTTTTAAAATGTTAAATATTTGTATTTTATATCCTACATCTATTAGTTCAAATACCTACAGTCTTTGTGAGTTTGATTCTGAGGGGTTTTTTTGTTGTTATTTCTGCTTATACTCATTTCTAATGGCTTCTTTCTACATTTCTTAGTGGCTTTTTTAGTTATGAGACTATGTGCCTATAAACTTTATCTATGGGAATTCTTTGAGGATTGGGTTAAAGCAGACTTCCCAAAGAAAATTTGCATATGCTTCTAGGAGGTAGGGGGAATTATAAACAGAGTAACATTTTAAACTAAACATTTGGCTTGGGATTTTGGGGGTCCAAATAGGAATCTGAATTCTCCTTCCCAAACCATATAAATGTAGAATGATAACTGGAATTTTAGGGGAAATATTACTCCAAATTTTCTCTAAATTTACTCAGAAGGAAAGCCCAAACAGGTAAGTGTTCTCTAAAGTCATAGGTTGCTTCTTAAGTCACTTATAGAAGGCTTTATACTTTTGAGAGTCCAGCTTTTTGAGGATAGTATCTGATTTCCAACTACCTTTGGTCCTACGTTTATCCTGCGCTACTTTCCTAAGATGGCACCTTTGGCTGGACACATCAGCAAATGCCCTCAAGACAAAAGGCTTCAAAGCTTCCTTACTACTGTAGAATGGCTTCTTATGGTTCTTTGCATCTTAGGAAATTTCTCGTTTTCCCACTGTCCTAGCCATCTCCTCCTCCTCTCCTTCCCTCCCTCCTTTTTCTTTAACTATTTTATCAAACTTCTTTTTTTCTCTGCTGGAAAATATTTCTTTGCACATTTATACCTCCATATTGTGAGAAATTAAAATACATTTTTTTCCTCCACAAAATTTTGGCTATTTGGGTGCATAGAATATTACAATTTTAAGCAGAAGCACGTCTCTGGCATCATCCCTTTTTGGTTCAAAATTATTCTTTGGGCACTTATTAGTATTGTGATCTTGGGAAAATTATTTCATGTACTTCTATCTCAGTTTCCTTATGGAGTTAATAATTTTCCTAACTTATAAGATTGTTAAATTATTAAATGAGTTTAATAGAATGGTAACTTACACATAGTGCATACTAAATAAATGATGATGGTATTGATAAAGTGGGAAGAAATTGAATGTGGTCTTGTTAAGTCCATTTGCATAGGCAGAACTAATTAAGTCAAGACAGACAAAATTTGTAAAATTTGACTTGTAGACTGAGTTAAAGGTGAAGATCTTATTAGTAATAAAAGCTATACTTTTTTCCCCCCTCTCCCTGTACACTTTGATTCTCAGCTTACTTCCCTTTAGGGTCAAACCATGGGTCCATGACAATCGGTTCACAGTGCAAAGTTGCCATAACTTCTTGATAAAAATCCTCGGGCTCTTTGTCTAAAATGTTTATTCTCAGAATCCTTTCTTAGAAATTCCATTTCAGTAGACCTATTTTAATTATCAGGAAAGTGAATTTTAATAAGTGTCAGTGGGGGAGAAAAAAGTTTCTTCTACTCTTTTATGTTCAGTAACTGGGGGTCGAAAATTAAACTGATAAAAGACAGATTAACAGGAGAAAAATGATTTATTTATTCATACAACACATATACATGTAGGAATGCGCAGTGATGAACAACTCAAAGGGGTGGCTAGCATTTCGGACTTATATACCAGAGGGAAGGAAGAGGAAAGACTCCAGTGGGGAGAACAAATAGGTTTCTTTGGGAAAGATAAAGGTGTTTTTGTTTCTTCTTTTGTTTTGTTTTTCCTTAGGAGAACTGATGAGAGATAAGAAAAGTTCTGATAATGTTTGTCTATACAGGTATGGGTGGTCTTTGTGTCTTCCTCTGCACCACAGAACTCCCTTAGTGAGGAAACTTATGGTAGATTTACTCCTGGTCTCTCCTCAGGGAATAAAATCCATCTCAAAAAGGCAAATTATGGCAGTCCTGATTTCTCAGAAGTTTCTGCTTTTTCTCAGATAGGGAAAGCTCTGAGAAGATTTCTCTTTGCATCTGTTGAATCTCAGATGTCTTCAGCCTAAAATAATCTTTCTAAAAACTCTGGAGTTCCAAGTAGGTCCTCACAGACCCTAGGGAAATCTATGAAACACAAATCTGTGACATCACGTACTAAAATAAAATAGAATGTATATTCCAGTTCTGATCTCACTAAAATAAGAGACCTCAAGGAAGTCAATTGTACTTCATTCTCTTTTATTTTACTCAGGTAATCATGTTGGCTCTTTGTCATCAACCAGTTGAAGAAAAATGGGTGAAATACCACTGAACATTTTGAAAAGAGATAATACACCCAATTGAAACCAAATAATTTCCTAAAGAACAGTATAGCTCCTCTTTTAGTGTTTGTATTTTGATTGTGTCCTCCAAATGCATCTAGCCAGATCAAAACCCTTTCTTGAATTCTCTTGTACCACAGCACAATTTCCTCTTTCGTAGTTTCTCTCACATTATCCCAAGCGCCTTCTACCACCTTAGAGATGTTATTAAAATGTCTCTAGTTACTTCATTGGAAAGTGTGTGCCATATGGAGAGTGACCTCTCCATTTATTTAATAAGGTGCAGCCATATCAGTTCATATCTGATATATTAGGGGGTGGTTGAATCTAATACGAATAACAAAGTTTGTATTCACCCAAATTTTCCACATCTTTGTGAAGAGAGAAACTATACTAGGTTTCTGCAATTCAAAAATCATAAATACATCGTGCATATTAGAGAAAAAAACTTTAGCCACTAACATAAAGATATAGATTTCTGGTTTCTTCTCTTATCTTTTCCTGATTGTATTTTACCAAATTCTTATGAGTTGAAATTTTCACTATGGCTCCCTCACTTTATTTAAGATTTTAGATATGAGGCACCAGATACAGACATATTAAAATATTCAATAAAAATATGTTCTTAAACCACTAAGAAAGGTTGCAATTTTGATATTTTTACTCTACTTACTGAATGTTATGCATTTTAAAAATTTATTTTATTTATTTTCATGTTTTAAATTTTAATTCCTATATAGTTAACATATAGTGTTATATTAATTTCAGGTGTACAATATAGTGATTCGACAATTCGATACATTACTGAGTGCTCATTATGACAAGTGTGCTCTTAATCCCCTTCACCTATTTCACCCATCCCCCAAACCCTGAATGCAATGCATTTTTTTAATTAAAAAAATGGTTAAGACGATGTGGTTCCTGTCCTTCACAATAATGTAATCCTGCTCCCCCGGCTTCCAACCTCCCCTCCTGCCACCAATCTCACTAGAATAGAAAGAGTAGAAATGACTTTTAACAAAAATACCTTATTTCCTCCATATATTGCATCAATTCTGATTATTGAGTATAGCCCTATGGCTCATTTGTATCCAGCATTGTGAGTTCTGAGGAAGGAGCAATTAGACTTGAACAATGGGATTCCAGAACATAATGGACAATATGCCAGGTATTCAGTTTCACTATCTTCATTTCTATTCACATCTTTATGTACTGTGTGATTTTTCCTTAATTTAATTTTAGTGCCATTATTGTATCTTCTGTTTAATTTTTTATAGCTTGCTATAATTAAGCTTTTATTTGGAAGTCATTTTAAAACCACTGCATCGTTGTCATGGAATTGTTGGTAATATGTGATTACATTACGTTGTCTTTTGCCAGGACACTCTTGTAAATGAAGCATTATCCTCAGAGATTTTCTTGGCTGAAAATGTAAGTAATTAAAAATGTAAACAAATATTATCTGTTACATATGTTGCAATAATAAATACTTCAGTATAATACAAGTTAATGCCTCTTTTGGGATACAGTTTAATCCTACTACAACATGTTTTATAAATGGACAAATAACTGGTTAAGCACTTAATATCATATGTACTACAGCATGCAGATGTCCAGGGTTTTTATACGTTCTTTCTTTGAGTTTTAATGCATTTTTTACAGGCACTATCAATAATCTTTTAGCATTATGTGTTATTTTATAATAATGCCAACTATGGAGATGTGAAAAATAGAATTACCCTTCAAAAATTCCCAATTAACATCCAATGTAAATGAAAGTCTAGGAAAATGGGCACTCTTTGTTTATAGATTTTAGGATGAAAATTAATACATCCTGCTTGGAAGGCAATTTGGCAATATATGACAAAAGCCTAAAAAATGTGCATTATCCATTCATTTCTTTCTTATAAATTATTTTAAAAAGCATTGGAACATATACAAAAGAGAATGTACATGCTTTTAATCATAGCATTTCTAATAGCAAAATATTGTAAATAAACTGAACAGATATCTTTAGAGAATTGGTTAAGTAGAATATGGTAAATCCATCAGGTAGACTATTACGCTGCCATAAAAACCAAATTACAAGGGAAAAGTAAATGACATGATAATGTAAAAGTTCATTTTACTAAATGGAAAAGCAACAACAAATAAAAATAGGCTTAACCAAGAATAGGCTTCAAATAGTTACTCAAGTCTGTTAAATAAAAGTCATGATGGGTTCCATGTGAACAGCAATCCATTGTTTATCAGTGATTTTGTCCACCCTAAAGGAAACCACCCAAAGAAAGTTATTAGATCAACTTGTTGAATAGACTATTTTTTAAGGAAAATTCACTGAAATGTTCGGTAATACATGAACAGCTCAGACTTTCTAAAAACTTATATCAGCTTTAAATAGCATACAGGAAGAAATATATTGTACTAAAAATCCCAGAAATCAGGTAGAAAATCAGACTTTTAAGGTGAAATATTTGCAAAAAAATTCCTGTGAAGGACTTCAAAACTGTATTCGTCTTCTCTCTCTCCCCCCCCCTTTTTTTTTGAGGATAACTTGTACCCAAGTTTGGTTAAGATAGACATGGTTTTTAACTTTGGCNCTGAAATGTTCGGTAATACATGAACAGCTCAGACTTTCTAAAAACTTATATCAGCTTTAAATAGCATACAGGAAGAAATATATTGTACTAAAAATCCCAGAAATCAGGTAGAAAATCAGACTTTTAAGGTGAAATATTTGCAAAAAAATTCCTGTGAAGGACTTCAAAACTGTTCGTCTTCTCTCTCCCCCCCCCCTTTTTTTTGAGGATAACTTGTACCCAAGTTTGGTTAAGATAGACATGGTTTTTAACTTTGGCTAGGGAGTTTATCTGGCTAAAGAGATTATCAAATGGGTGAATGGATAAACAAACTAGGATAGATATATACCATAAAATACTACTTAGCTGTAAAAAAGAATGAACTCCAGAAACTTGTAACAACAGGGATGAATCTTTGGGAAATAAAGCTGAGTAAAAAACAAAAACAAAACAAAATCCCAAAAAGTTCCATAGCATCTGACTGCATTTATATAAAATTTTGAAAGGACAAAATGAGATTCATGGTTGTCAAAGGTTAAGGCATGATGAGGGTGTAGGAGGGAATTGGATGTGTTTATGAAAGCATAATGCAAGGGATTCTTATGGTTGTGAAACTATTCTGTATCTTGACTGTGGTGCTTGAAATACAAAGTGACACAAGTGAAAGTGTATAGAACTCAATATACACACATACAAACACACATAAATGAGTACAATCAGACTTGGAGAAATCTGAATAAGATACATGGATTGTATCAATGACAATATTCTTTTTTTTTAATTAATTAATTTATTTCAGAGGGAGAGAGAGGGGGTGAGCCTATGCACGAGTATAAGTTGGGGGAGCGGCAGAAGGAGAGAATCTTCAAGCAGACTCCCTGTTCACTGCAGAGCCCAATGAGGGGAAGAGGGACCTCCATCTCACAACCCATGAGTTCATGACCTGAGCTGAAACTGAGTTGGATGCTCAACCAGCTGAGCCACCCAGGTGCTCCTCAATGGCAATATTCTAATTGTGACAATTATAACATAGTTTTGTAAGATGTTATTATCAGTGGAGATTGTTCAAAGAGTAAAAGGAATCTTTTTGTGTTATTTTTACAGTGGCATGTGAATCTACAATAATCTCAAGATAAAAATTTAAGTAAAAAAATAAAAAAGCATCATACCACAACCAAGTGGGCTTTATTTCAGTGATACAAAGCTGGTTCAATGTTCAAAACCATCAGTGAAATGTCCTATATTTGCAAGCAACAAAAAATAAAATGACATGATCACATTAATTAAGGGAGAAATACATATATGTGTTAGCAAGGAAAAATCTGAAAATGAAATTAAGAAAATATTTTCATGCACAATAGCATCAAGAAGAACAAAATACTTAGGAATAAAATTAAAATGTTTAAGACTTACATATTAGAAATTATAAAACATCACTGAGAGAAATTAAAGGAGATTCATATAAATAGAAAGGCAATCCATGTTCATGGATTAAAGTCTCAATGCTGTCAAGATGACAGCTCTCCTCAAATTGATCTTTAAGTTTATTGCCATCCTTACTACATCTAAGCAAGCTTTTTGGTGGAAATTGTCAAGTTGACTCTAAAATTTGTGTGGGAAATCAAAGTACCTAGAACAGTTGAAACAATTTTTAAAAGAAAAAAAATTGTTAGAAGACATACAATTCCTAGTTTAAAAATGTATTAAGTCCACAGTAATCAGGACAGTGTGGTATTGGCATAAGGACAAAGAGACAGGTCAATGGAACATAATCGAGAGTTCACAAATGTATTGTTACAGCTAATTTTAATTGATTTTCAATAAAGACAAGTCAATGGGGAAGGGTTAGCTGTTTCAAAAAATGGTGCTAGAACAATTGGATGTGTACTTGCAAAAAAAGTTAAAAAATCAATTAGACTTATCTTATTACCTCAAAATAACTGTTTAGAAGCAAAAATAAGAGTAAAAACTATAAAGTTCTGGAGAAACACAAGAGATCCATCTTCATGACCTTGGGTTGGGTAAAGAGTTCCTAGATGTGATACCAAAAGTATGACCAATAAAGAAAAATAAGTCATCTATTTGATGGCCCAGACTGGGAGAAAATTTAGTAAATCATATATCTGATAAAGGAATTTTATCTGGAATACAAAAGGACTCTAATGACTCAATTAAGAGGAGACATAAAACCCATTTTTTTAAATGAAAAGATATATTGAGAGAATACAACAAATAAAATATATAAATGGCTTCTGTTATATCAAAAGATACTCTCCATTGTTGTTCATTAGAGAAATGCAAGGTAAAATCATGAGAGACCACTATATACCCATTCAAATGCTGTAATCGAAGAGACAGACCATGCAAAGTGGTGGTAAGATGCAAAGAAATTGGAATCATCATGCATTGCTGGTGGGTATGCAATATGTTACAGGCACTTTGGAGGACAATTCTGCAATTTCATAGAAAATTAAACATAAACTTACTATATGAACCAAAAAGTCCTTTTTCTAGGAACCTAAGAGAAATCAAAACATATTCTCACACAAAGACATGTACGCAAATGATCACAGCAACATTATTGAAAATAGTCAAAGTGTAGAAAAAATCCATAAGTCTGTTAGCTGGTAAATTGACAAACAGACTGTGGTATAGACATCGATGTAATTTTATTTCATAATTAAAAGGAAGGAGCTACTGATACAGGTGTGTCTAAAACATTATGCTCAGTAAAAGGAGTTAGAAGCAAAAGATTCTGTGTTATTGTCCCTGTTATTCTAAATGTCCAGAAAAGGCACATATATATAGTTAGAAATCACAATAATGGTTGGCTAGGGCTTAGAGGTCAGAACAGAGATGAACTGTGAAAGGGCACAGGAAACTTTTTTTGGGTTGATGGAAATGGTCTAAAACTGGATTATGTGACGTTTTCACATTTTTATAAATAATCTACCAACATCGTTAAATTGTACATTCACAAGGGTGTCAATTATTTATCTCAACAAATCTGTTCAAAAGTAAACATTGATATAATATGCAGTACATATTTCATTTGAACAAGTGTAAAATAAACTATTGAAAAAGTAAGTCCTCAGTCAACACTTGTGTGCTCCAGGATTTTTGTTTGTTTTGCTTAGCCTGAAAGCCCCGAAACTCTACTCTCCCTTCTTCCTTCCTTTCCTTCCCTTCTTTTCCTTTCCTTCCTTCCTTCCTTCCTTCCTTCCTTCCTTCCTTCCTTCCTTCCTTCCTTCCTTCCTTCTTTTCTTTTCTTCTTATTGAAGTATAGTTGACACACACTGTTATATTATTTCCAGCTGCACAACAAAAGCAATTCCATATATTACTCAATGTTAACTACAGTGAGTGTTGATCCAGGATTTTGGTGACTACTCATTCATTTTGTTTTGTTTCCTATATCTCATGATGAGCATTACTTATATTATTGTTTTCAAGTGAAGAGATTCACTAGAAAGTGCATAATATGTTCAGTAAAACTTAATTTAAAAAAACAAATTTTATGTTTTTTTTTTTCCAACTACATTCTTAGACAACCCATGGATGCCATCATTTTTAGAAACATGGTTCACACTCTAGTGTTTCCTGATGCTTTGGTAATTCGTTGAGCAGATGAACACACAGATGTATAGCTATCTTTATCAGGAAACATTTGTTTAATGTCCACCTGTGCACATGTCTATTAAATACCAAGTTTGTTCATTTTTTATTTTGCATATTCTTTGATGCAGTATTATTCTAAAATCATAAATTAAAGGAGGTGTCAACAGTGTTGGGGACAGTCAGATGCAGAGCCAGGGAATGGGAATAAACTAGAAGGAGTCTTAAAATAAAAGATGCACTGCATGTCTAAAGTGTGACTAGTTAAATCCTGTCTTCTAGTCCTTAATATCCAGCTCTAGTTTACTCCTTTTTCTCTCTGACTTATTACACATACTTTTACTTTTCATATCAGATTATCACATAAAAATTATTTTTATGTATCTTACCTGTACCTAATGACATACAAAACTGCTTAAACATACATGGTCTTTGACCTTAAAGCAAATAATTTAAAACAAGTAACACTTACATGAAAGACATATGAAACATTAAATACATGTGATTCTAATATTATACCTTAGTTCTTAAAAATATGCTTATTTGTCATTAGTGTTTTATGAAGATGATTATGAGCATTCATACAACATTGGGCCATTTCATTTCACATTAATCTTCATTTACTTTTATAGCTCCATATACGAATTCCTCAAGCTTTATTTTAAAGAAGTATGGAAAAAAGTAAGACATGACACAAAGTGATTTATCTACAGAGTATAAAAACCAGCCTTCCCTTTTTTATTTATTTTGTTTTGGTTAGTTCTGAAGTTTTTTTGTTTGTGTTGTTTTGTTTTTGGGTTTTTTTTTTTTTTTGGTCTTAAATTAGAAGGCCAATCAGATTTAACAGCACTGCCAAATTCTCAGGTGTCTCCACTAGGGTTGGAAATCTTGTGTCTTTGCTGAGTATGACCAAACAATGACTCACACAAAGGAAGAGGAGGACAAGAAAACCCAGAGGGATAGGGGAGTAAGTACTAAATCCATGGTCTTCTCCACTCAGGTATAAAATGAAAAATGTTGCCATTAATGAAATCCTTGTCTTACAAAGGCAAAGTATCTTTGAATAAGGCCAAACACAAGGGAAGAATTGCTATGTAAAGAACATACATTAAACATAGATCGTTCAATCTCATTCTCCAGCTATAAAACCAGGTGATATTTTTAAAGAGTCATAGGAACCTCAGCCAGCATCTGTGTTTGTTTTTCCAAAGTATAATAATAAGGAGAAGAAGGAGGGTATTATTATTAATCAGAAAAAAATTCCTTAATTACTTTTTTAAATAAATGAAAATGATGATATATACCATTAGTATATATCTGACATTTATAATGTGTATATTAGATGTCACAAATGTTTAAATTAGAGAGGGGCCAAAACACACTAACAAAAATGTCTCATATCTATATACCACTGCTTGATACAGGGTAGAGCCTTACTATTTTCTAAATCAGCAGGAAGGATTTCTGAAGGAGATAGGCTTACAGTTCTTATTAATTCAAAATTGCTATATTTTTTCAGGCTCAGACCATGCATCAGACATTAACCCTCCCATACTCTATTTCCTTGGCCCCCTTCCTTTTTACTCTGTGGCTGATAACGGATACCAAATCAATAGCTGTGTAGAAGAAACAGATATAACATTCCAAGAGACACTGGAGAGAGGGAATAGAAGCAACAATTCATTTTTCTGTCTCAGTTTAGATTGTATTTATACCACCTGCTATGCCTGTGGGAATGGAATCTATAGTAGTGTCTTTAGACACAAACTTTCTCTTAGTGACTTTCCTTTTTCTATTCAGGGTGATAGCATTTTTTTTTTTCTGGGAAAAGTAGCCTATGGCACTTGGCTGAAGAGATGAGACTTCAATGAGATATAGGAGACAAAGAGTGACAAATTAAAATGACAAGCCTGTCTTATAAGATTGTGATCCAGTGAAATGAAGTATTTCTGGCCCAGTCATTGTAGACAGCATTATGCTATGTGGGAATAGATTGCAAGACCTGGGCAGCCTGTATATGTCTTCGAGATAACTGAATTTGTCACTATCAACACTCTCCCAAATTGTGTCTTTCCTGGCTTTTGAGAATAGTAGCATGGACAAAGGTATTCATATAAGTCAAGTATTTAGGGATACTTTATTTTTCCTAAAAAAAAAATCTTAAAAAAAGAAATTTTAGTAATATGCTCGTCTCTGGAATGATATTAATCCAAGGAGAAACCTTGAAATAGATAACTAATAGCCCTAAAAGTGATGGTGAACTTGGGCACCATGTCTGTTGAATGTCTTGTTACATCTATCCCCTCGTAACTCTACCTAGTAGGTGACCACATGGTCTCCTGAGCTTCAGTCCTGCCTACTGGACCTCTTAACCTAGTGTTAGCACTATTATTCCAAATTCAACCAACATTAAAATTTGTAGACTTTTTTTTTTTTTTAAATCAGTGCCACTGAAAATCATCAGGCAAAAGTTTAAGTTTCACCTGCATTTAGCTGCTGGGTACCAAATGGGGAAGGGAAAGAGAGTATAAAGTTGTACGCATGCTTGAGTAGGAGGATCTCTGCTATGTCCTTCTTTGTCATCACCTATGTGTTCTTTGGTAAATCACCAATCCTGTAGTTTCTTTGCAATGTTTCTTGCAAACATTTCCCCCCTTGCCAATCCTTCTGCTTCCTTCCTGACCCAGGTCCTCATTTCTTTTCAAAGTGAAAAATATGATTCATTTGGGGACTCTAATCATGTTATAAAATAGTTTCTGTGGAACCATGAGAATACACGAGAATATTTTTTTCCTTTAATCAAAGTTCCTTTTGATGATTATGGTCATTTATATTATCTTTAAAAATTGGGACTATCCATGGTAGGCTGTACTTAATTCTAAGATTTCTTGAGGACTCAAGGCAAGAAAAAATTACCCCTTCATAAAGCAGTGAATGTCTTCAGGTGTGGATAGCTATATTTTTCATCTTTGGCTGGTCAGATTTTTAATTGTTTCTAGTTTATTGATGTAATCAATACAAGAACTAGAGGATGGTGTGCTTTTATCAGGTATATGACAGTAGTAGTACAGCCAGATTTTCATACTTGTGTCTTAATGTTATGCCCATTTCCCCCAGTAAGACTATGCATTCCTATCATCATAATTATTATTAATTTATATAGTAAGAGGGATGTTTTAGGTGATTTCTATTTTCCAAAACTCAATTCTAAAAAGTTTTTTTTTTACTTTTGTTTATTTGTCAGAGACAAAATGAGAGCACATGTGTGCAAGCAGGGGGAGAGGAAGGCAGAGAGAGAAGCAGGCTCCCTTCTGAGCAAGGAGCCCCATTCAGGACTCCATCCCAGGACCTGGGATCATGACTCGAGCTGAAGGCAGATGCTCAACCAACTGAGCCACCCAGGCATCCCTAAAAAGTTTAGATAATTATTTAAAAAGTTGAATAAATGAGTGATATCAAACCTAATTATTGCAGAAATCTTAGATTTCACCAAATTGAGGCTCTTGGGGCACCTCTTTCATATACAGTCCTTGGAGTGGGTTATAACAATAGCCCTTTGGATGCAAAAAGGTTTCAGTGGAGCAGTATTTTTTAATTCATAGAAACACAAAGGTAAAGTTAAGACTGAGTTATTACTCTTGGAAATAAGAGAGTCCCTTATGCTGAATAAGGAAAGCTTCCATACATATTCCCATTACATGAGAAAATAAAAACACTTCTCAAAGTCCCCATCCTTATCCTATTGCCTTTTTTTTTTTAATTTAAGTTTTACTCAGTTCCCATTTTTGGATTTTCCCTATGTGTTAGAAAAATAAAAGATAAATTATATAATGTCAAAACAAAATTTAAAATACTCATGTAAAATGCAAGACCCAAATGTGTCTTATTTCTCAGACCCATGCAGGTAAGAATCAATAAACATAATCTACATAGTCTTTCTTTTGTAAAGTTAGTATTTTCAAATTATAAATTGCTCAGTACACAAAATTTGCTCTGGAGCCAATGGAAGGAAAAACATGACTTACTTCAACATCAAAGATAACACTATATGAATGAGCTCAATGATGGTCATAGTAGACTCAATTTGACTTAAGATGAATAAACAATTTCAATAAATTGAATTAATTAGATTGGGCTTAAGTGTGCAAGCAGTCTGTTTTCTGAAATCATGTACAATAACTTGTTCAAGAAGAGCTCGTGTATAATTGCCTGACGTCAGAGGATAAAAAAGAGAAAAAGCTAAAAATCCATTATGTTCATGTTAACAGTCTAACTAAACTAATTAACTGCTATCTGAATTTTCACACCTCTATTTCATGATCTTTCTTGCCTCAAACCTCCAAGCCTCAAAAGCAACAAATAAACAAAAAAGCATTTGAAAGAGAACAGTACTAAATATAATGCAAACCACCCCATTTTGATGGGTTACTGTTATTATTTTTTCCATCTTCATGGGTTCACATTGCCTGACCAACAACCTCATCACATATATTCTTTCTATAAACTTCTGTATCCTAATCAGTTATGTGCATACAAATAAAATAATAAAATATTTTTATACAACTATCGACTGTGTTATGTGTAAAGCTACCGTTAGATTTAATACCAAGAATTAGAATTCCTAATGTTCCAGA
The DNA here is from genome assembly GCA_002007465.1 of Ailurus styani. Taxonomy (NCBI): domain Eukaryota; kingdom Metazoa; phylum Chordata; class Mammalia; order Carnivora; family Ailuridae; genus Ailurus; species Ailurus styani. The sequence goes on from LNAC01000174.1 coordinate 804,668, forward strand.
AAAGTTTGGAAGATCTTCATATTCAAACTTTTAAGATAATTGAATAAAAAAATTTCAGATCAAATACCAATACCCAACTCTCTATATTTGTTACATAATATCGAAAACATCTAACAGGCTTTCTATAATTTCTACCTAGATTAGAATCAATTGATTCACACACGTCCACTAACTGGGAACTATTCTTTTATATTTGATTTTCAAAGAAAGAGGCATGAAAAGGAAACAAGTTTTCTTAATTAAGAACTTATGCTTATGTAACAGAAAAGTGACCAACAGCCAACAAAAATCAAAGACAAAACTGTTATGTTGAACTGTATGAAATCTCCAATATTTGACTATTTTTGTCATGTGTAAATGTTTATTTAATGCATTTCAACCAGATTTAGGTCTGACTCAGAATTACTCATTTCCTATACATTCCAGTTAATGGAGGCATAATAATATATTGAAAGATCTCCCAAAAGCCTTCAAATTTTCATTACTGTTTAATGTCAAGATGCCAATTTTTCCTTTGAAAATTTGAAAAGTGTATTCTATAATATATCCTGATTTCCAAATAACAATTTTCTCCAAGTAATTATAAAATGTAGTTTATTGAAGGTTCAGTTATTCTCATATTATCTTATTCTCTTATGGAAGATAGTCTGATGTTGCTCAACAATTGGTTTTATTCGTACCTTATCATGATTTACTTTTATAATGTAATTAAGTTAAATTTATTTACAAGAAGAGATGATATTGATAGTTGATAGTATTTTACATTTCAACAAATGTATGTTTTATTTTCAATAAAATGTAATTGCTTTATGTAATATTTATAACTTGCAAAATATCATAATAAATGATATTTTTACATTGACTTTTTCTTTATAGTTTAAGACACACTTTAGAGTTGTAAACAAACTAACCATGAACAGTTTTCTTAGTTCTTAATAAAATTTCTTCCCTTGATGAATTATATTTGTGATTCATAAATAACACTAAATCTGAAATATACAATCAATTTAAATAAAATAAGGACTCACAAACCACAAATTATATTTATTATAAGAGTTGAATCTTTTATTAGTCAGTGTCATATCAATGAACTGAAATCTTTGAGAATGATCAGACCCTAATTTCTTATATCGCAATCCCTTTTTCAGGCTCTTCAGTATACAGATTGTCTGGCTAATTTCTATAGTTGTGTTTTGACTGTGAAATGGCACTGAAGTTCAGCAGGACACATTTCCTGTCTGTACCCATAACTGTTATGCAACTGGTAAGAACACTCAACTAATGAATCTAAGGTCATGAGTTCACTGCTGTGTGCAATCGTTTGCTTTGTTGTATTCAAGGGTTATGGTTCACACCCTTCATCACAAATAACTTTCTTGCACATGTATGTTACTTGTCACAGGAGAAGTCCATGTGCTGGAATTTGGAAGGATCAAAGCAAATCTATGTGCACAGGTAGGGAAATCACTCAAAGTATATGTCTGCTCGAGACTGGGTCAACATCTTCCTCACTCAGGATTCCTGCTGTTGTATGTTCACACGTTCTCCATATTCTGCTCTACCCTTTACAGCAAGGTAATAATGGGATTTTTCATTTGGGGGCGAAAACCTCTTACTAATTATGTTCTGCCATCCCATTATACCTACGGTAATGAATGAGTGGATCTAACACTCAGAAATAACTCTTATAAAAACTGTTCTTCCAGCCTGTCTGTACGGATTTTGAGTTTTAATTAAGATTATTAAGAACACAAAATTTCTCAAAATCAAGAGTCAAAAAATCCATAAACCCAGGAAACTCTCATACATTATGAAAGAATTTGCAAGAGTCAAAAAAGAAATTTTCCTTTCCAGTTATTTATAAAATCATTTAATAAAACTGTGTTTGTTTTCAATATCTATTCCTCCCAGCCTTTAAGACATAACCTCTGGTTTTATATATATACATATATATGTGTGTGGTGTGTGTGTGTGTGTGTATATATATATATATATATACACATACATGCACACATTATTATTTATACCTATAAACTTTGAAATATTTATTTTTGAAAAATATAAACAGAAAACCAACAACACAAAGGAAGATATTTTATAGAGTTTAGAATTAATATCCACTCCACTGGCTTTCATTTTTAATATACTAAACCTCTGCCTATAAGTATTTACATTTTTCAGGCATTAATAAACTTTATTTTATTTTATTTTTTTTTAAAGATTTTATTTATTCATTTGACACAGAGAGAGAGAGATTACAAGTAGGCAGAGAGGCAGGCAGAGAGAGGAGGAAGCAGGCTCCCCGCTGAGCAGAGAACCCGACGTGGGCCTCGATCCCAGGACCCTGAGATCATGACCTGAGCCGAAGGCAGCGGCTTTAACCCACTGAGCCACCCAGGCGCCCGGCATTAATAAACTTTAAAAAGCAGTCACTGCTGGAATGGAAGCCTCCAAATATAAAAAGTTGTAATAGCTGCAGACCCAAGAATAATACACAAATGAAGCAGAGAACATTTACAAATAAAATTTCCAAGGTCTAAAAGTAAGATTATTAAAACCATATGAACCAGGCATGTTGATCTTGAAACTTCTATGTAAATGTCAATGATATTGTGATGCTAAAGTGCACAAGGATTTGTTATACACACTCTAAATATACAAAACAGGGCTGTAGTTTACATCAATTAAAGAACTTTTGTTAAATAAAAAGAGAAAGAGAAAACTAGAAAATGTACAGGAAGAGCATTACTATTAGTAAAAAGATCAATGCAAATTAAAATAACAATACTCTACCTGCAGTAATAGGTTATAGTACTCAGTGAAGTTTAATGTGCAGGTTCCTCTACTGTATGACTCTACAGTTCTCTCCCTGAGTATGCACACCATCCAGAGATACTTTTGCTTAGGTTCATAATGGGGATGTATAAGGATGCTACCTCAACATTGTGTGTGTATGTGTGTGCAAGTGGGTGTGTGGAAGCAATCTAAATGTCCGTCAGTAGGGAGATGGGTAAGTAAATGTGCGGATAGTCAGAAGCAATAAACAAGAAGTACCTAGAGGAAGAGGAAATCTTAAAATTTATTACTGAGTGAAAAAATAAAACAAAAAGACATAACGCAGAAGAGTAAAAGCAAAGACAATAGGTACTACGTAAAAGTAAAAATCCCAATATACACCTAGAGATGTTTTTAAGTATTCCCACATATCTTACAAATTCACTTTTTAAAAATATTTATTTATTTACTTTTGGGAGAGGAGCAGAAGGAGAGACTCTTCAAGAAGACTCCCCACTGAGTATGGAGCCCGACACAGGGCTCGCTGCATCCCACAACCTCAAGATCGCAACCTAAGCCAATACCTAGAATTGGATGCTTAACCCACTCAGCCACCCAGGTGCCCCGCAACAAGTTCACTTTTAATGAGAACTTGTACCTAGTAGGAAGAGGAAAGGAGAACGAAAGATGAGGACAATGGAGAAAAAAATAAAAGCAAAGTAAAACAGCGATAGACCTTGAACTAGGATTTGATGAGGTGTCATGAGCTGAGGGAATTAACTTGTTTCTTTGTTTCTAAGGTTGTACAAGAGAAAGAAATGGAGGGAGGTGGAAAGAAGAGGCAGATGAAACAGAGAAGAGGCTGAAGCAAACATGTTAGTCTTAGTCTTTCTGAATGGCTAAGGATATAATTTAACATAAGTTTTAAACTCAAAGTAAAAGTGAAGTCAGTAAAAAAAAAAAAAAGTGAAGTCTGTTCTCTGAGCATGTCCAACACCAGTGCATTCAGAGAGGATGGAAGTGGTCAGTTTACCTTATGCTTTCTGCAGAGACACTGCTGGTTCTCATTAATCAAAGGCTCCCTACATTCGGACAATGATAGTCTCAGATTTTATTAATTTGGGAATTGTTTTTCTAATAAGGCTATTTATGTGATGACATGCCCATGTCGCTTCAAATATATTTGGTGAACTATTAGAATCTTAAAAGAGTACAGTGGGTATATTGTGTTTGATTAAAAAAAGTGCCACTGATTGCCCTACAGCTAAACTCTTTATTAATTTGTACAATGCAATTTCTAGTTTGAAATTCATAGGCATTTAGAAAATTAATCCTTCACAGAGAGAGGATAATTCAGGTGGTGAACTTAGTAGAGGGAAGGCCTTTTGGGTATTTACTTTGGACACATTATCCCCAGCAGACCTGAATGAAGAGCACTCTCTGAACCATTTGTTGCAAAAAATCCTTTCAGTAAGGCAAGTTCAGACGTTGGCCTTCATCAGCTTATGGAGGGTGAATAAATTTTGCATTTACATAGTGTTTTGCATTTTAGTCTTAAAGTGTGTTACATAGTACACTTGATTTAAGAGGGCAGAAGTATATCATCTCGGGGGCTGGGACAAAGTAACTCATGGTACTAACAACACCATAAATTTGCACACACACACACAAACAAAAAAGCCCCCTATTCTTCCTCAGTGGTAGAAATTAGTGTTGACAGGAAAATCTTTCACCATGAAGCCAACTGTGATATCACAAGCATATGATTACAGGCAAATTTTCTGCCAGCCAGCTCTGTAGAAACTTCAAGCTGAATTACCTTCTTGGTGATTTTTGGTTCTATTCTCAGAGGAGTTTCATGGCACGAATATCAAAGTGCAGAAATTAGTTGGGAGCATAAGTACATGAAATAAAAACAGGTTTTCATAGAAAAGGGAGTGGGGTGATTAACTCATACCAAATAACATTATTTAATAGTTTTATATTTCTTTCACACAGCTCAAAAGACCAAAAATAAATTTACAGAAAACTATAAAATCAGTGTATATAAATGCAGCTGGAAATATTGTTCAAAGAGTGATTATCTCTAAATTTTTTTTCAGAGTATGAACAGGTAACACTTTGGAACTCATTCTTAACAAGTTTAATGTAGTTGTACACTACATACATTTATGTGTATACCTACACTTATTTCTCAGAATACCCCACTCTAACAGAGATGCATATACTCCATACGTACCCACATGTAAATGTGTATATGTGCATATATATAGGCATACCAGATGGTTCCCTATAGAATAAAAGCATAAATATTTGTGAAACTTTAATTTAACAAACACAAGTATATCTTCAACTTTGCAAGGAATCTATCCTCAATTGTCTAAAGAAAAGTAAAAACTGTCAGGTACATTTTTAAAATAAAGTTTTGCTTATTATATTATTATTGTCCATAGTGACAAAAGTTCTTGGGAAAATTAATGGATGACACTTTATGACATTTTTTCTCAAGTTTGTGGTTTCTTCTTTTTCCATTAGTATATTTTAATAATGTGTCTAAAACGAACCTTGAAGAAGCTGATTTTGTGGCTGAAGATCTTAGTACTCACAAAGCTGTTAGTAATTCAACTCCCTCACCTGAGCTGAGGAGAATGGCCAAGGATGTCTATTTCCTTTGTGTTGCTGTTTTCAGAAAAAGAATTGGATCTTAAAAATAACAACAACAACAACAGCAATTCAAAATATAAAAATAAAATAAGATGACAACAACAACAACAACAATTCCTAACGAGTTCCTATGCTGGAGACTCTGGAAGTATGAACTAATGATTTGAACAAAGTTAGGCAGTTGATTGACACGACTTGGGACATGTAACGTTCAAGGCGTGTCTGAGTGCATTTTGACTGTTTACTCATTAATAATAGTTTCTGGATATGACCTCCCAGCCTTCAGCTAAGTTTACATCTGTCACATCTGCATGTAGGATGGAGGACCCAGATTCCTTTCTGATAATGAGGTAAGAGCCAAGGATGATAAACTCACCCCTGCCAATCTTCATGTCAAACCTTGGTTTTGTGAAAATTTCTTAATCTTTACTTTAAAATAAACTAATACGGTCTACTAATAATATGGTCTGTGATTTTCCTAGATAGGTGTCATGGGGAAAGGGTCCGTTTTAGAAATAGGTAGGTTATAGATGAGGGCACACGCAGGCCTTAGGGCCATAGCACATCTGTGGCCAATTCTACAAATTTCTCCGGCCTTTCAGCCATAGCCTCTGCGCTATGTTGGCAGGTTTGTAAACATCTTTAAAATAACGAAGTGGGTGAGAGGGGTGGGGAACACTGATATAGTAGTGACCAGATTGACAGCCACACCACGTTATTATCTTCTATTCCTGATTTTTTTTAAGTGCACGTATTATTAATTTTCATAGCACGTATAGAAGAACAAAAGGAATGATTTAAATGTCTATTACCACCTATTATCTGGGACTACATTAAGGAGGTGCTGGTCAGCTTGGCTTCATTTGTCCTCCAGACGCTGCAGAGATGTGAGGCCAGGCCAATTGGGGTTAAAGCAGGCAGGGAACTGGTACAGCTGGGGATCATTAAAAGTGATCAAGGGCCAGCCAGAAGAAAAAGTCAGCTGAAAACAAGGCTGAACGCTCTTCCAGGCAGAGCGGCAGAGTCATGTGCACTCAGGAAACAGCCTAACCCCATCCAGCGAACTTTGTTGATTTAATTAGATTTTGTTTAAAATTCCAAAGTAGGAGCAGCTTGGTCAGCTTTGATGCAAAAATTGGCAGGGGAAACTATCGTTAATTTTCAAAAGTAATATTATTGGGGCATTTAAGCAACGCTAAAAAATCTTTGTCATGGTTAAAAAAATGCAGTACAGCACACAAATACCTCCTTGTTGATAAACTATTATCATCTTTCCTTGACCAATTAATGTGTAGATTGTATATTTTATTGCAAGCCCGTTCATTTATGCGCTTTTAATTTATTGGCTTTCCTCCTGTCTCTATCTCACATTTCCACTCCCTCACAGTACTTTCTGGATGACTTTCCAAATAAATTATTTGCATCCAAATCCTTGTCTTAGAGTCTATTTGGTGAAACTAAATCAAGATACAAAAATCCTACTAAGTACTTACATTTGATCCTTACCTCGCAGGGTTGTTTGGAGGATCACATCTGATAATACATGCAAACATCATTTGTAATAGTCAAGCAATACAAGTGGAGTTATTCAAAGACCCACACATTCATCTGTGTATCCATTATAATTTGCAGAATTATCAAAATAGAGGAGGAATTTAAGAAATGTCTGTTAAACAATGATAGAACTATGATGCTTACTTGGCCACGTGAAGTAATTTCAGAACTAAAAGCGGGATCCTATTCTCGTGCTCACACTCACGTGGGCAATGCGGCGACAGAGTCATCCCTTCCTCTGTGCTTCTGTGAGTTTCATGCGACACCAAACCAGGAAAGGGGAGGCCACGGGAGGCAAAAGTAGTATCAGCTAAAACTAGGTCCTTACCTATTCTAAACTTTGCCTACAAAAACAAAGCTCTGAGGAAGACAAACAAGCAAACAAGCACAATTCTAAGTCCCTAGAGATCAAGGCTAGGATAAAACCAGTGGGAGGGGAGGGACAGGGTGGATGGGTTATGGACATTGGGGAGGGTTTGTGCTTTGGTGATGCTGTGAAAGATGTAAGCCTGATGATTCGCAGACCTGTACCCCTGGGGCAAAGAATAAATAAATAAATAAATAAATATAAAAATATAAAAAAAAAGATGAAGAAGGAAAAGGACTCTGTTCATTCTCAGTATTTTCTTTTTTTTCTTCTAGAAAAAAAAATCTTCTAGAATTTGCCTATTTAAATATAGCTTACACCAGTGGTTCACAAAGTGTGGTCTTCAACCACAAGTATCAACACTATCTGGGAGCTGCTAAAAGTAGAAATTCCTTTTTTTAAAAAAATTCAATATTTACATATATTGCAAAATGATCACCACAAGAAGTCCAGTTAACATCCCTCACCATACATAGTTACAAATTTTTTTTCTTGTGATGAGAACTTTCAAGATCCACTCTTCTAGCTATTTTCACATATACAATACAGTACTGTTAACTATAGTCACCATACTCTACATTCCATCCTCGTGACTTACTCATTTTAAAGCTAGAAATTTGTACCCTTTGATCGTCTTCACTCATTTCATGTACCCCCAATGCACTGCATCACACAACCACCAATCCATTCTCTACATCTATGAGCTTGTTTTGTTTTTAGATTTCACATATAAGTAAGACCATATGATATTTATCTTTTTGTGTATGACTTATTTCACTTAGCATAATGTCCTCAAGGACCATCCACGTTGTCGTAATAGGCAAGATTTCATTCTTTTTTTACAACTGAATAAAATTCCACTATATATATTAATATATATTAATTATAGAATTATCTCTCTCTCTCTTTCTCTCTCTCTCTCACATCTTCTTTATCTACTTAACCCTCATTGGACATTTAGGTTGTTTCCATGTCTTGGATATTTTATTTTTAAATTTTTAAATTTTTTTTTTTTTGAGACAGAGAGAGGGAACAAGCAGGGAAGAGGGTCAGAGAGAGAGATGGAGAAGCAGACTCTCTGCTGAGCAGGGAGCCCGATGTGGGCCTCGATCCCAGGACCCTGAGATCACGACCTGAGCCAAAGGCAGATGCTTAACCCACTGAGCCATCCAGGCACCCTCATGTCTTAGATATTTTAAACAATAATTCAGTGAACATGAGGGTACATGTATCTTTTCAAATTAGTGTTTTCATTTTTCTTTGGGTAAATGCTGGATCATATAATAGTTCTATTTTAATCTTTTTAAGGAACCTCCATACTGTTTTCCACTGTAGGCACACCAATTTGCATTCCCATCAATAGGGCTCAAGTGTTCCCTTTTCTCCACATCTTTGCCAACATTTGTTGTTTCTTGTCTTTTTTATAACAGCCATTCTAAGATGTGTCAAGTGATATCTCATTGTAGTTTTGATTTGCATTTCCCTGATAATTAGTGATGTTGAATATCTTTTCAATCTGTTGGCTACTTGTCTTCATTGGAACAATGTCTAGTCAGATTCTTTTCCCATTTTAGAAACACAAATTGTATTTTTGTTCCTGAGTTCTATGAGCTCTTTATACATTTTAGATATTTAACACCTTATCAGATCTATGATTTGCAAATATTTTCTCCCATTCAGTAGGTTGTCTTTTCATTTTGTTGATGGCTTCCTTTGCTGTGAAAAAGGAAAATTCTTGAGCCTCACCACACACCTACTGAATCAGAAGCTCTGGATTCAGGGCTCAGTAATATGTATTTTAATAAACCATCCAGGTGATTCTGACATTTAAAGTTTTGGAACCTCTGGCCCATAGTGATCTCTTTAGATAAACTAAGAATGCCTCTGGTTTAAAGTGAAAGTTCTAGAACCAATCTAGCCTTCTAAATTTCTGTTGTACCAACGCTTGCCTATTTCTGTTTTTAGAGCATCTAAAATTCAGGATCTGAGCTACATTATCCCACTTTTGAGTGCCAGAGAAATAGGAGGAAACAAGATTTCTAGGAATAAGACACTGGAAACCCATTGGGTCCTGAATAACCCAGTGAGGGTAAGGAAGAGCAGAAGCCTAAGCACATCTTCCGAAGAGGGCAAAGCTAACTTAATGGTGGGAAAGGCTGTATCTCCCCCAAATGAGCTCTGCAATGCTGTCTGGATGGGGAAAGAAAGGTCTTGTTGATGCACAGCTTCTTTCCCCCAGCTCATCTCAATGATACCTAAATGTATCATTTCCTTGGGAAAGAATATCACTTACATTATTCTTGGTATTGGTTATATTGCTTGGTAAAAGTCCTGGTGTGACCTCTGTGAACGGTCACCTTCAACCTTCTTAGTAAATACTAGCTCTTAGATAAGTAGTAACCCTTATTTTATTTGGAAAGTACATGAAAATTTGGTATAAAGGCAGTTTACTTGTATTTAGTAATGTGCTTATTAATATGTTTAAATTCAATATTTCCACGACCAATTTGATGCTGGTACACTAGGGCATTAAACTTGGGATGGCATTAGCATTTGGGATCCTCACATTAAGCTAAAAAGGGGAAACTGAAGACAATATGAAGGAAAGAAGTAGAAATAACCAGAAGATTTGAAAGCAGGCTAAAAGGGAAAAATGAAGGAAATTCAGATTAAATAATTTAGAGAAGGGAAGACTGAAAGGCAACCTACTATTTGCCTCAAGTTTATGAGAAATAGTCATTAGTAGTTTATCCCCTTTGATGGCAAGAATGAAAATGATGGACTTAAATTTGCAGTGGGTAGGATATAGGTTAACTAGAACAACCTTCTTGGAATTAGGATTAACACTGAAATGCCTCAGAATGAATGGAATTGGACTTCTTCAGTCAAAAACTGGGCAATGACTTAAAGAAAAGGAAGCTTGAGCCTTGTCATCCCTAGTCCAGGTGTGGGAATGTTACTGCAGATTCCCACTCCTAGAAATGTAATAAATGGCAAGGGATCATGGGAAGGGTCCAGTTCTACTTCATAAATGGTTCAACTCCAATTTTTCATGGATGCTAAAACGGTATTTACTGTTTATAATTTAGGAAGCCTTAGAATCAATGACCTACCATTTAGCCAAATCTTCATTGTCTTTTTTTTCTAAATTTGACCATTACAATTCCCATTATAATTCTCATTTCCAAATATTGATGTTTGTATGTTCTCTGAGAAATTTTCCATCAAAAAAAAAAACTATTGAATTTTGTAAAACTATTGTTGAGATCTAAGGAAATTGATTAGGTTCCAATTAGCTCCTTTACCAAAAGGAGTGTTCTTTTTTTGTTGGAAAGGTTGAGAACATTCATGCCTGAGAGAAGGATCTACAGATGCCCACTGGCATTCAAATCCATATAATTTTAAAGCTCAATAGAACATTTGAAACGTGCTTATACTTCAACTGTTATTCATATAACAAAGGAGTTGAGGAGTTTAACAAATCAGGAACAAATTTGTTTCACAAAGGAAAGTGTTCGGCACGTACTGTGTTTTTAAAGTGAAAAAGATATAGTAATCTTTGATTTGTTTAGGATTTCCAGAGAATCTGAAATATTCTGTGTGTCTGCATATGCAGAAGTGTGGCTAGGTATGTGCTTATGTATATGTATCCATGAATGCACCCTGTATGCCCATATTTCAGATATCTAAATAATTATTAAAGAGACAGACTCTTGTGAGAAGAGTGATGCCAGGACATGATTGATGTAGATGAAATCTTAAGACTTGATAAATGATGGAACACTGGAGAAATCTGGCTTCCAGGTTTATTAAATCCTGTATTTTTAAGTAGAGGATAGTCTTGTGTTATATAACCAATCAGAAAAGTATAGAACAGAATCGAAACTACAGTGTTCCACCCTTAAAAATAATTGGATTTCAAACTGATAGACTCATAAGCTTGTATTCTGCAGTTTTAAGAGTTAACATAAGAGTATTCCATGTCAACTGATATAGTAATGATTTGAATGTGTTCATGACTATCATTGCATTATTTTATTAATCTTTGCACATCTGTTAAATAACATTTACAACACAACTATATAAATCCATTAAATAGATAAATGTTTTGATTATCTTTTATTGTTTATTTTTTATCTTCAGGGATTCATTACATTGACTATACCTTTCAAAACATAATCTACAGCTTAATTAAGACTCACAGTTATAAATTTTGAGCCAACATATTAAGAGAGAAGTTATTGCTTTTGGGGGTACAATATTACTAATGAATGTTTTGCTCTGTGACACCACTGCTGGTATAAAATTCCAAGTCTATCCAAAAGAAACTGTCCTTGATTTCACTATTCAGAGATCTTAAGTCAACTTTTTATGTACTATAAGCTTCTTAGGAACAAAATCCAAACCTATTGATGGCTGAGTAAATTTCACAGCTTGTAGAAAAGACACATATCATTGTAATGTGTGAAATTTTAATCAAAAATGTTATGAAGGAGAAAGGTAAACTGACTGCTATAATTAATGTGTTCTGACACAGAGATTTAGCTGGCACATTTGTGGACTGTGCTGTGCTCTGTTAACTGTTCCATTGCTTAAGGACTGTCAAGAGTTTGAGGAGCTCTTGTGTTAACGGTTTCACCGCTCGACACATTTTCCTAGAGCGTCAGCTTTGTCATGATTTGAAATTTCACGTCATTTCTTCCTTGGCTTTTCCATTAATATTTAGTTAGGTGTCATGAGTGTCTGGTGATAGGGTACGGTATCTTCCCTTTACCAGGAGCTTCATTTAAAATTAAACTACAGAAACATTGCTTTCAAAGTGAATCATCTTCTGTTTTGTCTCTCTGCCATATAAATATTATCCAATGTCTTAAAGGTGAGAGCATTGAGTAAAACTAACTGAGGTAATGAAGAGATTAGGAACTATACCTTCATGTAACACACCAAAGTATTTTCATATTTTTGCCACATGTATCTCACAATTAAATAACACGTACTTGGTCTCGCAAAGCAGACAAGGTATTTCTCCATAGAGGAAATAAGCTCTGATTTTTTGAAAGAACATTTGCCATATATTTACAAGTTGGAAGTAGCATCAGAATTGTGAACTCTTTGTAAAGTGGTACTGAAATATTCTTTCATGCCAGACACTGGGTAAGATAGTGGGCTTCATGCTGGACGCTAGGCTAGATGGTGACTCTATATTTCAGAGCGATTCTTCTGAAAATTATAGATTGGGTTCTTGGCTCTGCTGTGTCAATCTACTTGCAGAGATCTACTGCAGACTCAGAGCACTGCCAGGGTGGTTGTGCACTAGACAAAAGACATACCTGAAAGGGGAAGACAGATATGCCACTTAAATTAAATAGGAAATGAATTGGCCAGCAAGCTGGCATGTCTGCTGAGACAAATCATGGACAACATGTCTCTCAACAACAAAACTTATTTGTTTTCTCTTGCCAACAGATTCATCACTGCCCAGGCAAAACAGGCAAAATACATTAGTGTCATGGTAAACTGATAAAGAGAAGTGCCTCAATCTAGCATCCTCAATGGTGAAAGTCTTAGGGCAGTATTGATCTGTGTTATATAAATCTTGTTTTCTGTCTGCAGAAGTGAATCAGGAATGACCCGTAAGGTTAACAAACATTGTAATGTCTTTCAGCTGGGGCAGATGCCTGTGAGTTCCACACATTGTATTTGGTCAAGTTCCATCTTGTCATTTTACCGCCAAGAAGCTTAACTAATTGCTGGCAATCATAAGAACGTTTGACGGAAGGAGAGAATTCCTACAATTTTTACCCTCTCTCCCATCCCCTCTTTTTTTCCCCCCTTAAGTCTTAACAAGCAGTCAAAGCCAAGTAGCGGAAAACAATCAACACTGAATTAGTCAGCAGGAGTCTTCACTTAGTTGAAAGTTTATGTAATTGGCATGTCATGTTCCTACATTGCCAAGAACAGACCTGATTAAGCTGATGCACTTTGTTTCGGGAAAGTTTGACAAAGAAAGCTTCTCCTCCTTTTGAGCTGCATGTCAGGGTATGTATTTAGCATGATTTTCTTCTGTTCATAAGGAACTGAAGGCTAACTGTATACTCTGTGAACTGATGAAATCAAAGTTGTCACCAAAGTAAGGCCTGACAAAATAGGTGTTTGGGGGAAAAGGGAGGACAATATTGGTGGTAAAAGATAATCATCAATGAAAAGAAAATTTACTAGCAAAAGTACAATTCCCCATAGAGCCTGCTTTATTTTATTAACAGAGCACTCGAAGGAATGGCAAATTCGGTCTTATTTTGTGACGGGGGTTCACTTGACCATATATGCTTTCTCCACAGGTGGTGTCTTATGCTTTTACTTATAAAAAATGTTTCCTGTAGTCTTTACAAGTCCTTACAATGGAAGCTCTCTTTAGAGGCTGATCAGCCATCTGAATTTTGTCTGCTAACTTTTTATAGTGCTTTATTAGGCTGTGTGTGATGATTTTGCCCTTATTTGGAAAGTCTGCCTTTACGATGAAAAAACAAATGCCTGGCATTAGAAGAGATTCTATAAAGCTTGTGATATTTTATTTGTATTTGCTCACACAAGTGTTTCCTTGTCATAACCCTAAATCAAATGGTAGATTTGAACTTGGCTTAGAATATTAAAGCTACAAGACAGCAGTTACTGAAGGAGCAGTCCACGCATCTATTACGTCATAGTTGACAGTATAAAGGCAAGATTCAGGGAACTAATGGAGTTTCTTTTTCTTCTCCCCTTTTGTCATAGAAAGGTCAAGCTGGTTTTCAACATTTTTATGTATGTCATTCTCAATATAGTAACAGAATCTCTTATGGAAAACAATGTAAGTAAATGTCTCCACGATGCTACTAGTCACCTGATCAAAAGCCAATGTTGAAAAACACTTCTAATGACTGTCTCTTATGCATCAGTGCACCTACTAATGAGCTGCCAGAAAAGGCTTTGTAAAGCTTTGCTAAGATAGAGCAGGAATGTGAGAAGCCTGAGATATAACTTCCCTGCTGTGATCCCTGCCTTTCTACTAACAGGGAGCCTAGACTTGGAGCTGCTAATGAGCATGCTGGAGAGAGTGTCCAAACCAATGCAGGCTGGAGACAATTCACCTGTCTGCTTTCAGATCCAGAGTATGATGCATGACAGTAAGACACTCGGTAGTAGCTTTTCTTTAAATAATTTAGATATTTATTGATTTTCCCTCTCTACCCCCCATATTTTTATTTAATCCCTGCATTTTACTTTCTTCCAGTGATTTCCAGCACCATCAGAGAAAAAGGAATATGGATTGTTCTTTCTATTGCCTTCCTCCCCACCCACCCATACACACACACACACACACACACACACACACACACACACACACAAGAAATTAATGTCATCATGTCATCTAATAGCAATATGGAATACCTAATTAGTTTTTCTGTAGGGAAAGAGAAATATGTGCTTTTCAGAGGTGATATTTATAAAATGAGGCAGTTGAAATTAATAGCTTTTTAAAAGCCAAAATATAGCTTATTTGAATTAAAGGAATTCAAAATATGGCATGTATTTTGACACTTAAAACAATGTATGGCATAAGTTAAAGACTTTTCTCCCTCTAGCAATGCCTGTTCAACATCTTTATCCACAGCAAAACCCAGCAAGATCTTTATAAAGAACACTTACTTAACTTGGGTTGTAGAAATTCCTGGCCTATAAATGAAATAGTTAACTGCAGGATACCTTTCAAGTTCAATGCTAAGCTGTTCACATTACAGGTTTTGATGCTATGCTTCCTTTGAGTTTTCCTAGAGGCTATTTTACTAGTTAATTTTTTTTTTAGTCAAGCAAAATTACAGAATACAAACTGTGTAATTTCACCAATTTGCAATGCCACAGTTATCCCAGAAAGAGAATCAACATCCCTATCCATTAATTACAATCCTGACTATCTTCTAGCATCCCAGGAGGCAGCCCATATGGTTCACATGGGCTAGTGCTATCTGCCCCTTCCAGTTGCCAATGTTCCTATTTTCCACAGCTCACCCTTGCTTTTTCTCAGGTTGATACAACATACCATGGGAAATCGCAGGCTCCAGGGCAACTGGGGAGATAAGAATGCCGTGTGTGCCTCAGCGGCCCCTTTTATCCAAGGATCTCCAAAGAGCTTTATAAAAATCTATTTTTTAATCCTCTAGATACCCCTGTGAGATAGGTATTAGCCCAACTTCACAACTAACACAGCTAAAATCGGGGAGCATCTACCTGCCTCTCAGCCGCTGAACCCTTCTTGCTGTTGGATATGGTGCAAGAAGAGAGCTTGAATTTCTGAACCCAGTTCTGACAACGTGGGGAGCCGGTTGGAGGACATGTTTCCTGCCAGGAAATTTACGAGTTCCCAAAGAAAGTGTGCTGCCCTTAAACACTTCTCTTAAAAACACTAAACAAAACCAGAAATATAAATAATATGATACATATTTGAAGTAACAACTGTATTATAACAGGCTTGATTTGGAACTTTGTCACCAAGAAATCCTTACCTTCTCAAACTCAGTACTCCAAAGTACCCTATTTTATTTCTTTATTTGGTAAACAACTTGCTGAAAGAGTAAAAATGATAGTAGAGGTGAACCAACAAAGGTTTTTGAGTAAATCTCCACTATGTAGAGAGCTATCCAACATGTAGAAATCAACTTCTTACTCTCGGGAAACTTTAAGAGGAAAGAGAAAACTATTGTTAAACTTATCAACATAAATGACATGCATGTTAAACATTACCTTTTGAGAATTGCACTAAGTATAGTGATAGTATATTGAGAAAAATGTCTCTTTTTATCATGCCATTTGTGAAACTCTGTCATTGTATATCCACGCCTAAAAGAAGAATAAATTCTTAACTAATCTATTATTTTCTTGTTAAGAAGTGTTCTTGAATACTATGGAATGTTCTTTTAGGTTTGTTGAGATACCCAGAAGCATGGTAAATATAATATTGTCATTGTCCTTTCAAACCCTGCATTTCATATGTAAAATTTTGTTTTAGCATGAAGTTTTATTTTTTATTTTCAGCTATTTGTCAAAATATATACAAATTTTAAATACCCAGTTTTCTGTAAATTTACTCTTATTTTAGATCAATATGACTTATTATATTCTTTGCCACTCAGTGGCCAAATGTTTCAGAACCTAAATAAATATCTAATAAATAAATTATCAAAACTCTAAGAAAACCTCCCTTCCTTTCTCTTTTATTTTCCTCAGAATCTGAGCTTGTGGAGAAATGCAAGTACAGCACAATATTATCTCAGCCTATCAATAGATAAGCCGCATTCTTCTCTAAGCAAGGGAATTTCCTGACAATAAGTTAGGTCCTTGCAAAGAGATGTTCACGCTTGAGCCACTAGGGTCCCATTATATGCGTATCATATTGACTGGTGCCTTACACTCAGTTTAAATTTTTATATATCGCACTTCTGTCAGTAAAACACTTGAACAAGCATCCTTAATATATTTGCATTTATAGATAAATAATAATACATCTATGCTGCTGTATTCAAAATATATATTCTAAGATACACCTGAAAAGAATATTAAGGATGGGGAAAATAAAGGAAATATATTAATATCTTCTTTACTTACTAACAGGGCAAAACATATTTTGCTTCTAGTAATTGTATTGATTATATTTGAGTGAGTGCTACATAACTGGATATGATTCCTTATTTTTGGAAATCTTACTTAAAGACCTGGTGGCATAGCAGTATCCAAAGACTGACTCTAAATTCAGATTATTCTGGAACTTGGTTTTAATTTTTACCATAGCTGGAAACATTACCTCACCAAGTTATTATAAAACAAATGCATTTATGAAATCATTATACTGATTTTCAAATGCCATCCCCAAATATGCAAATATTTGCATTGAATGTTGATCATAAATTTACACAGACATACATAGATCATAAACAGATCTACATACATAGAACATAAATAGATATAAATATGTCTAATGACAATTATTTTTCATTTAGTTGGATTGAATAGCATTTTAAATTTTTAATGAATAGCTTCAACATTGCTGAAATTCTTTAGATTTCAAGACATATTAGAAAATTTTCCTGCCAAGAATTTTTTCTTTTTAAGTGGAAAAGATGAGTCTTTGTAGAAGATATATCACTTTGACCACAAAATCCCAAAATGACAAATCATATCCAAATACCTATTTTCAAAATTTATTTTTATTATATATTTTTTCAAAATGAAGTTTCTTTATTATTCATTGGTATAAAAACATCTTTATTTAAAGAGATATAAGGAGTGTTTTTATTCTTTTTGGGGAAAAAAAGCCATCTAATTATCACAGTACTGGAGCCACTTGTCATCATCAATGAATTTGGAATACTTGCCTCTTTTCTAAAATAAAAATAAACATTTTTTCCAAAGAAATTTCTTATAAGATAAATGGTGGATATTTTCATGGCATTCTTCATGTCATTCTAAAGTACTATAAAGATTTTACTTTTTTAAAAAAATTTATTTACTTATATCAGAGGAAGAGAGAGAGAGCGTGTGCACGCAGGCGCCTGTACCTGTGCACAGGAGCAGGGGAAGGAGCAGAGGGAGAGGGAGAAGCAGGCTCCCACTGAGCAGGGAGGCTAAGGCCCTGGGCTCAATCCCAGGACCCTGAGATCATGGCCTGAGCTGAAGGCAGACATTTAACTGACTGAGCCACCCAGGCACCCCTAAAGATTCTACTTTTTAAAATGGATTTCTTATATAAGAATAAACTTTTGGGTTTTTTTTTTAATCTTATGGTATGCAAACTGTGATTTTTACAATATGTTGAAGGCAAACAATGGTATAAGGCTGACTCTTTCAACCATATTGTGGAACCTCATTCTTTCCTCAGGGTGGAATACATAGCAATAAGCCTCTCTCCTTTGGAGCGGTGTTGATCTCTAGAAAAGCATAATTTCTTTTTGTTTATTAGATGAAAACAAATTTCATTACAAGATCTGATATTTTTCTGGAATGGAATCTTAATAAACATAAATGGAACTTGGTTTTTAAAATCTTAAATGGAATGACTTGTCCACTTTGGAGACCATCATTCCAGACAACCACAGGATGAGGTGAGGATGATTAGGAAGACAGGTATCTGAATAGAATTTTAGTTGAGGTTAAAGCAATAATATCAAATAAAAAGATAATGTTGGGTAATTGAGCCTAATCACAAACATTAGAAGAATTCAGTATACTGACTAATTTAAAATCAATACTCAGAAGTCCATAGATTTCTCACATGCCGAGGGCATATTGGATTAGAAAATAATGACTAAGTTGTAATTTTTTTAAGATTTATTGATTTATTTTAGACAGAGAAAAAGAGAGAGAGAGAGAGAGAATCTCAAGGCAGACTCCCTGCTGAGCACGGGGCTGGCACAGGGCTCCACGTCATGACCCTGAGATCATGACCTGAGCCAAAATCAAGGGTCGGGCACTTAACTGACTGAGCCACCCAGGCACCCCTGAGTTGTCATTTTTAATATTAACACAAAGACATAATACCAAGAAGGAAACCTAAAGAAAACTGTTGAAGACCTATGCAAACATAATTGTAACATGCTCTGAGGGATATAAAAAAAAGACTGGAAAATTGGAAAGAGCTACTTGGTTCTTGGGTAGAACTACAGATGCAGGGAGATATGGAAACAATGGTTGCCTATGAGAGTAGGAGCTCAGAGATAGGACAGTTGTTTTTCAATGTATATCTTTCTATTTAAACATTTTTTGTCTATGTGCAATTATTATTTTAAAATAAATATTAAAATAGCTTATTCTCATGATATACTTATACTACATGGCAGGCAGGGTTCTAAGTGTTTTACCTATATTAACTCATTTAAACCTCCCCTACCACCCATGTGTTAAATACCATTATTCTTATTTTGTAGATTGGGAAACTGAGGTACCGTTAGGTTATTTGCCATAGGTCATAGTCAGTAGCTGGACTCTTTAACCCAAGTATTCTGATCAACAGTATAAGCTTTAAACATTAATGTATGTTTCCTCTGTAGAATAAGCATCTCAAAAATTATTTTCCCCAATTCGTGGTGACTTAAATAATTCAAAATAAACAAAGAAAATGTACACTTATGAACATATTGTTTAGATGTTCTAACTATTGAAGAAACACTGTTTACCTATGCTGCAATACCTTCCAGGTAAGCACACATCCTTCCATAGACCAACAACAAGCATAAAACCAAATTATGTACCATGTCTCATGAGAATCCATGCAAAGTCTGAGTATGCAGAAAATGAGTCTTCTATTCAATAAGGAAAAAATTAGAACATTCACAAACTTTGTCTTAAAAATGATTTCTCATTGTTTCCTAATAGAGAACCCCCAGCTAACCACGTATGTTTTCTCCTGCCTCAAGGGAATTTCCTGCGCTTTTCCCCCCGTTCCCACACCTTCATGACCAATTCTGCTCACTGGTAAGATACAGGTTAGTCCCCCCTCTTCCACAAAAGCTTACCAGAGTAACACATTTTAAAATCACTTTTCTCTAATATAAACTTCTTATTATACTCAAATATAACCTGAGGTGTATGTGGACATTCTTACCCAGATTTTTTTCTTAGAAATATTTTCTAATTTTGAAATATATGTAATATGGTATCTTTTTTTTCTAATTTTCAAACTCTGGAAAATGGCTTAATTTTCTTCTATATTTTCTACATGACCCAACATAGTATGGAACTCAATTATTATTTAATAAATACTTATTAACTCTTTTTTGTGTACATGTCTGGTAGATATTGAAGTTCTTTTTTTTTATTTAAAAGATTTTATATATTTATTTCACAGAGGGAGAGAGATCACAAGGAGGCAGAGAGGCAGGCAGAGAGAGAGGGGGAACCAGGCTCCCTGCTGAGCAGAGAGCCCGATGCGGGCCTCGATCCCAGGACCCTGAGATCATGACCTGAGCCGAAAGCAGAGGCTTTAACCCACTGAGCCACCCAGGCGCCCGATATTGAAGTTCTTAAAATAAATGAGATGTCGTTGCTTCCTGTGGTGGACATATTTGAAAGTTAAGCATAATAGCAATTATGTCAAATGACCAATTCAATATCTTAGTGTATGTAGTTAGTCCAAGGCGATTATCTTTACGTTGTTTTCTTGACTCCCGATAATACAATCTATGCATATGCATCGCATATTTTTTAATAAGGTTAAAAGTTGTTCCTTCAAAACAGCATAACATGTAATGTTTAACTCTAAGAAAGTTGGACTGAAATGATGTGTATTTGTTTCCTAATGGTCATTTTTGACCACACTCTAGAGGTTAAATATTCAACTTACATTTTTTCCGACTTCTTTTTTTTTGTTATGATCCCAAATGCTTCTGTTTTGTTCTTCGTTTTAAATCATGTATCCTAAATGCCAAATCACTAAATAATGAAGCAGCCCATATCAAAATAAAAGATTATTTTTTCTTTTATCTTCTTGGGTGTAATTTCATGGTACAAGTTATGGGTTATTATTTTAAGGAAATTCAGTGCGTGTGTGTGGGGGTGTGTGTGTGGGTGGGGGTCCATGATAACATAAAGTAGGAAGCTTGTGTTTTAGAAATATTTTATACAGCAAAAAGAAATGGAGAAATCAGTCATTTGATCTATATATACTATGTACTTTCTATATGCCATGCACGACCTATCTCCGAGCACATGGAACATTTGAAACATTGTCAAGCAACATGATACAAAATGAATATGCTGAAATTGATGATGTTCAATTGATGAGGAATTGATGATATTAAAATGATGACAAAGGAACAATGCCATGAACTGTCAACATAGGATACTGCTGCTAATGAGTAGAGAATTCCACATGACTCATTGCCATCTTGTTCATGTAGCTTTTTTGGTTTGAAAATATGTCTCCTATATATGTAACTGCATTTCAAAAAGAAATATTTGGAAGTACAGAAAGACATAAAATTAAAAGTGAGTTTTCCTATCAACTCTTCTTGCTACTTTCTTCCATAAAACTAAATACTAAGCTTTCTATTAATCTATCAACAATAAATGACTTCTACTGGCTTCCATTAAGCAAAGTATTTAGTTCATTCAATAATGTTCTTAAACTCCAAAGTTTGTGAATTACATTTTTAGCTTTAGTTTTGTAGATTACACCTTAAAATCTTGACCTTTTATTTCTTTTTTTTAAAGATTTTATTTATTTATTTATTTGACAGAGAGAGAGATCACAAGTAGGCTGAGAGGCAGGCAGAGAGAGAGAGGAGGAAGCAGGCTCCTCGCTGAGCAGGGAGCCCAATGCGGGCCTCGATCCCAGGACCCTGAGATCATGACCTGAGCCGAAGGCAGAGGCTTTAACCCACTGAGCCACCCAAGCGCCCCACTGACCTTTTATTTCTTGATCCATAACTTTTTGCCATTGTATATAACTCCCCTACACATAAGAAGAAAACATTAACACTCTACCTCATTCTCCATCACTCTTTCTCTGATCCTTCCCAACTTTTGTAAGCTGTGTCATGAGTATGATATTGCCAGTTGTATGTTTATTTGTTTATTCATATATCTATTTATATAGTATAGTATAACAAAATATGTTTTATGTCTATTTTTATGGTATAATTTAGTTTTCTATACTTTATATCAAGATTGATTCTGAAAATTGGTAATGAATAGTATTTGAAATAGTATTATTATTAAAATAATGAGTTCTATGGAGTATAGAATACAGTAGATATTGGTTCTATAAAAAGCAGAAATAGTTTTTTTGAACTAAATCTATTTCTTTTAAAGACGGATAAGCTAAATGTCAAAGTCAAACATCTTTTATTTTCTTACACTCATTAGTGCTCCAAAACTTTGGGGTTATGACTTTCTTGGATAGCAAAAGTTTCTAATTATATAGTTTTCTTATTAAAAATAGAAATATATACTTATATATTTTAGATATAACATACCTATATTATATATATATCACATATTCTTTATACATTCATCAGTCAATGGACATTTGGGCTCTTTCCATTATTTGGCTATTGCTGATAGTGCTGCTATGAACATCAGGGTGCTTGTGCCCTTCTGAATCAGTATTTTGGTATCCTTTGGGTAAATACCTAGTAGTGTAATTTTGGGGTTGCAGGGTAGTTCTATTTTTAAATTTTGAGGAACCTCCATACTGTTTTCCAGAGTATACCAGTTTGCATTCTTACCTCCTCTCTCCTCTTTCTCCACATCCTCACCAATATCTATTGTTTCCTGTGTTGTTAATTTTAACCATTCTGACAGGTGTGAGGTGGTATCTCATTGTGGTTTTGATTTGTATTTCCCTGATGATGAGTGAATGGTGAAATTTGGACAAATGTCTGTGTGGGACTCAAAGCACTCCTACATAAGACCAATATATTTTAGTTCTCATATACTATTTACACTACTAGATGAAGGTCAATTTCATTTTTTATCTTCTTTTTTAAAATTTTTTATTTAAATTCTTGTTATTTAACATGCAATGTAATACTGGTTTTAGGTGTAGAATTTAACGATTCTTCTCTTCTATACAACACCCTACGCTCATCACAGCAAGCATCCTCCTTCATCCCATCACCCACTTAGCCCATCCCCCATCCACCTTCCTCCACCAACCCTGTTTGTTCTCTATAATTAAGATTTTCTTATGGTTTGCTCCCTTCTCTCTCTTTTTCCCTCCTATGTTCATCTGTCTTGTTTCTTAAATTCCACATATGAGTGAAATCATATGGTATTTATCTTTCTCTGACTTGTTTCACTGAGCATTATACTCTTCAGCTCCATCCATGTTGTTGTAAATGACAAAATTTTATTCTTTTTATGGCTGAGTAATATTCCATTGTATATATATGTCATATACATATATAATATGTATTAGATATATTGTCATATTTCTTAAATTTCATTTTCATTTTCTAGAAATATTTTATTAAAAAAAAAAGAGTGGATGAGGAGCAAATTTCTGGGGCCTTGAGTTTTCAAACGGTGTCCTTTGTTTCATTGTGCCCCCAGTGGTATTCTGGAACTGACTCTTACCATCTTACAAATGCTGACTGTTTAGCATCTCTTCATATTTTTCTATTGGTGACTGACTACAAAACCTACATGAGTGGATACCTTTAAAAATTGGAAGGTTTCATTTCAGTCTAGCAGACAAGAGACTTGCCACACTATACTGCATGCCACATGTCAATACTAAAATGTTCTACCCTGAAAAATCAATATTCTGTTCTAGGATGTATATAGAGGGATGATAGATAGATAGGTAGATATGTAGATGATAGAGATATGAATAAATATATGTACTTGAATAATACTTCTAAAATTAGCTTGCCCTTATCCATAGTTTGATTCTATATGTGTTCACTTTTAAGAAATTCTACAAAATGGTTGTTTCTATTATATTCTTGTCCTCCTCTTTCCTATAGCTTGCACTTCAGAATTTTAAAGTGTTTTTTCACTTGTATGCTACTTTATAGTCAATTCAATGACTCTGACTGGAAGAAGTTACTGTGTGCTCACCTCTCTGTCTTGAAACTTATGGCTGGTTTGCATCTTAGTAATTTCCTCAACAATAATTTAAATTCTGACTTTTGGGAAGATCTCTCATTTTAAGAAAATAGATTTCTGGTATAATATTAGGCGTTTGTGAGGAATACAGTTTGATTATCAAATTTGCAACAATTAATATGTGCATATCCTGAGGTACAGCTGCAAATGACAATTATCTATAGCATATCTTATGATCTCAAAATCAATACCTTCTTGGGGAATCTGGGACACAGGAGAAGAGTTTGGCAAGTGACTCTCAACACTTAAGGGGAGCCATCTGATATCAAAGTCCTATGTTGTTCATTTAAATATATGACATTGGCTCCTTAAGTGGAAAAATGAAGGAATAGACGTGTTTTGAATGTACTGTGTTAAATTTAACAATAGAAAATCAAAGCTATTTCCTTTGGAAATGTTTTAGTCTGTTATGGATATTTAAGTAACCATAATTGCTTAGTGAGTTCAGACAGAAGAAGACTTAACTAAAACTCTTAAATTATGCCTGTTGTGATTAGACACAAGAAGGGGTTATTGGCTGTTAAGATTCTTTATTGGCCTTGTTTCTTGAGTTCCTGGAACTTTTCCTCTATTAATAAGTATGCTTAGCTTGAACTTAACAATGACAAATGACCATTGGCATATCTGTCTATTTCCAGTAATTGAGCAGGCAGTCTATAATTCCATGTACTATAGATTTGTTGTGTTATAACCACCTAATTATATTAATGCCATTTATTTACAATGCTATCTCCTGATTGTGATGTCTCCTTGGCTTCTGGAAAACATATAAATTGATTACTTAATCCACACAGTACAATCACAATTTTCTTCTGGATTGCTGCCACAATCAACACGTTCAGCAAATGAAAACTTTAAATATCTATCTCTAAGAGATCTGAATCACTAAAGTTTTGGTTCAAAGAGAGTGGTTCTATGGATCACAGCACCAGATTGATCAGCCTGGCCTAGTCATCATTTCTAAGTTCAGGATCTTTTTTTCACATATGAAACAAGAGAATTGTATTAATTATTATTTTGTATACCTCCTGAATTTAAAATTCCAAGATTATAGGAATCAAAGATGGTAACACATACAATAATATTTATATATTTACATATAATGTAAAAACCTAAGAAATATATTTAAATTTGAATGCATTGCATTATATAAGTTTAAAATTATGCAAATAATCCTGAGTTAGTGCTAAAGTTTTACACTTGGAAACTCTTGAAATGATATTAATGTAAAGCTTTCTTAAAACACTCTAATTTGGCAAAAAGTTAGTCACTTTTCAATGTATTACTATGGAATATATTAAATGCCAAAAATGATTAATAAAAGTTGAAATCAGCTAGTAATTTCATTAAGTGAAATGGGAAATCAGTGGCACAAAAGGTGAAAAGTAAATGCCTCTTTCATGTTCTCATTTAAGTCATAAATAATGCAATTAGAGCTTTGTCTTAAATGTTTATTGAGACCATGCTCTCTCATTGAGAACTTTCAGACTTTGCTCTCCCTGTGCTTAAATGTTCAATTTCATTAATATAGCTTTGGCATGAGTAATAAAGTATAAATATTTTACAGAATCAAAGTTCTAAGGAGGGACTATGAAACAGTTGGTGTATTTCTTAAAGTAGTTCCCTCCAAATTAATTTAAATTGGCTCTGGAATGAGCACTGAAAATTTGCTTAAGGACCATAAGAAAAAGGTAATTATAAATGGCAGAGCATCCGACTTAGGGGAGATGTCTGGTGGGGTGTTTGGTGTTCATCCAAGTTTTCTCTAACAACTTTATTAATTATCTGGAAGAAGAAATAAACAGCATGTTAATTAAATTTTCAGCTGATAATAATTGGGAAATGTTGCCAACTCAAATGCAAAAAAAAAAAAAGAAAGAAAAAGAAAAAAGAGACAGGGAAATAATAAAAAGAAAAATAGATTGGGTTGATATATGTTCAGAACTATAAGAAAACAAGAAAGAAATGACAAAGAAAAATAAAAGAATAAAGAATTCCAATCATAAATCCATGAAAAGAATACATTAATAAATAATTTTAAATATTTTTGATATAGCTAGTAATATAACTAATAAATATTACAAACTTAAATATAGTAGACAGTGTGACATCTGTAATGCTTTCATATCTTAAATATATGGGTAATCAATGATTAAACTCAAGAAAAAGGAAAAAGCACTAACACAAAAGATGCATTAAATCTTGGTGTTTGAGATTTGTGGAGATGAATGTAATAACCAAGGTAAGAGCATTTATCAAATTAAATCAGTTTAGTCTTTCTTCTACCCAATCTCCAATAGAAAAACTTTACTACCTGCCTTTACACAGTCTTTACCTATACTTCAAGGCAGATAATTGGGATTAAAAAAAATCCTAATATGTTTGTTTTTGAATGTTAAATATATTGCGTAGCATTTGTCGGACATACTGTGAGGGTTCTTTGTTCACAAAGAGTAGTTTTTATCATATGTTCAAACCTAAAAAGCCATAAAATAGAAGGAAGATGAGGAAAAATGGCAGATAAATAAAAACCTATAGGGAGAAGTTGAAAGTTGCAGTTCTTTCTTTCCTTGCTCTCCTTAATCTATTGTTCTCTAGTCATGATATCCATATTACAGGAAGACTTCATAGCTTAAACCCCCATAATGTCTTACAGACATTACAGTATATGTTTATTTATCTGTCTCTCTTTACTATGTGGTGAGATCCTTAAGGATAGAAACCATAGCCTAAACATCTTTGTAATTTTCAGCATCTAGAGCCACATTTGATATCTAATAATGTTCAGGTAAAGGTAACTGATTGAATAGATGTTACATAATATTTTGGGAACCTCTCTTGTCTACTTATTAGTTCTGTGATATTGAGCAGTTTTACCTCTCTGAGCTTCATTCTTTTTATTCCTAAAAATGGAGAAAATTTTTAAAATACAGAGAATAATATCCTATTTTATATACATTTGGATAAATCCTGCATATAAAATACAGTGCCTAGCCCATAAAATTCTAGCTCCCTTACTTCTTTCATAAAACTTGTAGTTTTCTTTTGAGATTTTATCCAAATTTTACCTTCAACTCTATATTCACTGTTAAGTAGGTGTTAAGTGACTTACCTTGACTTTTCATAATGATAATATGTAAAAAGATCTTATGATTTATGTATTTGGGAATTTTAAGACAATTATTACTTAGAACACTATATGACCACTCCATAAAAATACACATCACCATAAAATAACTGCATATGGAGTATTTAATCCTGAACTTCTAAAGATGAAAAGTGAAAGTAGTTACAATAATCATTATTTTCAATTTTATGTAGTTAAGTGGTTTTACACAAAAAAATTAGCCTTCCAAATGACATAGTTATAATGCGTTAATGGTAGCATAACGTGTTATTACATTATGCAACATAATTTCATGGATATTATGTACAGTATTTTAGAAACTCGTGTACTTACAGTTATTAGAAGATACTCAATTCTTTCAGACCATATTCTTCTTAACCCTATTACTTAATGTAATCCTTGAGTGGTTTCTCTGCCTTTTGATGAGGTCTTTGTATAGATGGTATAACCTATTTTCTAACAGTTTAACTTAGTGCTCCCCAGTCTCTTCATTATCATTTTTTTGTCTTATTCTTATTTCTAAGTGACTATTTAGAATCTTGTCTTAGAGGGATTTCAAAGTCAAAAAGTAGTAGCAATCTAATGTAGATAGTTTACAAAAAATGCCTTGGTTTTAAAAGTTGACTACTTATGTAATAAATTTAAATAAAATTGAACATTTTTTCTGTCCTCATTAGCACCAGAATTAATACTTTATTTTTCATAATTCATTCAACTCTTTAATAGCAAATTATTATTTATCAAATGGTCAACATTCAGTTAAATTCCCCACTTGCTGACTGCCTGCTTTTTGGGAGACCATGCACATAATCATTAAAAATACAGACCTTCCCTTCAAACAGAACTGGATTCAAATCCCAAACTGACAATTCCCATATGAATTTAGAAAAATTAATCTACCTTAGGCTCATTTTTTCCCTGTAAAATAAATTTAGTAATAATCACTCCAAACATTTCTTAAGAATATATTGAAATAAGATTGCTAAAACATCTGGCACATGGTGATTGTTCAGTTTATGATAACAGATATTATTATTCTTTTTTTTTTTTAAAGATTTTATTTCTTTATTTGACACAGAGAGAGAGAGAGATCACAAGTAGGCAGAGAGGCAGAGAGAGGGGAGGAAGCAGGCTCCCTGCCGAGCAGAGAGCCCGATATGGGCCTCGATCCCAGGACCCTGAGATCATGACCTGAGCCGAAAGCAGAGGCTTTAACCCACTGAGCCACCCAGGCGCCCACAGATATTATTATTCTAATTAATAATTTAATGTTTCAGGTGGTAGTACTAGAAAGGTAAAAATGAAAGAGTTCACAGTTTTATGGAGCTAAGAACTGAAAAGATCACATAATCAGGTAAGATTAAAGTCTCTGCTCTCAAGAAATGTCACATAGTATTTGTTGAATAAATAAGAAAACTGGGGACAGCAAAACTGTCCCCAGAAAACTGGGGACCAAAAAAGATTTGGCACAGCATTAACTTCAATGGAAGCCAGTGTGTTAACCATCACAATCAATATATAAACAAAGTAATGTGGATATTCTAGAGAAGGGTACTGACTATGTTTGAAGAGGATGAGAAAAGATTTAGAGATTTGAGTTTGGAGGATAAGTAGGAATATAAAATTTGAAGAAGCCTGGAGAATGTTGAAAGCCAAGAGAAAACCATGGACAATGTCATGAAAGAATTAAATCACTGAATGTTTGCAAAGTCAAGATTTCTAGTATCCTATGAATGAGGGGTGTAGTGTTAAGGAAACAAAACAAACTGGTGAGAGGTATTCTGGATAACAATGGTGAATGGGACAATGGATATGACATTGTTTTCTGTGGAAAATGAGGAGACATTCAATGATCAAAACCATCCAAATAATTTAAAAGTTGTATTTCTGTATTTGCATGTGCATGTAAAGTGTTCATCTGTATGTAGGAATTGTGGTAGAGTTTTAGATTCTATGCACAACAGCCCAGAGCCTTCCCTCTAGCATCTTACAATCTATTCAGACATTAATTCCAATAGATGAATGAAAGACATATAGAAAGTGGTATGGAACTGATGTTTGGAAGTGTCAATTGGAAAGAAGGTAGTTCTCGTGAGTATCTGAATGGGGTAAGGCAGTACTTACGGTCTAAGAAGACACAGTTATGATGAGTGGGCAGGTGCCAAGCAAAGGATTTATTCCTCAAAACAGAAGTGCTTGCCTTTTCCCTGACTTGTTTCCTCTATTAGCTAGTAGTCCTTACTATGAGAATGCTGTTCTTGCCCCCAAGTTTGTTCTTTCCTTTCTATTTTTCAAGCCACTCTGAGTTTTGCTTTACTTCTTTCCTCGCCTGTTTTTCTTTGGAAATGGGTCAAGAAAATCTGGCAAGAAGCCTGAGATGGTAGGAGGTATGGGCATACCTTGCAGATATTATGGGTTTGGTTCCAGACTACCATAATAAGCATATGTTGCAATAAAGCAAGTCTAATGATTTTTTTTATTTCCCAGTGCATGTAAAATTTATGTTTAGAATATACTGTAGTCTATTAAGTGTAACATAGCATTATATCTAAAAAAAAACCCCAATATGTATAACTTAATTTAAAAATGCTCTAGTGCTAAAAGAATAATAACCATCACCTTCCAGAGAGTCTTCCAGAGAGAGTTTTTGCTAGTAGAGGGTCATGCCTCCCTGTTGATAGTTACTCACTGATCAAGACAGTAGTTCCTGAAGGTTGAGGTAACTGTGACAATTTCTTAAAATAACACAACATTGAAGTTTGCTGCGTTGATTGATTCCTCCTTTCACCAATAATTTTTCTATAGCATATAATGATGTTTGATATCATTTTATCCACAGAACTTCTTTCAAATATCAGCAATAAATAAGGCTGTTTTGTTTTCTTATCATTTGTGTGTTCACTGGAGTGGCATTTTAATTTCCTTCATGAACTTTTCCTTTGCATTCACAACTTAGCTAACTGTTTGGTAAAAGAGGCTTAGCTTTCAGCCTCTTTTGGCTTTCAGTGTATCTTCCTCACTACGCATAATCATTTCTAACGTTTGATTTAAAGCGAGAGATGTGTTCACAATTCCAGACTTCATGTTATATTACAAAGCTTTAGTAACCAAAACAGTATGGTACTGGCACAAAAATAGACACATAGATCAGTAGGACAGAATAGAAATCTCAGAAATAAACCCACAGTTACATGGCCAATTAAGCTTTGACAAAGCAGGAAATAATATCCAGTGGGAAAAAGTCTGTTGGACAAATGGTGTTGGGAAAACTGACAGCTACATGCAAAAGAATGAAACTGGACCACTTTCTTTCACCATACACAAAAATAAATGCAAAATGGATGAAAGACTTGTATGTGAAACTTGAAACCATAAAAATACTAGAGGAGAGCACAAGCAATAATTTCTCTGACATCGGCCATAGCGATATTTTCCTAGATATGTCTTCTGAGGCAAGGGAAACAAAAGCAAAAATCAACTATTGGAACTACCTAAAAATAAAAAGCTTCTGCACAGCAAGGGAAACAATCAACGAAACTAAAAGACAGCCTACTGAATCAGAAAAGATATTTGCAAATGGCATATTTGATAAAGGCTTAGTATCCAAGATATATAAATAACTTCAACAACTCAAGATCCAAAAAACAAATAATCCAATTTTTAAAAATGGACAGAAGACATGAACAGACATTTGTCCAAAGTAGACATCCAGATGGCCAACAGACCCATGAAAAGATGCTCATCATTCATCACCAGGGAATTGTAAATCAAAACTACATTGAGATATCACACCACACCTGTCAGGATGGCTAAAATTAAAAACACAAGAAAAAACAATTGTTGATGAAAATGTGGAGAAAAATGAACCTTCTTGCACTGTTGGTAGAAATGCAAACTGGTGTAGCTGCTGTGGAAGAGTATGGATTCCTCAAAAGGGTAAAAATAAAATTACTCAATATTTCACTAATTGCACTACTGGGTATTTACCAAAAAAATACAAAAACACTAATTCAAAGGTATATGTGCACCCCTCGGTTTATAGCAGCATGATTTACAGTAGCCAAATGTCCACTGATAGATGAATGGATAAAGAAGATGTGATATATAGACATACAATGGAATACTATTCAGCCATAAAAAATAATGAAATCTTGCCATTTGTAAAGACATAGATGGAGCTATGTTAATGTTAAGCAAAATAAGTCAGTCAGAGAAAGACAAATACCTTATGACTTCACTCATATCTGGCATTTAAGAACAAAGCTAATGAGCAAAGGAAAAAGAGAGAGAAATGAAGAAACAGACTCTTAACTGTAGAGAAAAAAAATGATGGTTACCAAAGGAAAGGTAGGTGAGGGGATGGGTGAAATAGGTGATGAGGATTAGGGAGTGCACTTGTTTGAGTGAATGCTGGGTGATGTATGGAATTGTTGAATCACTATACTGTATGTCTGAAACCAACATCACGCTGCATGTTAACTATACTGGAATTTAAAATTTAAAAAAATGAAAAAACACACACACAAATAGATCTGTAACTCTTCTTTCACTTGAACACTTAAAGGTTATCATAGGGTTATGAATTCATCTAATTCCAATATTGATGTGGTTCAGGGAATCAGAAGGACTGAGAAGATAGGGAGGGATTGGTGAACAGCTAATTGGTGGAATAGTGAGAACACACACAACATTTATCAATTAAGTTTGCCATCTCATATGGGCAGGGTTTGGGGAGCCCCAAAACAATTATAATGGTAACCCCAAGGATCCCTGATCACAATTCATCATGACAAATATAATAATAATGAAAAAATTTTAAAATATGACACCAAAGTGACACAGAGACAGGTAAGTGAGTAAATGCTATTAGGAAAATGGTTCCAGTAGACTTGTTTGACTCAGGATTGCCACAATCCTTCAATTTGTAAAAAAAAAAAATGCAATATCTGTGAACTGTAATAGAGTTAAACACAGTAAAGTGAAGTATACTTGTAATCAATTTAGGGTATTGAACCAATATGGGCTTTGAATCAGTTCCCATAAACTCCTTCTTACTTACTGGGCATGGTGATCAGGTGTTCTAAGACTGTTTACTCATCTCTAGAATGGTGAGGGATATTAATCATACCTCCTCTTTAGAGTTCCTTTGAGAATTAAATAATGCTTGCAAAAATATAACACAGTTCTCAGTATATAGTATGTGCTCAAATTAAATTAACCTCTGTTATTATCTTAGTTTTGGTAAAGAAACTAGACTAGTGCTTTTGGAAAAGCTGGTTTCTTCTCTCTTTGTTACTTATGGACTGGATAAATTAGAGCAAGTCATTCAACACCTTTGACCTTCAGATCTAAGTTGTTATGAAGGTGTTATGAAGAATGAGAGAACAGTGTGCAGGATAATGTTATTTGGGCCATAGAAAGCTTTACAAAGTTAACACATTATTTTCATCAATGTGGTTGTTAATAAAACTTAATAACTAAGCTTATTTTGGAGTCACAGATTAAGGTCTGTTACAAAGCTGCTGACCCTGGCCCAGGATATGTGAGAGCACTCCAAGTACTATAAAGCTACTTATATTTGTGAGGTTCACAAATCACCAAATTTTGTCCATTTTGACTCCAACAACCTTAACTTTAGTAATTACTTAGCCCAACTTCTGAAGACAGCAAAACCAGAGGGATGTCTTCACTTGGAGAACAAAGAAATCATGATTTGCCCAGAGTTATCATCTCTCATCAAGAAATCATCTTCACCTTTACACAACTTGGCTAGAAGTATAGTCTCTATGCTTCTTTGTATGGATCCAATGCCTTATAAGGTAAAGGGCAGGGTCTAAAGAGTCAAATCTGCTTAGGTTGGCACCCCAGCTGTCCTCTCTGCCATAACATCTATGAAATAATTTAGGGTCAGTTTCCAAAATTAGTGTATAAAATGTAACCTGTACTTTATCCAGGATTCCATATTTATTTTCTGACCCCCATAAATTCTGACTCTAAATAAGGGGACAAAAAATGTTTTGTTTTTAAGATACCAATGTCAATTCAGACACTGTGTCAAGTAATCTTCAAAATGGGTAAGCATTCCCCTTTCCCAAGTGTAGTTTCTTTGTAGAATGACTGGGGGAATCATTACAATGCATACATACAATAGTACTACAGTATTTTTTCTCCTAGACAGCCAGGCACTACTTTGGTCAGTGGGTTCAGATATGAATGGTCTCCAGTTCAGTTCTTGGATCTGAGCAAGAAGTGGTGACTTTTCTTTGAGCAACTTGCCCTTAGTCTTCTCCACGATTCATGCCTTTTTGTGGTTGTAGATGTTAAATTGTACACTCATTGGCTTCCTATCAATTTTTCCTCCAGGGATATCATGAACTCAACCACCTCCAAAATTCCTATGAGTCAAGCTCCCTTGGCTACCCCTCAAACCCTTCCTGTTCTTCTAGTAACTGAGGATCTTAGCTTCTGATGGTTAAGCACTATCAGCTGCTCTCTATTACTTCAGGGCACCATCATTCTCTTGAAGGTTAATAAGCCTATCTCTGTGATTACCTCTGCTACAAAAATCCTTGGATTATAAAGATCTACCACTCAACTTCCATTCTAACAAATGCATTTCTGATGACGTTGATGAGTTGTATGTCCTCCAGGTTCTCTTGTTGAACATAAGCGTCTGGTGAATCTTTTATTCAAGCTTGCATAGCACCCTTAGTCATCTACCATCTTCCAGGGCAACTCAAGTATTTCCATTTCACTCGCATGGGTTATAACTTTCCTTAGACTTTTTTTTTTTAAGATTTTATTTTTTTATTTGAGAGAGAGTGCATGCGAGCAGGGGGGAGGGCAGGGGAGAGGGAGAGAGAGAATCTTCTAGCAAGCTCTGCGCTGATCATGGAGCCTGACACAGGTCTCCATCTCACTGCACTGAGATAATGACCTGAGCTGAAATCAAGAGCCAGGCGCTTAACCAACTGAGCCACCCAGGCACCTCAACTTGCCTCAGACTTCTAAAAGCCATTCTAGCAGCAAGTATGCCATATCACTTGGAATTTTGTCTTTTACTAAGAAAGTCCTCCCATGTTAATGATGTCTTGCTTACTCAATCTTACAGTTTAGCAACCTCGATCAAGCTCCTTTTAGATTTAACTTCAGGGGTATTCCCCTAGCTACTGCTACTATATACCCAATGTCCTCATGTCATTACAAGAGTTCAGGTTTTTCTAATCAAACTTCTTACCTTAGTGTAACAGACTTGCCTTGATTGAGTATTTAAATGTCTCTGGAGCTCTACTATCATAACAATCAGACTCTGACCATCAGTCATGAATGCTCATGAAATAAAAGCCAGTTTATATGCTACCATTTATACCCTCTAGCCCTAATTCCTAGCTTTTTCATGTTTATTACAGATGTTTATGTTTCCCATTATCTCTTTGGAGGGCATCAATATAACTTAGTAATATCCAGCCAATTCTATTTTCCTTGAGGATTTATTTCCTTCTTATTTTTCAGATGCCAGATTTACTGTACCAATAAGGATTTCTCTTCTACTAGGACATATTCCCAGGTCACCAATAGAAATCTTCAGTAATTGGGTCAGCACTTTGTGCAAGGGTCAATTTGTGGTTCCACATCCCACCTGTACAATTAGACCAGTCCAGGTTTACTTCTGTCAGTTCAGGTTCTCTGAGAAGCAGGTACCAAGATGAGAGTAGACATGTGAGAGATTTACTGGGGGAAACACCAGTGAAGGACAAAGAGAAAGGAGAAGGAGGCAAGGAGAGCCTTCAGGCTATGATATGGGTTTGATACCTGAAAAAGGAGAGAAGTAATGGAACATTGGGTAGAAACAATATCAGACTACGGTGCAGCTCTGAGAATGTTCTTGCCATGTTGCCAGGGATTCCTGAGTAAAAGTTGTCTATCAGAAAATTCTTTTAGTGAGCTAAAATGGTCTGGTTCTGGTAACTCTTCTGTACTCAGTCACTGGCTGGGTGCAGCCTTGTGAAACCATGTGTTGGCATGAACATCACATTACATCTAATGGTATAGTGCCTAGAGGCTGTCATTTCCCAATAAATAGTTAATACTTATTTTCCCCCACCTCTAGCCCTTGGCAATCACCAATCCATATTGTGTTTCTATTGATTTATGTATTTCATATAAATGGAACCATATAATATGTGACCTTTTGTGCCTAGTTTCTTTCATATAGCATAGTGTTTTCAAGGTTTGTTTATGTCATAGCACTTTTTAGTACTTCATTCCTTTTTATGGCTGAATAATAGTCCACTGTATATATATACCACATTCTATCTATTCATTCATTAATGGACATTTGGGGGTTTTCTACCTTTTGGCTAATATGAATCATCTTCTATTAACATCTTGTGTACTTGTGTACTATGTTTGTGTACAAGTAGTTTTTCAAGACCTTTAAATTATTCTAGTTATATACATAAGAATGGAATATCTGGGTCAGATAGTAATACGATATTTAACTATTCTCTACATCCTTACCAACACCTGTAATTTTCTGCATTATCATTACTATTAGTATAAAGTGGTATTTTCTTGTGATTTTGATTTGTATTTTCCTAATTACCAATGATGTTGAGCATTGTTTCATGTGCTTGTCGTCTATTTGTGTATCTCCTTTGGAGCGATATCTATTTAAGTTCTTGGCCCAGTTATTAATTGAGCTTTTATTATTGAATTTAAGAGTTCTTCATATATTTGGATACTAATCTTTTATCAGATAGGATTCGCAAATGTTTCTCCCATGGTTGTCTTTTCATTTTCTTGATTATGTTCTCTGATGCTCAAAATTTTTAATTTTGATGAAGTCTTTTTTTTTCTTTTGTTACTCATATTTTTGGTGTCATATCTAATAGCCCATTAACAAATCCAGGGTTATGAGGATTTATGTATTTTTTTCTTGGAATTTTATGGTTTTTGCTCTTGTGTTTAGATTTTTTATTCTGTTTTATTTTCACAATATTTGCCAGTTTTCCTATTGACTTTATAGAGCAGCAGATTTTTGGAGGTTCTTTGCCATTTTGCATGTGGCTCTATCTCTCTTTGACATTTTAATCTATTCATTTTTTAAGGATTTAAGCCAGTCATCTTAAAGAGTGACATCAATTTGGGATGGTTTGATATTTCCACATAGGTGACTCGGATTATAAAATTTGGTAGTAATACCAAAGTGGTGATGTTTTTTTTTAGTGCATCCTATCAGAAGGCACATGATGCTAATTGTCCAAATACTATAGTGTTAAATTGGATCACTTGTTTAAGGATCATGTTTCTAAAATGTGAAATTATTTTTCTTTTGTAATTAACAAGTGTGTTGTAAGGATATAATTTGAAACTATATAAATATCATGTTTCACATTAAATTTTTGCCAATTGTTTTATCATCCATTGATATTTCTTATTTTAATAAGCTATTATGATGATGATTACTAATAATTTGCTAAGTATTTTATTCCTTCTATGTTATGAATGAATGACCATATCTATGTCTGTAGGCTGCAAAGAATTTCAACTTCATAGTCTATAAGTTTCAAAATGTTCAAGGCTAAGTCTGTCTCATGAATGGCTAAAACCCTATGCTCAACACAGTGATTGGGATAATGATTAATAAATACTTACTTAGTAAATTAATCATAAAATGAAAGACAAAAATCATTGGCAGATTTCAGTTAGGAACTAAAGAAAATAAATAGTTATAAGTATATATGAAGATAAATTAGTAATAATTAAGAATAATAGATGAGGTTATCTATTTGCTGAACATAATACCCAAAACAATGGATAAGGTATCAGAGGTGAAAAAAATCTTGAAATATTCACATGTAGCCAAGGTGATTAAACTATATCTTCAGGTCCTTTAAATCCATTCATATCATAATACAAATGAGAGAGTCATTAATGAAAAGGTAGTTATGTCACTGAAGTGGAAGTTTGTATTATTACTATTCACCAGAATTTATTCCCTTCATATGCAAACATTATACTTTCTTTGTTGAGCTCAAACATGACTCTGTGACTCAATTTGGCCAATGAATGTTGAACAATACATGTAGTAAACAATAGCAGAATGCACATTTTTCTCAAGCTCATATAGAAATTCAACTAGATAGACCACATTTTGGGCAATAAAGCATATATTCACAAAAAAAGACATCGAGATGGCCAACAGACATGTGAAAAGATGCTCAACATCACTCATCATCAAAGAAAGACAAATCAAAACTATAATGAGATATCATCTCACACCAGTCAGAATGGCTGAAATTAACAACATAGGAAACAACTGGTGTTGGCAAGTATGTGGAGAAAGGGGAACCCTCTTACACTGACAGTGGGAATGCAAACTGGTGCAGTCATTATGGAAAACAGTATGGAAGTTCTTCAAAAGGTTAAAAATAGAACTACCCTATGATCCAGCAGTTGATCTATGACGTATTTGCCCAAAGAACACAAAAATGATGATTCGAAGGGACCTATGCCTCTTGATGTTTATAGCAGCATTATCAACAATAGCCAAATTACAGAAGGAGCCCAAATGTCCATTGACTGATGAATGGATAAAGAAGATGTGATATATATAGATATAGATAAGTATATATATATATATATTTAATATATACACATGCACACAATGGACTATCACTCAGATATCAAACATCAAAAATATTACGCTAAGCAAAATAAATCAATCAAGGAAAGACAAATACTATATGATTTCACTCATATGTACAATTAAAAAAATGAGCATGGGGGCAAAAAAGAGAGAGGCAAACTATAAAACTGACTATAGAGAACAAACTGATGGTTACCAGAGGGAGGGGGATGGAAAATGGGTGAAATCGGTGATGAGGATTAAGGAATACACTCTCGATGAGCACCGAGTGTTATATGTAAGTGATGAATCATGATATTGTACACCTGAAATTAATATTACACTGTATGTTAACTAACTGGAATTTAAATAAAAACTTGGAAGAAAACAAACAAAAAACAACAAAAAAAGAAATTGTACAATATCTGCTCTCACATCACAATGGAATTAGCTTAGATATCACTAACAGAAAGATACATGGAGAATTAAAAAATACCTAGAGATTAAGTAGAACACTTCTAAATAACACATGGGTCAAAGAAGATACCTAACGGAAAATTTTTAAATATTTTTAACCGAATGAAAATGAAATACAACTTACCAAATTTGTGGGATGAAGTGAAAACTGTGCTGAAGAAGGAAAATTATAGCATTAAATGCATATATTAAGGATCAATAATCTGAGTTTATTATGTAAAACCATTATCTGAAACTATTTCATTTTAAACTGTTTATGTGAAAAGTGATACTTTGTTATGATTTGAAGTTTTTATCATTTTCCTTAAAGTGTTATTTTCTTTATACTTCTTCCTGAAAGATATTGATCATGTATAAAATTATTCTCTTTGGTATTTCCCTTTTTTGATAAAAAAATTTTGAATTTTTTCAAAATTAATGAATTATTTTAAATGATTCAGACATTGTATATTTTCCCTCAAAAATATCTAAAGAGTTAAAATTACCTGAAATAGCAAGTAATTTGTTCTAACAATCTGTTCTATTTATTTCAACAATTGTGTATCTTTATCATTATTTTGATTTCAAATTTTGTTATGTGTGTTGTGAATAACTAAGCTATAGAATAGCTCATATTTCTGATGTACAAACTTTGTCAAATGCCTAAGTTATAAGGTACACTGACAGACTAAGGGAGAGAAATAAAGACCTATTCATTAAAAACCACAAATCCAATTTATTTTAAACAAACCTCATTTAAACCCATATGGCATTAAACATTGCAATTTAAAATAAATGATTCTAGGGGTGCCTAGGTGACTCAGTGGGTTAAAGCCTCTGCCTTCGGCTCAGGTCATGATCTCAGGGTCCTGGGATCAAGCCCCGCATCAGGCTCGCTGCTGAGCCTCTCTCTCTGCCTGCCTCTCTGCCTACTTGTAATCTCTCTCTCTCTCTGTCAAATAAATAAATAAAATCTTTAAAATAAATAAATAAATATTCTAAATAACCTGACACCTTCTGTCAGAAATATGCTACAGACAGCTCTTGAAATATGAAGAATGGACGAATGGAAAGGTATCTATAGAATCAATTAGTTTATGGTCTCCCTTTCCTTTCTCTACTCAGAGGTTCAGATAATCTACCTTACCTAACAAACAATCATAATGAAACCTCCTATACATGACTTGTTTATTGGCTACCTAATAGTAATTCTCAACCCCCTCCTCCCTCTTCCAATCTTCACTACACTACACTACATCAGGAGCTCAGACCTCTAGCACTTCTGTTCCCAACCTCTCTTGTAGATAGAAATGGCCATACGATCCAGTTCAGACCAATGGGCTATTAGGGGAAATCTGCTCTGAATCTTCTGAAATAAGTTGTCTTTACTGGGTAAGAGAATAGAGACACTATTGTAAAGTTCCTCAGTATGCTTCCACTTTTAGATATAGTTGTGTGAGACTATAATGACTGGAATTGTAGCAACTATGCGTGATGAAGAAGTAATATGATGTGGGGCTCCTGGCTGGCTCAGTCAGAGGAGAAAGGATGGGCAACTCTTGATATCAGAATCATGAGTTCAAGCCCCACGTTAGATGTAGAGATTATTTAAAAATAAAACTTAAAAAAAAAGGAATATGACAAAGATTGCTGAAATCTTAAAGCAGAGGGTGAAAATTCTCCAGTTTCTTGATAACACTGAGCTCATGAACTAACTACAGGATAGAATAACTACAGATTTCTCAGCTAGTCAACAATAAATGTCAAGTACTGGTTAATACAATGTTAACTACAATACTGGTTAATACAGTGCTAGTACAATGTGTCTCAAACCCTTGCTATTCAGAGTATGGTCATGATCAACATCATTTGGGAAGTTGCAAAATGTAGAATCTCTGGACTCACCTATACACCTACTGATTCAGATAGGTGTTTTAACAAGACACACAGTTGATTCATATAAACAACAAAATTTAAGAAGCCTCGGTTTCAGTCTTTCTCAGGTAGTCATGGTGCCACTTGTAGTTGCAAGATAGCACTGCTAAATTACCAAAGCCCCATGGTCTCTGTTGTTTAGTATATGGTACTTTGACCCTTAACACTTCTTTTATTTCTTCATATTAGAATCAAATAAATGCTATAGTTTCATGTCTTAGTTTTTCAAAATTAGGAACACATATAATTTTACTTTACCTTCTCTATTGTCTTTTGTTCCTGACTGCTTACAGAGGAAAAACAGACTTTTTTTAAAGATTTATTTATTTATTTGAGAGAAAGAGAGCACACAAGTGGCGGTAGGGGCAGAGGGAGAGGGAGAAAATCCCAAGCAGACTCCCCATTGAGCCCAGAGCCTGACCTGGGGCTCAATCCCAGGACCCTGAAATTATGACCTGAGTTGAAATCAAGAGTCGGATGCTTAACTGACTGAGCCACCCAGCTGCCCCCAAAAAGCTTCTTTAATTAATTTAGTTTATTAGGGCTCACCACCAAAAAACAAAAACAAAAACAAAAAAAAACAGAAAAACAAAACAAAACAAAAAACCCCAATAGATAGATAGATAGATACAATCGAGAAGGAAATGTATCTATATCTATCTATCTAATCTACCACAGTGTGTTAACACTGGAATTTAAAAATTATATAAGACATAGGTCATATTTGTAATCAAGATACTACTCTTGGGGTGCCTGGGTGGCTTAGTCAATTAAGCCTGTGGCTCTTCGTTTCTGCTCAGGTCGGCTCTCATAGGTCAGGAGATCAAGACCGAGGGCAGTTTCCACGCTCAGCAGGGAATCTGCTTGAGATTCCCTCCTTCTCTCCATCCCATCATGTGCACACGAGTGTATTGTCTCTCTCTCTCTCTCTCAAAAAAAATAAATCTTTTTGGCACCTGGGTGGCTCAGTGGGTTAAAGCCTTTGCCTTCAGCTCAGGTCATGATCTCAGGGTCCTGGGATCGAGGCCCGCGTTGGGCTCCCTGCTCATCAAGGAGCCTGCTTCCTCCTCTCTCTCTGCCTGCCTCGCGGCCTACTTGTGATCTCTCTCTCTCTCTCTCCTCTCTCAAATAAATAAATAAATAAATAAATAAATCTTTAAAAATAAATAAATAAATCTTTTTTAAAAAAGATACCACTTTTATCTTTATTAAACAAATCATTTTTTTAATTGTGGAAACACAAATATAAATTTAGATAAAAAGAGACTCTTAATCTGATGAAACAACCTGAGGGTTACTGGGGGGTGGGAGGGTAGGGACAAGGTGGATGGGTCATGGACATTGGGGAGGGTTTGTGCTATGGTGAGTGCTGTGAAAGGTGTAAGCCTTATGATGCACAGACCTGTACCCCTGGGGCAAATAATAATAAAAAAAAAGAAAGAAAGGAAATACAGGAAAACAGAAGAATGATTTATCATAGTTAATATAAAAAAATAAAAGTAATATACACCCAAAGCCCTTAAATGTATTGTATGTCAAATTTTCACAAAACACTTTCTTCAGAGTTGCTTTTCATTAAACTTGTTGCTTCATTCAATAACCAAAATTAAGAATACACAATACTAATAACAATATTTATTTTTTTCAGTTATATTTTTACAATATGATATCTTTATGAGGGATTTATTCTGTCCCTGAAAGATAACACTATTTTAAATTAATACAAACTAATGATTTTATGGGTTGGCCTGGAGACTTTATACTACCAATAGCATTTTTGTGAAATAATCTATTTCAACTGACTCGTAAACAAATATTGGGAGTCCAGTCTACATCTTTGGTAGCAATAGCTACTGTATTTTCCAGAAGTTTGGTACTTGCTAATGTAGTACCATTTAATTAAATTTATGGGAACTAATTCCTTGCTCTTTGGAATTAAGACGAAGCAAAACAAAAACTTCTCATTTATGGAAGGTTTATTTTGTTGTAGGCCCCAGGTAAGACAGTTTCCATTCATTCTCTAACTTAGTCCTCACAATATCACTAGGATAGGAATGACTGTCAGAGATGGAAGATAAAGCTATTCCAAGAGATGCTATAAGCGAGGATAACACATGAATATGTTATAAAAGAGATTTATTAATTTCCACCATAAGTAGGGATCCCAAGAATCAAAGATGTATGCTTTTAAAGTAAATTTTGAGTGTGTGTGAACAATATTTTTTTCTCTCAGGCTACATTAATTAATGAGTTTTGGTTTTTTTTTCTGTTTTCAAGAAAACCTCCACTGGTATTGAGATTGATGATTCCACGGCATTTTTGGCAAAATAACTTTCTAATTTGTGCTCTGTGGAGTTTTCTGGGGTTCCTTAGCTTGTCCCTTGGGATAGAGCTGGGAAGTAGGGGCAGCTACTCCTAAAACCCTGCAGAATCAGGCCCCCCATTGCTGGTGCCCTTTCTACTGGCTGTCCTGGGTACCAGATGCTTCTCTCTGCTGTTGTGACAGTTGGGAAGGCATTGTGTCTTGATTCTTTTCATCATCCTGCTGGGCCTGTTCCTGAACTTTGACAGTAGCTGCTGCTTAATGACAGCAAGGCTGTTGGTAAAATAGCTGCTGCTTGTGTTAAATGATCTATAAATCTATGATCAAACACTGTGGTCTCGGGAAAGTGGGTGTAGAGTTAAATGTGGCCCAACCATTTAATAAGATGAACTGTGAAAATGTTGCAAGGAAGACCAAGTACAAACTAGGATTAACACCATGGTCATCAGAATATAAAGACTTCCTTATTACAATGTGAGGATGACCTGGCTGAGGTTTTCAAATTCAGCAATGAGTTGCATTTTTTATTGGGTTTCAGAAGTCAGAGGGACTTCCCAATGAGTCCATTTTCCTAGCAGCTGAATGCTAGTTATCTACCTCTCCTCTGCATACTACAGGGCTCTATGATCTCTGTTGGGCAAAGTCGAGGTTGTCTTCTACTCTATAAAAGTTAGTCATTAAGAAGGTTTTATGTTTCACCATTTAAAAAAATTTGAAAATGTCCATTTCAAAGAGATGTGTCAATATGCAAAATTTAAAGACAAATGGAGAAAAGCATCAGTTATTATTAAGCTATAAAATTAATGATAGGATTGGGCGCCTGGGTGGCTCAGTGGCTTAAAGCCTCTGCTTTCGGCTCAGGTCATGATCTCAGGGTCCTGGGATCAAGGCCCACATCGGGCTCCCTGCTCAGCGGGGAGCCTGCTTCCCCCTCTCTCTCTCTCTCTGCCTGCCTCTCTGCCTCCTTGTGATCTCTCTCCCTCTGTGAAATAAATAAATAAAATCTTTAAAAAAAAATTAATGATAGGATTTGTACACTGAATGACTTAAATGAACCTCAAGATATTTTTCCTTTGTTTCAGTCAAGCTGGATTTTTTAAAGCCAAATAAAGTCTAAGATAAACAGAAAGGAATTCTTGCTTTTTAAAACTCTAATCAGTGCCTTGGTGCCCAACCTAATTTCTGCTGGTTAGGCTCCTGTAAACCCAGCAGACTGATTCCTAGCAGACAGAGAATATAGACAAGGAGCAGCAATGTGAACCTCAATTCGAACCACACACAAGTTGACTTGAGGTGTACTAGACTCGATTTACTCTAGCAAATGGCAATTAACTTGTAAACTTGCAACGGAGATGTATTGGCACGAAGGAATTACCTATGTCTAAAAATGATTTTTCTTTTGTGCTGTTTGGATAGAGTACTAGAGGCTAGATTTTAGACAGTGTCAAAGAGATAGAGAAAATGAGGGGCCAGAAAATAAGCTCCTCCTCACCTATTCCACAGCCAGTTGCTGGACAAGCAAGACCATTTCCATGAAATTTAAATGAGGCATTTAAATTGGCTCCCTGAATAAATTACTCTACGTGGACATTCTCCTATCCGACATCCTTGCTGATTTTAGATCAGTCTTGCTGCTACATGGAGTGTAGTTTATGTAAAATGGGTCACGACTGAAAAAAAAAATTAAGTTGGCCCAATGAGCAGGTTAAACTAGAATAAAAGAATACTTCTCCTGAAGCTTACATTATTCGTAAAATTAGATGCAAAAAAAACTTACATTAATGAAAAATTAAGTTTGAGGTCTTCATTACATAGATATAAGGAATTTACATGTTACAGCAGAATAATTTCTTTAATAGGAAAAGACTCTGGGTTCCAAGAGCTTGCACTGCTTAATTTGAGCCGGGAGGGGGACTGGCGGGGGTGGAGGTGGGGAGTAGAATCATCAGCACCTAAGAACAAATGGGACCTAAAGAATTGAAGATTAAATTTCACAACTCTCTGGAGTCCCACAGGTTTCCTCTGCTGAGAGGTAGACTATTGTCCACAGTGCAAGATGTGAGTAGTGAAAGGAGCAGGCTCGCCCAGTCTGGCATATCCCTCCTTTGGCTTCCTACAGTCCCTAAATACACCGAAGCTGATTTTCTCTTTCTTGCTTGCCTCACCTTTGTCTTATAATCAGTACAATAACTCTCCACCTGACACTTGCACTTAACTAGAAAGGTCTGCCCTGAGGTCAGC
The DNA here is from genome assembly GCA_002007465.1 of Ailurus styani. Classification (NCBI taxonomy): domain Eukaryota; kingdom Metazoa; phylum Chordata; class Mammalia; order Carnivora; family Ailuridae; genus Ailurus; species Ailurus styani. Next base: position 849,378 of record LNAC01000174.1, read on the forward strand.
GTTAAGAAAAGTGGCACAAAAAAATGGCCTGAGTTCTTCAGAATAAACACTTGCTGCCTCAATTATGATTCATCACTAAGTGAGATCACTGATTATAGAAATATTTTTAATTACTCTATATTTTTTTTGTTTAAAGAATATGATTTCTCTCCTTATTAAAATATGGAAAACAAGTCTAATAACTACATTGACTCTGAAAAATCCAAATTATCCTCATGGTATTTATTATTTTTCAAAATATTTGAATATACATTCTTCACAATATGTATTTTGCATCTCTAGATACTTTAAATTCAGGAAAGTTTTTAGAAATCCATGCAGTAATCTTAATGAACTATTTTATGTTCTCCCATTGAATGATATACTGATAAAATACTAAGGAACATTTAAGGATATAAACATTAAGGGGAAACAAGGTTAGGTTTTTTGGTAATGTGTGATAGAGTCTGAAACTCAAGATGTCTTTAAATTGCTGAAGAAACCATATAGATTCCAGGAATTCCAAATGGTACCTATTATGGGGATGAATTGTATTTCCCCAATTTTTATATTAAATTCTTAACCCCTATGACCTCAGAATGTGACTGAATTTGGAGATAGGGTCTTAAAAAGGTAGTTAAATTAAAATGAGTCATTAGAATGGGCCTTACTCCAATATGACTGATGTCCTTATAAAGAGAGGCTATTTGGAGCCAGACACATATAAAGGCAAGACCATGTGAAGAGCCAGGGAGGAAATATCCATCTATAAGTAAAGACAAGGCTCAGAAGAAAACAACCCTTACCAATACCTTACTATCAGACTTCTAATTTCCCTAGTTCTGAGATGATAATTTCTATTGTTTAAGTCATCCATTCTGTAATTCTTAGTTATGCCAGCCTTAGCAAACTAATCAAGTACACCAGTGACAGGAAAGAGATAATGTCTTCCCTAAATTGTTTTGTCTACTCCCCGTACAAAATAGTAAACTCTGAGGCAATGTGACTGATTAACTCCTTCAGTAATTCACTAATTAATTTATACGTCAACAAATGTTTTCTATCCACTGGTCACTTGCTAAAGTTTGGGGCTATCCAGGTGTCTTCTCTAGAAATTCACAGCTAGTGGGAGATACAGACATGAAGAAATAACCACGGTCAGTAAGGGAGATGTCAAAGTGAGAATATTCATTCCTTCATGCATGCATTTATATTCCCAGTCCAAGGCATATTTCTTCAGTTCTCACTCTGTGCCAGTACTAAGCTGGAAGGATATTGAACTCCTGTGACAAGATACTTCAGTGAAGCACAACCTAATAATGTATACATTTTCAAGTGAGGAAGGAAAGTTTCACTCAATGTGTTTGACTGGTGTTCATCTGGATATTCGCCGAATATCTCACAACTGAACCCCCATAATAGTGATGCTGTCTTCCTTCCTCTGCTCCTCTTTCTGGTTCCCTTATCTTATTTCATGGCATGGTCCTCCACCGAGTCACTCAAGTCAAAACCTAAAATTAGCCCTGGTCGTCCTTTCACTCTTACAATACATCTGTTGGGTCATCACATCTGGTGACTCTTCTCAAATAACTCTAAAGGCTTCAACGCTTTCCATACCTTATTCTGTATTTCAGGACTTCATCATCTCCTGCTTAGATTAGTTTAGTCTATAATTGTTATAGTCTACAATTTATGGGCTATACTTTTATCTTCTATAGTAGGGGAACTTTTACTACCTGTTGCCTCTCATTCTAATCAGCCTTCCATATTGACTCAAGAATCATACTTGTAAAGTGAAAAAGTGAGCAGCTTTTTGCTCAGTATTTCCTGATGGCTAATGGGATAGTACATGAACCTCTTAACCCAAAATATTAAGGTCTGTTTGCTACTCCAGACCCACTTCCCACCATTTACCAGAATGTATCTTCAGTTCTTATTAGAAGAAAACTGGATTTTGAAATTTTTAAATATAGAATATAAATCTGAAAAAAAAATAGAGAGAAAAAGGAAAAAATTTTGTCTTTTTTTATTTTTTTATTTTTTTAGTACTTGTCAAGCTAAGGACAGAATAACCATTCTAGATCTTAATATTTGTACACTCATTCAATATTTATGATTTAATATTCATTAAGCCAAATGTTCTCATCCAGGTTCTATTTATAATTATTATCATCATCATTTTCTCTGCCTTATGCATACAAGACTTTACCACATATAGGGAGGGAGCAGGAACACTACACTATTGGAAGAAAATGTATGATTATATGTAATAAAGCAGGAATGCTCTCTATCTTCTAGTATCTTGATAATGGAGATTGGAAAATATCATGTGGATATAGGTGAAAAACAGAGTAAATCAATTCAACATGTTTTCCTCGACAGTATTTGATTTTCTTAAATCTGACTCTATAGAGTCATGTAATGGACCCATTAAAAATGTTTAAATAAATAACAAATCTTCATATTCTTTTCTCACAGGAAAAAGAGTTTTTAGTGAAGAATATTATGAAGGAAAATGAAAACATCCGAACCTTTAACTGAAGGAAGACAATAGGAAGGCATATAGCATATTTTTCATGAATAGTAGAATAGGTATTATGGCTTATGATCTCCAAATTGCATATGCCATGCATAACCCCAGAACCTGAATCAAGGAGTCATTTAATACAGCTGATAATATAAATAGTTGCTCTACTCTTACATTAGTAAGTCTGCTAAAATATGATTTTGTGATCCATTTCTTCAGAAAAATAAACATTCAGGCAAAATGCCCACATGTTGCAAATCAGACAAAGAAAATTCTCTCAATTTTTGATAGCAAAACTGAGAGTCTGGGTCTTTACACATTGAATTTTTGTGGGTTTTTTTCCCCACCAAAAATCAAATTGCTGATATTCCTACCTACCTTTTTGGCATATAGCACATCGCTAGAAATCAATAAATATTAAGAAATTCTTTTCCGAAGACTAACAGTTTCGGACCACCCAACCATGAATATTGTCTTCAGAAGTTCCAGCCTTCTGGAGCCAGCCATGGAATTCATGAGCCTTCTGGGAGGGAATAGTCCTGCAAGGATGTCTGAGGACAAAGGCCCTGAATGCTATGTTAAGAAGCACTGATCATCAAAGACAGAAAAAGAACCCAGCTTGATTTTAATGAAATCTGTTTCAAGTGCAGGAAAGGCAAGGAATGTGGAAAACATCAGTGAGTCGGGAAGCAGGTTGGAGGACGAGACCCCAGTCTATTCAGAAGATTACTTGGTACCCGACGATAATTAGATGGTCTCTTGGAAATATGTTAATGGATGGCCCTTATTCTAGACAGGTATGTTTCCTTTCCAAACCTCAAATTATTGCCCAAACTCGATCTGTTAAAACCCTCCTGCCTACATCAGTTGGGACTGGAGATTACAGTCTCTTCATTGTCATTTCCACGGCTTCCACGGAAGCTTCCTGCCCTACAGGTTTTGTGGCTAAATGGAAGTTTCCAGCCTCCAGGGCTGCTAATTTAACAGCTTTCATATTAGAGTTCAAGGAAAATAATCCTTTTTTAAAAGGGTACATTAAGTTATTCCTCACTAAATCATGAGAAAAGCCTTTTCTACCAATTACGAAGTATTAAAAACTTACCAATTATTAGGAGCTTTACTGACAAGGTCATTTGTAAGAGAATCATTCAATCTAGCCAGAGAAAACCGCTGCTGAGAACCAACTATAAACAATTCTTCGGCTAAATTCTCAGGAAATTAATGTTTCTGTTATCTATATTTATATTTAGAGAAGGAGCGGTGAGAATGTTTCATCCTTGAACTGAGAAACTACCTTGGAGCTCTTTGCAGAGAAAGAGAAGAAAGTTTGATTGCAGTGGCAAGCTTGAACAGTTTGGACGTGCAGAGTATTGATTTCTCTCCTGTATTTATTCTATTCTTGTGTTAGGAAGCGTTAAGTATCTGGAGATGGATGGCAAAGTGGACATTTTTAAAACAGTTTGACATGATTGAAAGTCTTCATATGTGTCAAGGTGTTTACCTGCTACGTGGAATTGTTTTTTGTTTTCACATTTTTTGCTCTCAATAGATGTCATATCCTTGAAATGTGGCAAATTCATGTTTCTGAAATATCAGTTTTGCAGTATAACACCAGATGCAGTCAGTTGTGGACTAAGAAGCCACAGTGTGTTGATCTACCCATATATTTTTACTCCCCCCCCCTTTTTTTAAAACTAATGAAGCAGTTGGTAAGTGCAGGGAATTGCCTGAATTGTGCTGATCAGCACATGGATCAAACACCGCTCTTAGTACTGTATTCTAACCAGGCATGGCCATTCTTTAGTCAAGTCTCAAAAGGTACCACAGTTCCCAAGTTGGTTTCTCTGGCAACTGTAAAGACAGTTGAATTACAATTCGTAATTGACCAGTCACTAGCCCTGGGGATTTTTCTTCATCCGCCAAGCTTCCATGTGGCCTGTGGAGTGTGGAAAGTGGTTGCCCCTCCCAGTTTCCTGGGTCCTTTGAGACAGAGCCAGTGAACCACAACTCTCTGTGTTCTGATCACTGGACAGACTTTTTTTTTTTCTTTACAATTCATTCAGAACTGCTTTGACTTTCTTAAAAGACTGTTATTCCAGGGAATGGTGCTGCTTGTTTGGGATTGTTTTGTGCTCTTCATACCTGTTGAGCTCAAATTACGCTAAAGCTGCCAACTCACTTTATAAAGAGTCATCTGGAAAACAATTTGAAAATGTCACCTTTTTGCTTCCTTTATAAACTTCACACCAAGACAACTCCCATAGGACCAAATGTAATGAGAATAACTTGCGAGCCTCCCTAACATGTTTCTCAGATATTCCTCATGTGGAAGCCATTTCAGATAAGTTGTCTCAAGTTAAAGATCTTATCAAAGACGCTTTGTGTCTTAAATAAATTTGTGGAAAACTCCTTCTCAGCCCTTGAAAGAACAGTTTGTATATTTTTGTCCTCAGTTAAGATGTAAGAAGTCTTGGCATCTGAAAACATGCCAGTTAATTTAAGCACTGAAGGTCAGTCAAATATGTCACAAACAGAATAATTCCAAAAGAGCCTGACATTGAGAAGCATTCCGTATTTTGAGAAATATCCAAACACATTCCACCATTGGTTGATGTATGCCCGAATTACCAAATTTAGAAAAACAAGGTAATTGCACTTAGAATGATAATTACTGTGAGAGTTGCATTAACATTTGTTTTTCATTTTCCATGAACATCGATTTGATCTAGGTAGGTGAAGATGGTAGACTGAAGTGACTCTTTACCTTCTTTAAGTCCATATCAGTGCACAGACATTCAGGACAGAGGCTGCGTGGAATTGCCAGGCTTCAGAGAAATGGACTCTGAGCACCAACCCCATGAAGACCCCTCTACTGCCGTTATAAAGGAGGCAAGCACTCTGTTTGCTTCCCTTTGTTAGTTATACTATCGATCACCGGCACCTTCAGAGGCAACGTTACCACCAATGATAGAAACTGAGCCTGAGAAGTAACTCCATTAACACAATTCCAAAGCCATGGCCACTTTTTCAAGATGTGTTCTCTCTCACTCAGTCACTTTCCTGTTTTCATTGATTCTGGGCTCTCGGGTTCTCTGAGAATATACATGAGCAAGTGCTCTTTTGCTTTTACGGCTTACCATAGCACAAATTGCTGCAGATGTGAATGTTCTTATTGGCATACATGGAAGAATGACCTTACTTTATAGAGCTATTATAAGAGCACAGTTTAAACCAGCCTTTCAATTTTTGTGTGACAGAAGAAGGGGCTGATCTTATGGGTCTTGACCTCTCTCGAGCGTTCAAACTATTGATGACAGAGCGCAAGGCTCTTTACATTCCCTGCTTGTCATTTTCTTGGCCTTAGATGGTTTCCAACCCATTTCGGTGCATACGCCTTATTGACGTCCTGCGTTGGAAAGTCATATATCTTCTCAGCCTCAACATCTCTGGTCTACTCTTCTGTAAGGATTAGGAAAAGAAATGATCTTCCTGGGTCCCAGAGCTTGCTATCTACAACCCCAATTCATAGCAGCAAAAATACTACTAGAGGTATGAGACCTCCTACCTTATCAATAAGAATACCTAATCAATGCACTTATTTCAAGCAACTGGTTGATCTTCCAATTTCATGGCTCACGTTTGTTCACTAAGCTGGATCTTCCTCAGAGACACCTTTAATTTCTTTTACAGTAGATGTCTCAAATTAGTTTTACAGTTTTTACTAAAGTTTCAATGAGGATTCCATCGACTGTGCTTATTCTCCCCCTAGGCGTTTATTCGATATTCTATACAAATTAAAGCAGCATTTTTTAAATCCTTCATAAGGATATACACATAAAAATATAAAATTTCAAAGGATGTACTAATATAGTACAAAAGAAGACATAAATAATACTAAAAGTGGGCATCCTAAGCCATCTGTCAGTTTTGTGGATTTCCTTGGAGATTCCGAGGTGCCTGTTGCTCCCAAATTCCCTCAGAGGGGCTCCTTGTGCAGGGGACCTCCCCACTCTTACCATATACAATTGGCCCCAGAGTGTGCAGTAGACACAAAGGCACCCACATGGAGTCTGGCCAGCAGAGTGTACATTTTCCTGGCGCGAGCACTTTCACCAACGGGGCTGCCTTAAAACGGATGAGACTGACAGACCCAATCAGATTTTCATCTCTTTTGTGAGGTTTGAATGGGACATTCAAAGAAAGGCTGAAGACAATAGGGGGGTAAAGTTGCTGAGAGATACACAGAAAGGAAGCAGTAAGCAGAAACTATGAGGATGTAGGACTCAGGGTTAAGAAAACGCCTCAATAGAATAGAGAAGAATGAGGGTCAGCTTGCCAGTGACAGCAGGAGCTGTAGATGCAGACAGAGAGGGACTGAGTTGGTGTCATGTGGAACACTAAAGCAGGGGAACGTGGGTGACGTGTGCTGAGGGGACAACTTGGCTCTCTAGAGCCGTTTTAACCCTAAACGATTATCCACTTTTTTGTGGTGGCTGGCTGTGTGGTTGTGGGCATATGCTGAAAGTTATTTCCATGTCTGTGACCAGTTAGGCGTCCACTTGGCTCCTCCACATTTCCCCATTTATCTTCTCAATAAACAATAGCCAGCATGTATAGGATTCTTAGGAGACAGAAAAACTCACACGATATTTATTTTTGGTCAATTTTTGTGGGGGGAGTAGATAATCTCTAGCCTAAATCACTTGTAATTGTACTGTTGAGAAAAGTTATAAATCTGGCAAAAAAAAAAATCTAACATTAAAAGCAGTAGTAAAAGAATTGTCCCATTAAGTATTTCCCAACTATTTTCTGAGGCAATTTTTAAAATGAGGCAATTTTTTAAAATGAGAGTTTAAGAATGAGGATGATGTTTTAAGTTTGGGAAAGATTTAGGATGTACATTAGCTTATTAAGACCTCTGTAAACACTTGCAATTAAGAACAAACACGACTTCGGTTTAGCCTAGCAGAAGAAAACACCTTTTCATTGTATCAGAGCAAGAGATCATATCTCACCAAATTATTTTTTCTATGGTATGCAGTTTTTAAAACTTTGATTTCTATATGTAATAACCACATTTCTTATAAAAGTCCTTGAGATTGTATTTAGCTGTGAATTATTCTAAACTTTGGAGTTCTCATTGCTCCCAATGTCATGCAAGAGGTCTTAGAAATAATACCAAAGGTATGTTGGCTATTAAAAGTTCTGCACATACCAGTTTGGAAAATTTCTTACTGTCTCTTCTCATCTACCCTCTGTCTATAGTAGATTTCCTTTGTGGATTGTCAGTGCAATTTACAGATTTTACACATAAGCTTTCTAACGTGAGGAAATTGGAAGAGCAGTTAAGTAAAAGCTGTAAATACAGTTATCTTAACATCTCTGAAACAATGTGATAAAGATTGAAGAGACCAACAGGGATTGGATAAACACATGTTTCACATCTCCTGTATGACTATAACTGGATTTCTGTACCACTTGCCATGGGGTAATAAAATACTGGATATTTTGAGATACATAGTTTGACACACAAAGTAAAATATTCAAATTTAATATTTCAGTCAGATATAAGACATGGCAATTAACACTATTTTAGTAGAAGTTCAACTATTTTAATGGGGGAAAAAAGAGAAAAGGATTTTAATTAAGAAACCAACTACTGGTTTAATCTAAAAAAGATTATTTAGGGATATAAAAGTAGAAAATCACTTGTGAATTCTGTGGTATCTCTTTAATAACTCTAAAAATAGAATGGTCTATAGAATATAGTTACATGCAATCTTTATTTAGTCAATTAGCTTTCAACTCTGATAGTACTTATGTATAGAGTGTGAGGGGGAAGGCAAGAATATTAAAATTTTCAAACTGTTAAAGTAATAAATGTATCTTTTGAAAATTTGGAGAAGCACAGAAAAGAAATTACCACCCACTTATAATTACAGTGTTTAGCAATATAGACTCTGTTATATTTGGCAGATATTTTTCCAGTCATTTTAATGCATATATCTTTTTATAGAATTGAGATAATAATACATAATTTTTCCAGATTTTACCTGTGCTATTATTTTATNAAAAATAAAAAAAAAAATAAATAATAAATAAATGTATCTTTTGAAAATTTGGAGAAGCACAGAAAAGAAATTACCACCCACTTATAATTACAGTGTTTAGCAATATAGACTCTGTTATATTTGGCAGATATTTTTCCAGTCATTTTAATGCATATATCTTTTTATAGAATTGAGATAATAATACATAATTTTTCCAGATTTTACCTGTGCTATTATTTTATCAATATTTTCATGTATTCCATAGTATTCAACCAAATAAAGATTATTAAAAACTCTTTCTGATTCTCATTTTAAGAATTACATAATATTTCATTGAAATGCACTTAACATTTCTCCTACACTGGTTAATCCCGGTTTATTTCTATCTAAGTCATTTTAAAATATCAGTTTTACTGATGAGTTGTGATGTGTGTACATCTTTTTTTCTTTTTCTTTCTTTCATGCTTTTTTTTTGTACATGTTTTTTTTCTTTAAAACATTTTTACTTTAGGATAGATTCCAAATACAAAATTAATGGGTCAGGTATTTCAATATTTTAAAAACTTGCAATACATATTTCAAATATTTTGTTATAAATCTTGAAAAAATGTACATTTTCTATTGTGACATATTAGAACCTTTATGTTTATCCATTTGTGAATTTCTTGTTCATATATTTTTACTCACCTATTGGCCTATGTATTTTTTCTGACTGATTTTATATGAAGTTTTTTTCATATTAACCCTTTATTTTGTCTGTTAAATAAAAATATTGGTAATCTGTTTATATTGTTTACTCTTTATGTTATTTTAATAAATAGAAGAGTTATGAACATGTTCCAAAAGCTATTGATAGTTCTACTATGATTTCTTTATTGCCTTATAGACTTACTATATCCATTTGTTTGTCTTAGGACTTAATTATGCAAATTAAGAATGATTCAAGGTTATTTACTTGTGAGAGAGAATTTTCTTTTTCTTTTTGAGATTTTATTTATTTATTTGAGGAAGAGGAAGAGTGAGAGAGATAACAGAGGGAGAGGGAGAAGCAGACTCCTCACTGAACAGGAAGCCTGGCGATGCGGGGCTCAATCCCAGGACCCTGAGATCATGATCCCAGCCGATGGCAGGTGTTTAAATGACTGAGTCACCCAGGCATCCCTAAGAAAGAGATAATTTTCTGAACACCTACTTAGGGGCTAGTAAGCAGGTTTTATTGTTGCTTTATTCCTTCACAGTGTTTTCGAGGGAGGAGGTATTCTGACCTTCTTAGGCAAACCTCTATCACAGCAGAAATGGAGGTCTGTGATAATATTTCATGAAAATTCTCAACTTGTCAGTAGAGTGCAGTCAGTTTCCTCTAGCCTTGAACAGAATTGAAGAGAGTAATCTTCACTTCTAAACAAAGAGATGTTGACTCTAAGATTTTGTAGCAGGTTTTTGCTCCACCTCCAAATGAGTCATCTAGAAAAGGAGCATCTAGGTCTTGGCCAGACTTGCTTATGAAAAGTGGGAGATAGTCACAGACTGTTTATTTCATCCAATGTGTACTTCCACTTCTTGTGATATTAAACTTCTTTGTAGAATCTGTGTCTGGATTATTTTATTCTATTTTATTGACCTGATGTTTATTCTAATAATCTCATCACGCTGTTTTACTTGTGTAATTTTATAGTAAAGTTTAAAATCTTGTATGGAAGATACCCTATTATTAGCCTTTTAAAAAATCATTTCCTAAATACTAATGTCTATTTAATCTTTCTAAGAAAATACATCAGATTCTGAAATCATCCCACTGGGATTTTTATTGTATTTTCATTAAACTTATGCACTAATCTTAGAAGAAAATTATAACATTTTATTTTAATAGACATCATATCTCACAAAACCCAAAATGTGTAAGTTTCTCTGAAGTATAGTGTGTAATGGACTGAAGTTTGTTGTAGTGGAAAGAATAGTGGGTTATGCTTTAAGAGATTTGATTCCCAGGTCTGGTTGTCAGTTTTCTACCTTTGAGATCGTGGGCAAATTAATTCACTGCCCTATGGCTTAGTTTCTTTATTTGAGAGATAAAGAGGTTGTACTAGATGAGGTATTAGAATGGTCAATGAGTTCCATTCCAAATTGTGAATGCAATGAACATTTGATGCTATTAAAAATAATTGTTTTTTGCCCACCGGCTGCTTAGCAATACCATCTTAGTTTAACAACCACTCTTCCTCCAATTTTAGCGACCCTTTCCTAGTTACAGTTATATTCCACAGAAATGGATGGAAATTATCAAGCATTAAAAATTTTGTCTGCCTTATAAAGAGATTACCTAATTTCATGTGGAATGGCACCATGCACTGTACATGTAAAACTAGAATCCTAGATTTGACTTATTTGCTTTTCAGTAACATAACCTCTCCATTCCTAGGGTGTCTTACATAAAATTCCAAAAGAAATTAACCTGGTGGGAAAGAAGTCATAAGTAAGGAAAAAATGAAATACTGTTGTAAAATAAACACAGCCGGTAATATGCTACAGAATGGATTATTTAATGCAAAACAACTTGGTTAAAATGAAATCCAACATTTGAAGCACACTCATAATTTTTAAATATATCAACTTAAAATACAAAAAATAATGGCTTATAAATACTAAAGCAAGATGTGCAAGCAGCTGTAACAAAAGAAACCACTCTCTTGTCTTAATACAATGAAAATATCATTCTCTCATGTCATCAGTCAATCTGGATTTGCTCCATTGTGGCATTGAGGGAATCACGGTCCTTATCTACTATAATCCAAGAGCTCCTAGGGGCCTCATGTTTCTCTGTGTTTAGTGGTATGGATGAGCAAAGAGATGAGGGAAAAGGCACATTCACTCTTAACCACCTAAATCTGGAGATGATATGTTACTTCTCCTTACTTTCTTTGATCTAAGTTGTATGGTTCTATACAGCTGCAAGTGATATGCTAAGAAGAGAATCTATTTAATGGTGAAATGAGCAATCTCTGCCATAGTCAGCCATTTTTGTCATGATATATTATCTCTTTTCCTCAATATACAGAACACACTCACCCCTCTCCCCTGGAGAGAACACTCAATCCAATCTTTGCATTCGGTGTAAGCCTAGGCTATCCAGAAGATGAATGGTACTCTCCATCAGTCTAATTGTGGCTCCTTATTGTCTGGTGACCTATGAAATAAATGATAAATAAATAAATAGCGAGTTTCCCGCTCTTCTCATACTCAACAGACAGACATAGTGAATGTCATCTGCCCTGGCAGCTAAGTTATAGCTTTATTTATTTATTTATCTATCTATTTATTTATTTTTAAAGATTGTATTTACTTATTTGCGAGAGAGAGAGAGAGAGAGAGAGAGAGAGAGAGAGAGAGAGAGAACACAAGCAGGGGGAGGGGCAAAGGGAAGGGAGAAGCAGACTCCCAGCTGAGCGGGGAACCTGCCTCAGGACTAGATCTCAGGACCCTGAGATCATGACCTAAGCTGAAGTCAGACACTTAACCAACTGAGCTACCTAGGTCCCCCAAGTAATTGTGTTAGTTACGTGCTGGTGATGCTGTCAGGAAGGGACTGATTTGCCCATTATTTTTGTCAGTTACTCCCCATGACTGTATCTGAGGTGTCCACGGGGAGTGCATCCTCCTCGTAGGGCTGTGCAGATTTTGGAGACCGCTTCTAATGAAGTAAGCTGGAGGGCCCAAAATTTGTTTTACAGCCTGAACAATCAAAGTGTTTGTTCAGCCTGGGCTCATATTTTTTTGAAAGACTGTCCAAAACATAGTAGGCCTAAGACCTATTTGCTTTTAATAAAATCCATGAGGCAGTGACTAGACAATTCTTAACACCCAATGCAGGGCTTGAACTCATGGCCTTGAGATCAAGATCTGAGCTGAGATCAAGAGTCAGACCCTTTACCAACTGAGCCACCCAGGTACCCTGATATAACACCAGAACAGAAACAAATGCAACAAGGATACATTTCCATCTCTACCTTCCTCTAATTTCCGTCCACATTTAATTGTTTAAGTATCACAGTCCTGGAATCTGGAAACCCTCAAGCTCTCCTTTGTTTGCCCGGACCCCTACTCCTTTATCAAAGCAGACCGATGGCAGAGGGGGATGGTGCTATTACTCAGAACTACCTACATATTTGGTCAGAGGAAGAGGTAGTTGTACGTTGCCATAGACACCACACAGCAATTACGGGTTATTCTGTAGTGCCATACAATGTATGAGTCCTTACATACAGATATTGAGCTGTTGTAATTTACTTTTAAATTTTTTTTAAAAAGTGTGTTTATTATTTTTACCACAATGAACCTGAAAATTGGATATTCAGTCTGTGGAAAATTGAGACTTAACTGTAAAAAAAACGAACACATATATTGTCTGGATTATGGCTGGATAGGAATCTAGTAACTCTGCCTACAGAGAAGGCAGGTTGAAAAAAAACTCTAGGGATACCTGGACATAATTTGAAAATCACTAATGGAGTCCGTTTAGTAGACAGTTATTGGTTCTAATTTTTTACGCACCCTTGAATTCATATTCTTTTCCATGTAAATTTGTAGTTCCTCTAGCTAGAGACAAAGTATCTTTTTTTACTCCTTGACTTTGGGCTCAACTACAGACTTACTTTGGCCAGTGGATTTTAGCAGATGTGAAGTAAGCAAAGGCTAGAAACGTACTTGCTTGATTGGGCTTGGCAATACCCTTCTTGCCTTTCCCTTGAGAAAAACATGCCCCAGGAAATGCATCACCCAAGAAGGATGAAAGACATTTCAAGAATTTGTCCCACATTGCCTCTTGGAACCAAGGCAATCCAAGCCTAGCTGAACCTAACCCCAGCCTAATGGCAGATGCATGTAGAAGAATAAATGATAGCTGTTTTAGGTTACTAGGTTTTGGGATGTGTTCTTAAGCAGAAACGGTTGATTGATAGACTCTTCAACAGGTAACAAAATGAACTATGATGAAGGTTCCTTGCCAAAGGCAAGAGCCAGGATATATAATCAGATGATTTTATTTCTGGTTGGGTGACCTTTATAACATCATTTTTAGTTCAAACTTAGTTTCTATAGGCATCTACCCTGTGTCATGGCTTAAGTTCAAAATAACAAAGAGTATGTATTCTCAATGTAAGCAGAATTAAGATGCTATTAGAGAATTAAGCTTTGTTTATGCTTTTTGTTATAGTTTTCTAGAGTGTGTTTTAAGCATTGGCCACAAGCCACGTTGGGACATTAAGTAATCACAGTACTAACACATTTCAATATTCAGCTGGCAACGAGGCCTACAATTACAGTTAAGCTTTTATTCTCTGTGTCTGCAATTACCTAACCAGTGAAAGGAGATTTTCATGATTGCCATTAAGTGTTTAATTATGACTGCGTGAGATACAAGAACACTGTTAGCTGGGTAGCTATGCATCCCTGTGGTTATATTTGCCCATCTGAGACAGGGCCTAGAAAGATAGGCGGAAGTAGGAAAGGCAGCAAGCCAACTGCATCCTTGTGGACTCAGGACCCATTGCTGTCACTCTAGTTTCCTTTCAGCAGCCTCATATGGCATGGGCCACGTTAACGGCCTCGGTGACTTGGGAGGGCTGATTGACTTTAAGTACAGAACAACCCTGATACAATCCTCTTGTTCTAGGAGTCTTACTTACTCTGTAATAAAGGGTGGAATAAAAGAAAGTTCTTAGCATCTAAGTAATAACAGACAAAGTAAACACTTTGGGTTGCTTGAAAAAGAACTGAAAGATTGGATATTACTAATTCATTGGTTTTATATATTGAATGTTCCTGTCACTTTAATAGGCCTTTTACAAATGTAATCCAACATTGAATATTTAGTGGCTTTGTTATAAACCATATCAAACAATTTGAATCTAAGCATGTCAGAAGAGAATGTCACTGGTTTGCCTAGTTGTTTGACAGGCATGTTTGTTGGCAGATAATAAGCCAAAAGTGCCATTGTTTTGTTTTTTTTTTTAATCTGTGGAATCCAAATAATGCTATGAACAAAAGCTCGACTAGGAAATAGCAGAAATAGATAGATATTATGGAGTGCTTTGGCGAAGCTAGTTAGAAAGCATGTTAGATTGTAATGGAACTAAGCAAAGGTGATCTTATTTATCTGAGTGTCTGAAGTACATATTGTCCTGATTCGTTGTTTGATTAAACAGGATAGCAGTGATTATAATACAAATAAAAAAATTCATGTTTTTGTTACATCAAAAGAAGAAACATTATTCATTGTCCATATGCTAAATTTATTTTAACAAGGATGTGTCAAACTACTTTTGTAGCTCTAAAATAGTATTTTTCTCTACAGCTCAAACCTATCACTTTCACTATTTGGAAAATAAATTTGATGACTTTTAGAATGTACCAGAGCATGAAGGATTCTTACTAGGAATTTCATATCACAGTAAATTATATTTTTAGAAAACGTTTGAAATTTAGCTTGAGCCTGAGAAAGACGAAATTATTTTCTCTCATATGTAAAAATTCCCTTAAAATGAATTTATGTTGAAGAATTTAAAAATATGCTATCACTGGTTATTTAAGTTGAACAGAATCAGAATTATGTTTTAATTCAATTTTATTCATTGGGATTAAAATTTACTAAATTTTTTAAAGTACAAAACATGGACATGTGATCCACTTTTTCAATAAAATTGCATGTTAGAATTTAAAGTGAAAAACTTGCAACTTAGAATTAAATGTGGAACCAGGAAGACATAACATATCCCAGAGAAAAATTCAATACAAGTCGCATGAGAAAAATGACCTTGTGACAGGAATGAGTGAATGTGTTAGAAAGGAAGACATGAAAAAAAGGCAAGACCTAAAATACCCAAAGTGATTAGATACAGTGTATGTGAGAGCAAAAAGGTCCACTCTCTAAAAGTCTTCAGAGACATCTTTTCTATCATTTAGAATTTTAAGAAGAAAGAAAAAGTCACATGTACACAATTTATTAGTTTTTTGGCTTTTCATTTTTATTTATTTATTTTTAAAGATTTATTTATTTTAGAAAGTGTGCATGTGCAGGGGAGGGGTAAAAGGAGAGGGAGAGAGAGAATTTCAAGCAGACTCCCTGCCGAGCGCTGAGCCTCATGCAGGACTCAATCTCAGGACCCTGAGATCATGACCCAAGTCAAAATCAAGAGTCAGACGCCCAACTGACTAAGCCACCCAGGCGCTCTGCTTTTTGTTTTTAACACATGCTTTTGTAGCACTCATTATAACCAGGAACTAGCCACTAGTTAGGTACTCTATAAACTTGTATCATTTTCCAAGAAACTCCATCAGGTAGGCATTGATATTACCACTGATGCACAAAGCAGGTAAAAACTTCCCCGAGAGCACAGAGCAGTAAATGGTGGAGGTGATATTCAAATATAAGCTGGCTGATTCCAGAGTAAGTGCACACAACAGCTATCCTTCATTACTTTTGTGGTAATTCAACATGTAGCCACTTCTTTGTCTACATTTATTGCCCCATCTATCTTTATATTTTTTGATTGTTGCAAAGTGTATATGTATTAAACTGAACTCTAATTTTAGACAACATAACTTGCATGCTATGCTTTTTTTTTTTTAATGTATTCCCCAAACACAATTGAGAAATTGTGGTTCCCTGGTGGAGTAAAATCTTATGTGTTCAAATACAAAGAGTTTTCCCCCAAAATTTTCTCGTAGAGAGAACATACCTTATAATTGAATTCTTTGTAGGTTTTTTGGGGGGAAGAAGGCAAATTAGAAATAACCATCAGCAGTGTTAGTTTTGGATGATCACGGAGGTTACCTCTAATCTCTGCTTTTTTTTTTTTTTTTTTTTTTTTTTTTTTTTTTTTTTTTTAATTTATTTATTTTGACAGAGCGAGAGAGATCACAAGTAGGCAGAGAGGCAGGCAGAGAGAGAGAGGAGGAAGCAGGCTCTCCGCCGAGCAGAGAGCCCGATATGGGCCTCGATCCCAGGACCCTGAGATCATGACCTGAGCCGAAGGCAGAGGCTTTAACCCACTGAGCCACCCAGGCGCCCTAATCTCTGCTTTTTTAAAGGGGTCAAACACAGATTTACTTACTATCTTTGGGACTAAAACCTTCCAATTGTTTTAGAGGTCATTTTACATAAATCTAGTACAGATCATTTTAAAAAGCAAGAAAGTGAATGATTACATTACAGAGATCACATACTATTAAAATTCTCATAACTAAAACAGACAGACAAAAATAACAAGAGCAACAACAAAAATCTGAGACTTTCCTAATGTTAATCAAATACAAACTTCTTACAGCTTGGGATAAAAGTTCCATGACAGTAGCATATGTTGAGTCAAAAACTTCCCATATCAAATAAACTATCTAAACTAAAAGATAAAGCTTTCTAAGAAATGACAAAGATACAAATGACAAAGATACAACTCAGTTAATAACAAAGAAATTGATGTTGAAGATGCATAAGGAGCATTTAAATAAAATTGTTTCATAGAATGTGAGTGAAAAATGTTCCTAAATTGAAATATCATTTTTAGCATGTGACATTAACTCATATCTAAAACCAAATTTTTAAAAGACATACTAAAGGGGCACGTGGGTGGCTCCATCGGATAAGGGTCTGCCTTTGGCTCAGGTGATGATCTCAGAGTCCTGGGTTCGAGTTCCACGTTGGGTTCCCTAATCAGCGGGAGCCTGCTTCTCCCTCTCTTTCTGGCTCTCCCCCTGTTGGTTGTCTCTCTCTCCCTCTCTCTCTCAAATAAATAAAGTCTTTTAAGAAATAAAAAATTAATAAAAGAAGTACTGGAAAAAGACACTGTACATTTTTTTTGTAATCTTAAAAGTTTATACCCCAAATTTTTGTGGTTATATGTGCTAATTATGCAGTTTATGATATAAAAACCTCAAGTGTGTATGATATTAAGTATTTCATGCATAGAAGTTGAGTTATTTTTTTTAGCTGCTGTCTTCATTGTTTGAACAGCAGAAATGAAATCAGGAGGCTTGCTTCACTAGCTCTGTCTAATTCTGTATTCTGTTGAGTACTGCTCATGATTAAGAACCTCAATAAATGTTAAATGACAATATTGACTCTTGTACTCTCCTTTTAAAAATGCTTACTCTTGAAGCTTGCATTGAATATGTGTACTATTATTTTTATTAGTGTACACATATTTCACAATTAAAAAATTTGTTACCCATATATCTGTTTGTAGATGTTTTGTTTATGTGTGTGTACCTCTCAGTGTTAACAATTTTAAGTTATTAGAAGAATTGAGCTCACACATTTATTCTCTGAACTTCTGTCAAGTACTAACTAAATATTCTATAACCTATATTGGAAATGTTTGGGAAGCACAAAATAACGAAGCTATATTAATCTTAAGAAAAGAAAAACAAGCCCCACCAACTATAGACCATTACCTTGTAAATAATTATCTATCATTAAATATTTTATGAGTATTTCACATAAGAATAGGGTTTAAGAATGTGCTGCAAAATAAAAGATTATGTGCTGGAAGAATGTGGGTTTAGACTTATTCAAGAAGATGAGCTCTGTGACAGAATTTGCAGAAACTGACTGACACCAATGAACAATGGTCCTGGGGGGCACATAGCACAAGTGTTAGGAAAAAACCCTTACAAATGATTGGAATTCTCACAATACTTTTAAGTGATACAAATAGGACTTGTCTGGCTTAAGAGATGGGAATGTGTGTGTGTGTGTGTGTGTGTGTGTGTGTGTATGTGTACACTGTGTACACCAGTGTCTTGGAATTAAAATGAGATGGAGTTGAATATCAAATTAAGAATTTGTAACTAATACATAACGGAATGTCCACTGGAGATGCTTAGTTGGAAGAAAATATTTTATAGAAATAGTGATGACAAGAAAATGGCCTTTAAGTAAAATGATCTTCGTTACTATGTATGTGATGAACTAAAGCAGCAACAAATCAGATTCTAGGCAAATCAGAACAGAAAGATGACTGTGTCAGTATAGAGAACGAGTTTATACAGGAGATGATAATAAGAACACAATCATGGTGTCCTTTTTGGGGAAAAGTGGGGACAGTATATAAATATATATAAATTGTCAGGGAAATCAGGTTTCTTTTGTGATTGCTAATTATATAAAAATATCAACTAGTGAGATTCAAATTTGCATTTTTCTTTAAATTAAGAAAACCACATTCCCCATTTCATTACCAGATTTGTAAAAAAAAAAAATTAGACACAAAATTGGGGTGGGAGTGGAAGTATATAAATCAGTCTCAGAGGTAAGAGAAATGCTTAAAAAAAAAAAAAACTCAGTCCTAAGTGACTGGTCCATAGCGCCACCTTGTGTTGATGTTCCAGTTTTTCGGTTTTGTTTTGTCTTGTTCCATTTTCAAAGACTAATTTCTTTGTGCTAAACAGAACACAGAAGAAAATATGGGTGATTTTGCCTTAATTTCAAATTAGTGAAGTCCTGAAATAAGTAGCAAATAAGTATTTTTATATAATTCTTATTCACTAGTCAGTGTTTCTGCTCACTGTTGCAAATCCCTGCCCCCCTACCCCATTTTTTTAAACTAAAATGTGGTCAATCTACTGGGGCCATGGAAATGAGTATCAGGAACAGGTGGAATCTAAGCGTAGAACTAAACAAAGCATGTTGTTTTAAGGTAACTGTAATCAAAGAAGGTACGTGACCAGGGTATGCACATTCTAATGTGACACTACAATTAATTTACATTAGGTAAATTATTTTTAAAATGGGTACCAAATTACTGATATTATAATGGAAAATTTTTGTGAATTCACTATTTTGGGAATGATTGAAATGGGAACTGATCAACTCTATCTTTACCAAGTCTTTTTATTATATTTAAGCCTTTGTTATTTGAACTAATGGTTGATTACTATTTGTAATCACCAACCAAACTGGATCTCCCTCCATTAATCCCTGGAGAGCTAGTAGAAAAAATGCTTGGAGAAGATAATTTGGACAATACACCACAAGCCCTGTTCTGAAAGTTACTATCCAAAATTGTCTCATGGTCTACAAGTCTTTGGATTGCATACTTTTTCTTCCTAGAAACTCATAGTAGCTGTTTCTTTCCTATCTTCCCTTGATTCATTTAGGGGAAAATAAGCTTGAATTGGCTTTTTGTACTTTCCTTTTCTTACTGTCAAATAACCTCTATGTCCTTAAATATAGACTGGTATTAAGTGAGAAAATAAAGATAGCATATGAAATTTATTTAGAGTGTAGTCTACCAAGATACTAGACCTATCTCTGAAATAAAAGTAGAATCCTCAGATACTTATTCAAGTCAGTATAACTTCTTAATGAAAAACTTACACATACTAACACACCTCTAGAGTCTTTATGTATTAAGAAACAAAAAGCTTAATGTATTTTATATATAAATATTTATAATTATATATATAAACTTTAATATATAAGTTTTGAGTGTATATATAATTTGTATGTATAATATATGTTCAATTCTACTGTAAACTGTATTTCCTAAGGTTGTGTGATATGCTGATAATGAATAATGAGATTGTTTAAGTGTCAGTAGTAAATATGACAAATTACCTATTATGGATAATTTTAAATTCTATATAAATTTTACTATAGACAACCTTCTTCCCATCTAGCACGTAAGTCAGTAAAATTTTCATCTTTAGAGTTTGAGTACGTTAATTAACATTTCATACTCTTAAGACCAATTCAACAATATGCTTAATTATTGTCAAAGAATCTCAGCTCTTCATAAAAACATATTTCATAAATGACAAACAAGGAATTTGTCACTAACAATTATTCTGGATGTCATGTCTTTCCTTTTCATCATAAATATTCTGTCATTCCTTTGCAGAATGCATATTTTTGTCTATTTGAAGTGCATTATTTTTAGAGGAAAGCTGCTCAACAGATTAGGGAATTTGAGCTAGCCAGTGGAGAATTTAACTACATAAGCCCACTACACCTAATTATAAAAGATAAAGGCTTTAAAATTTGCATAATTGCAACTATTGGTAGGGGTCGGTAACATATTTGCATTATCTACTTATGTTCCATACCAACACTTTAAAGCACCACTTAAAAAAAAAAAAAAGTCTGCTAAGTCAGATGCTTGTAGGTGTCAGAACGTTGTAACCTAAAATGCAGGCAATGCCTTTTTCTACCCACACGCCTGGGTTCTGACAGCTTTCTAAAATCAATTTCTAGGTTTTGGTACTCTTTTATCTTCCGAATTTTGAAATAAACAGTCTTTCCATCCACAACTGCATGCGGCAAGAGAAATGCCTCATGCTTCTAAACCAAGTCCCAATACTCGTGTATCCCTGTTGCAAATAATCATTCCATATGCTATCATTCATAGTAATTAATATTTACAAAATGGCATTCTCAAAATCAAAGTGCAAAGATAGTCAAGAATAGTGGTTGGTTCTAAAAATTTCCCCTGTCTATGCCATAATGCAAGAACATTTAGTTCTTGGTAGAAAATGTTTAATGACTCTTGACTACAATATTTAAATTTGATATTTGTGTCTGATGCAAAGAAATTAGAAACAGTTTTCTACGTAGCAGAATACTCCAAAGAAAGAGAGGGGATTGCATTTCAATCGACACAAACATAATAATGCTAGAAAAGATATAGTTTTTCTATTTCTCTTTCATCAGCTTTCATGGAAAATAATTAACACTGAGTATAAAATTCTTTTTGATGCAAGGGGGTTGCTAACATTACAGCTAGGAAAAAGAAGCTGTCCAGTTATTGTTTCCATCATGGTTCTCATTTACCTACTGTGTTATTGGAGGTGTCTTTGTTTCTCAACATTTTCTTCTCGAAGTGCTCTTTTCTTGTCTCACAGCATAGTTTTTTAATATTTAATTGAAAGTGAATATCTTGGTTTATTTTAGTAAATCCACTTTAGTAGTTTACCTATCTTCAGAACACTGGTTTTCACTTCCGTACTGTCTCTGTACTGAAGTATTTTCCCTCTAAATTCCTATTTCGATTTTTTTTTGTTTGCTCATTTTTACGAAGTTCCATGCAGCTATCTATTCTTTCCACCTAAGGTAATACTGTTTAGTTTTTATTACAATTCTCTAGGCTCTGCTCACTTTCTATTTGATATTCCCATTACGGCTATAGTAGCATGTTGCGTACTCAGTGTTAGTTGTGCAAGAAAAGAAATAAATGAAAAGCACTTGATATTATTTTGAGGACAACTAATCTTTACTAGTAAAAGATGTGGAAGTAGGATCTATCATATTAACTGGATTATTAAGGTTCTGCCACAAAGGTATTATTTGTGAAATATAGTTGTAATTTTGTGGAATCGTGGAAAAACCATGGACTCTTGAGTCACAAAAAGCAGGTTTAATCCAGGTTTAATTTCTTTAAGCTCTATAAACTTGGGCAAATGATTAGACTTCTCAGAGCTTCGGGTTTGGCTTTTATACAATAGGGGCAAAATATCTGTCTTATTGGATTTTAATGATAATTAGAAATAATATATGCAAGGTGTCTGGACTTTGCACGTAGAAGCTATCAAATTAATGGTACCTATTATCATCATAATTTTTATTAGCAAAATCTCAAAATTGATTTATCAATCCCTCTATTTCCTAATTTAATTATTTCAGCTGATTTTTAGGTATTTAAACAATAGCAGCTACAAAAAGATCATTTCCCTAAGATACTGGGACTCTTTTAGCCTACAAAACGTAAAGTCCACTGTGATAGAGGCAGAAACTTCCCCGGACACCACCAGGGCTCTTGGTCTCCATGTACTGAAGTATTTTCCTATAGATTGAGGAGCACTTGCCGAAAACTCAACCAGCCATTTTCCTGAGTCTCTCTGCCTATAATTCCCCTCTCCTCCATTCTCCATCCCCCTGAAGTCAGGCACAGGTGCCTCTTGCATCAGGAAAATGTTGGCATGGGGTGAGGAGAAGGATTGGAGCACAGCATAAAGGTGACTTCTTCTAAGTATCAATCTACAAGTATTTAATTCAAAATGTATGTCCAGGGCACTAATGCGATCTCAAACTTCCATTCTCTAATACACAGAGTCACAGGGGACGTGTGATTTCCTTGAAAGTGATTTTTCAAAAATGTTTTGATAAAAGTTTAACATAAACTTACAAAATTATCATAGCCATGCAAAGAGAATAGAGGACTAGAATCATAGAATATTAAATCTCAAAATGACCACTATTAGAAATCATTATTTTAATTTGCCCCAGGGGTACAGGTCTGTGAATCATCAGGCTTACACCTTTCACAGCACTCACCATAGCACAAACCCTCCCCAATGTCCATAACCCATCCACCCTATCCCTACCCTCCCACCCCCCAGTAACCCTCAGTTTGTTTTATGAGATTAAGAGTCTCTTATGGTTTGTCTCCTTCCCGATCCCATCTTGTTTCATTATTTTCCCCCTACCCCCCACAACACCCTGCCCTGCCCCTCAAGTTCCTCATATCAGAGAGATCATATGATAATTGTCTTTCTCTGATTGACTTATTTCGCTTAGAAATCATTTTATAGGGGTGTCTGGGTGGCTCAGTTGGTTAAGAGTCTGCCTTCAACTCAGGTCATGATCTTGGGTCCTTTGAACCTGCTTCAGGCTCCCTGCTCAGTGGGGAGTCTGCTTCTCCCTCTCCCTTGCCCCTCCCCACCACTCATGCACATGCTGTCTGTCTCTCTCTCAAATAAATAAATGAAATTTAAAAAATCACAAAACATTAAGCAAAGAAATCATTTTATAGATTAAAAAACAATTCTCAAAGTATTGGATGAATTCCTTCAGTGGATTTGCTAAAGGAGAATGGCAACTGCAGGATCAGAATTAGGTTCTTTCTATGTACTGTGCTAGATGTCTTCTATTATGCTCTGCTTAAGCATGCACCTGTGAAGCAAGTAAGGCTCATCACCCTCCAGGAATATGGTGACTTAAAACAGCTAGTAAGTCTCTTGAGTGCAAAAGAAGTCTAGCTCGGTTCTGGCGATCTGTGAAGTCTCTTTTAGCTTCTACATTTTTGGGGGGGTGTGTATTAAGTTTTTTATTTTAATTGCAGTATAGTTAACATACAGTGTCCTATAGTTTCAAGTGTACAATATAGTGATTCAACACTTCCATACATTACTCAGTGCTTTTTAGCCGCTACTTTTATCTTGTCTCCCAGTAGACTCACAGGTGGGATATATGATGCAACACTCTGTGTATTTGGAATGTGCTTCTTTGATATTAAGAAGTCTCCAAGAGGGGATATTTTAAATCGAATTCATACAAGAAAATGTGTCATTCTTGGCCAGCTCAATGTTTAGTCACATAGAAAGACTTAGAGAAACGATTTAGGAAAGGGAGTTCATAAAAAAAGAAAAGCATTTTATTTCCACAATGAGTCATGCTTTGTAGAGTAAGAGTCTGGAGTCAAATGTCAATTTTTTATTGTCTTTGTTTTTGTTGTTGTTGTTGTTGTTTACCATTCAAATGTAACTGGAAGATAATGTAATCATTATAATGCTATATTTATAAAAAAAAAACCAAAACAACATTTGCTTACAAATCAAATATGACAAGAAGATAAGTTTCTTCTAATTAAAATTGCTTGTGATATCCTGGCAATTCCCAGTGATCAAAATTGCCCGGGAAGTGAGGCTGTTTTAGCTGGCTCCTGGTGAATATGTCCATTTACTTCACACTTACAGCAAATCCTGAGATTCTTCACTTTCATTCTGACGTTTCCTTCAGCTTCTGCTCTCCTGTAGTAATGTCCAAGCCTGGCATTTTCTGTGACTTGATTCCTCAGCACTTTCTGGGACAGAAAGGTATCAACGAGCCTCTAGTTTTATTTTAACTCCTTCCTAGTAGAAGAAAGCCTTTTTATTTTTCGGTCATAGAAATAAAAAGCATAGAGCCACATTTTCTTTCACATAAAGTCAGAATATCACCACCAAGTATGATAAAAATCTATACTCCCATTTCTCTGAGCTTCCAAAAGCAGTGTCTGTGCATGTGCGTGCCTGTGTGTTTGCATAGGCTTGTGTGTTGTGTATTTCCTGTCGTATCATCACCTTGATAACAACAATAGCATATGGCTCTGCACGAGTGTTGTTCTCACTGCAGATTTTGATTTGCTGGTTTTTGAACTCTTGACAAATTTGGTGACACTGTGGCTGATCCACTTTATCCCTGCTTTGTTTGGGCATGGTCTTGCTCTCTGAGGCTCCACTTCCCCGTTTTCATTGACTTCAGGAAAAGGTTCATTAGGCCTGATCTCGCTTAGTCTTTTTTCTTCCTCCCCTTTCTTCTCTCTTCTCCACGCTGGACTCTGGGGCTCTTTATTCCTCAGGTCCCCTGTAGGTTAAGCCTAAGCTCTTATCCTCTCTTCTCTTTAACTCACAGTCAGCGTTGGCATCTGTATTCCGTAACCCTCCATATAAATAAATAAAAGCAGGTACCAGCCTCCCAAATCTCCAGGTCTAGCCAGACAAACAGCTTGAGACACAGCTCCTGTCACAATTTCATATCACCTTGGAGCAAAAACTCCCCAACGCCATTGAGATGCATCTGACTGTAACTTAAATTCCCTGGTGTTTAAGGCTGCCAGACTCCTACAAATCTCTACATAACCTACAAATAATTAACATCTAAAGGAAGACAAATTGTGTCCATAAATGATGCACTAAGGCAGAAGGAATGGATGTATCTGTGCATGGGATAATTAAGAGTTTCTGTGGAGATTTTTATGCTTTTTGGAGGGTCTGATCTGTCAGTAGACAAGTAGGGTCTGAGCCAGTTTGAGTAGCTGGGTGGGTAATTTGCATGTGCCATGATTTTTCACTCCTCATCCTGTGTATCCGTGATTCTCGCTCTTTATAAAAATTCTGCGTATTTCAAATAGTAGGCTCCCCTGAAATCATTCCAAAATGATGATTGTTTGAAAATGAAACTGAAGGGGGTTTCATTTATTTTTGCCTATGTTATTAAACTTGAGGTTTACACAAAGTTGAGCTACTCATATGACCAGTTCATAAAACATCATCATTCCTGATGTATGTGAGTCTCCTATCTCGGTGATTTTGTTGGTTGCTCCTCTGATTATGTTTTAAAATTTCTTTTTACCCCTGTTTGTTCCTTAACCACACTCATCACTCCCTGAATGGGCAACCATGTGAATGTATAATAGTTTTTTTATTATATTGTGTTCTTGCAAAATGTGCATGGTGTTACGTGCATATGTTTTAACACAAATGATTTTATTGTCTATTTGTTTCCTACTTTTACCTTCTGTTTTTAGTAGCCATCCCTGTCTTTAGATATATTACTAGTTCCTTGTTTATAACAGTACCAGTGCTCACACTGTGCACCTACCACATTTTGGCTGTTCATTAGAGGTCTGAACTTTACTTCTTCGTGAAGAGAAACACACAGATATCCTAAAGCTTTTTTCCCTTGCTCTGGGAGTTTTTTTGTGTCTGTGCTGGGTGAAGGGGTTAACATGACCTAATTTAAGGATGGAAACAAAAGGAGAAAGGATGTGAATCAGAATTATGAATCGTTTAGAATAAATAAGATTAAGGCTTAGATATCTTAGATTCAATATTGTACAGCAGCAGAGTAAGCTTACATCTCTTCAGACTTTCTGGATGCTAACCCTGGCTCATCTTCTCATCAACTTTGTAACCTTAGGTAAGTTACTTAACCCTTTAAGTATCAGTTTCTTCATCTGTAATACGGAACAAAAATTTATGATGTACTCTATGTTGGCTAACTGAACATAATAAAAAAATAAAATTAAAAAATAATAATATATTTCTTGTACCAATCCAGATAGACTATATTATACTGCTATAACAAGCCACCCCCAAATCTCAAGAAATTAAAACTGCAGAAGCTATTTCTTGCTCGTTACGTGTCTATCTCTCAGGACTGGCTGGGAGCTTTCCTCCATGTTGCTTTCATCCTCCCTGCAGGATCTTGGTTGATGGAGCAACTGCCATATAGATTTCTGGTTGCTGAGATAGAAGGAAAGGAGAGCTCTGGAATCTCACACAGGGGATTACTCAGGCCCCAGGTAACAACTATACTTCTGCTTTCAAGTCTTTGGTCATAGGACCCTACTTAACACCAGGAGGTCATAAAAGAAAATCTCCCTAAGTGCCCAGAAGTTGGAGAGCCTGAAATATTCAGTGAACATGCTTAATGACTACCATATGCCTCACATAATTGTTGTAAGGATTAATGGGGTTATTTCTTATGAAGTGGTTAGTAAAATACCTAGAATACAGTAGATAATAAATATTAGCTGTTATTTTATCATTCTTAATAAGATATATAAAGCCTTTCATGTTTTCCCAGTTCTCCCTAAATACTGTGTTATATCACTTCCAAGTCTCTGCCCCTCCCCCCCCTCCACATCCCATTAAAGAAAAAAGCCAACACTCCTTCTCAGGTGAGCAGGATCTTTCAGTATCTTGATCCTCACTCCATTTCTCGTGGCTTTTTCCCAGCCACTGATTCCTTGCCAATTCTACCATCATAACTATATCTTGCCCCTTGGATCTACTCATGCTATTGGTCTTGGTGACAGTTGGCTCACAGCTGTATTTACAATAGTTTTATTTATATGTTTTGTCATACAAATAAAATTATTGTCTAAACTAGCACTTTTTTAAGACTAAAAGGGGGGCAATAAGTCAAAACTGGGACTGTTTCAGGGAAAATGGAATGGATAGTCAATCTACTTTGTTGATTTTAGCAGTAAATTAAAAGGCTGCTTTAACAGCTTGCTATGGTCCCTTTATTCCATAAGGTGTCAGCTCATTAGACTCTTTCTAGTCTTGAGGATTTTCACATTTTTTAAGATAACCTCAAGCATCACTTTTCCTGGACATATTTTTCTAATTCCCTCCTTCCTCTGGTTAGTGCATTCTCTCCTGAAGCAAGAGGAATATACTTCACATTG
Source organism: Ailurus styani (assembly GCA_002007465.1). Classification (NCBI taxonomy): domain Eukaryota; kingdom Metazoa; phylum Chordata; class Mammalia; order Carnivora; family Ailuridae; genus Ailurus; species Ailurus styani. The sequence continues at coordinate 876,935 of LNAC01000174.1, forward strand.
TATGAAAATTGTTTACACGCTTATCTCCTAGAGCTATGAAGTCCTTGAACACAGGGATCTCATTTCATTAGTCTTTGTATCCTCAGGAACCTACAAAGTCCTGACACATGGTAGGCAATCAATGTTTGTTGCACGGATGAATGCAGTCCTAGAAATGTAATACCTTAATTAAGGAGACCAAATCTTTAATGGGTTTGGAAGTGGGTATTTTAGCCATTGTGGGAGAACAGCTGGGGATAGATTTTGAGGAAGAAAGTATTTCAGTATTTTGTCTTAAAGCTTCTTGTCAATCAACATTTTTGTTTACATTCAAATGCTTATTCTAATTGATTCGTAGCAGCGTTTAAAGTCATTAGTTTATAAGAATTACAGTGTTCTAACACTATCTTTATAGAATGATTTTAGATGTTCTAAAACTGCAGATATTTTATTAATGATAGTAGTAGTAGTAATAATCACATGACTCTAGCGAATTTCGGCCCTTTAATAAACTGGTACTTTTTTTTTTTTAATTGGAAAAAAAAAAAAGCCCACAATCCCATCACTGACAGAATTTATCAGACTTCCTAAAAAGGCCTTCCCAAAAAAGCTGGCAGTAAAACTTTTTAAAAGCCCCCAAATTTGCACAGTAGTTCCATAAACTCTGTAACTCGCATTAGGATCCATTTTTCTTTATCTTATACCCCTTTTATTTTCCCACCCAAGGCATTTCTTTTTTGCAAGAGCTCCCCTGCCCCCAATACTAGCTTCTTGCACCTCCGATCCTTGCATCTACATTCATGGGGTCAGTGACAGCAAATCAGTAACTAGATCACATGACTCCTTTTATCAAAAATTATTAAGGCGGATCTTTATAATTTGAAAATTAAAGGACAGCCTGTCATTGAAATCCCTTGTCAGACCCATCTTGCCTTCCCAGATTCAAGACCTACTACCTTCCACCAGAATTCCTATTCTTTAGTCATGCAATTGCCTGCCTGAATGTACTAGGTTCTTGCACAACTGTGTCTTTTTTTAATGCCATTTCTTCTTTCTTCTAGAAAAAAACTCTACTTTTTCAATACTCAACTTAAATGACACATTGCTTTCCACTTCATTTCCATATATTTACAATTTTACCTTTGTTTAGCTTTTATATCTCAAATGGATTTTAAGTTCCTTGACAATTTTTATGTCTTACTTATATTTATTCCTTTTAGCATCTACTTAAGCTTCTACAAATTATAGTTACTGGTTTTTTAAATGGAATTGAATTAATTGTTGTAAAATAACTTATTGCATTAGGGTTCCAATTCTGAACAAAGACATTTTTTTAAACTGTTATACTTGGGGGATAGACTGGACTTTCATGAGAGTTTCATCTTTTTCAAATGATTTTACACAGGTACATATTTCTAGGCTGAAATCAATCTTTCTTATTTCTTTTTTTTTAATCTTTCTTATTTCTTGATTTCATTTTTTTCTTTACATCAAGATTTATTTAAAAAATAGAATATGCTGTATAAAAATATAAAAATTTTTTACAAAGTATACACAAAGATTATGAACTTGAAATTGTTAATATTGTTTGACACAAAACCTTTAATAATCTTAATATAAGGTGATGCATAATGCCTATAATAGTGACATCTGGTGGCTTATGGGGAATGTTACATTAACCTACCAATTTTAATTTCTACACATATTTCTATTTTAGTAAGACTTTGTCCCTGTAAATTATTTGCTTTTCAAAATATTTGCTTCATGTGTTACTGAGAAAATTAATATTATGCTATATGCTTTATTCTCTAATATGCACAAGTCTTAAGTACAGATGGTTAGTTAGTAAAAGAAGGTTAAATTGCAGACCTGAGTTCTTCTTATGACTACAAGGGTTAGAAGGTAGAAGAATGAATTAATAGCATCTGTAATCCGTATCACTGTAACTCTGAGTACAATACTCCCTAAACATCCCTGGTCTCCTAGAACTTATATGTCAAAATCCATCCTTTGTTCCTAGTTGGTGGAACAAAGATTTACAAAAAAAAAAAAAGAAGAAGAAGAAGAAGAAGATTGGAGTTCTAGAACAACTCTATCACTGCTGAATTTTGTGACCTTGAATCAGTCCTTTAATTCCTTGGGTCTCAATTTTCTTATTTGAAAGATTTAGAGTAGATATCCTCCATCTTGAAAATTCTTAATGACAGCGACTTAATAGACAGTGATGGTTAATTACAATGACATAGCTCTCCTCTGATATTTGGCTTTTGGTGCATAGAGGATAGGTATTTTTAAAAATGATAATAAGGCTTCTTCAAATTTATATTCAGTATTCATGTAACATCCATTATCAGAGTACCCAATGGGATAACTCAAGATTCCCAGGACCACTGGCAAGGAGCCAAAGCTATTACATAGTCACATTTGTGAATAAATTAGAAACAGCTTAGGCTCAGTTTCTCACTCAAGAATTGACTAAATGTACCTGCCGCTCTATCCCCATTCAGTAATTTCCAAAGTCTGTTAGAGAATAAATTCATTAGAATCATCTGGACACTTGTTCAATATATGTCTCTCATGCGCCCCACTAAATCTACCAAGGGGAGATGACTGGAAGCCATATTTTTAACAAGCTCTCCTGATGATAATGGTGGTTATCCTGGTTTGCTTACTATCACAACCCAGAAACCACCGACATTCAGACAGAAAGGGAAACTGGTACCATCTAGTTGATAAAAGATAAACTCCTTTAAATCAGAACTTATAAACTGCAGTGTCTCAGGGCTCACATAAGTGACTTAAATGGGAAAAAAAACAACCACATAGAAATTAAGGAGAACTTGAGAGAACATGTCCCATGGAAAGTAGATAGCCTTTCACTAGCTCTAGTGGTTGCCAGGAGGCAAGCTTCCCAGGGTTGCACTGTGCTTTGTAAAATGATGAAAATAGGATTCTTATGTGAGATCTCCAATATGTAGGAGTTGGAACTAATTCAACGTGAGCCAAATGAAACACATTTGTGGCTTCAAGTTTATATTCTCTATTCATGATCCAATTCTCACTGTGCCCTCTGCATCACACTTCTCTCTTTTTCAGCTCTACTGCATTTTTCAGTCCAATGTGTTTAACCAGTCAGATGAACCTACAGAAAACCCTATATAGAATGGCTATTCCCTCTTTTCTGTTGTCATATCCCTTCAAATTCTTCTAAAAATTGTTGAAATCTTGTCTCTTCCATAAAGCATTTTGGAACCACACTCTCTGAACTATTGCCAGCACGCTGTTCTCAAATATTATGCCCAAATATCTTTTCCAAGTCCATTATTTAACAAAGATTATTATAAGTGTTAGTCATCCTCACATCATAATGCTCTTATAGGCTTTAGCTTAAATAAGTGGAGATAATATTTCCAATAATAAATTTTCATTAGTAACTAAGTATATTATATACAATGAGCCTTAACATATAAATTTCAATGTTGAAACCTTATTATTTATTCCTTAGTGAGTGCCTATTACTTGCTTAACATTACCCTGATTAAAAACAAATACTAGATCACTAAAATGTAATAAAGTAATGAACTAATTTGCTTTCTATTCATCAAAAAAAAAAAAAACAAATACTGTGAACAGCTGTCTTCATTCCTAAGCAAGAGTCAGAATTTTGCAAATAAATGGAAAGGACTTTTCCCAATAAGAAATTTGAAAAGAAGCTTTAGGGTGAGATGTTCTCATCAGCCTGGATCCTAAGACAGTATGAAAGAAAGCCTCAGGGGCAAGTGGTAAAGTAAAAGACTTTAAATAGAAACCCAGAAACTTTTCGTAAAATAAATACTACACCTTATCCTAGGCAAAAGGTCTAATAATTAGCTAAAGGTATTTAGTCAAACTTTTTGTTAGTTTTTCACTTGATTGTTTTTGGTCATGATGAGTGGTTGAATCAGGTTTCCAGGCGACAGGGAAACCCTTCAAATTCCCTGAAGAGAAAGGACGGAAAATAAAAGCATATTAACTCTGAGAGAAGATCCCTAACAACAGCATGAGGACTGAGGCACACCAAAGCACTATCAATTATCTCCATGTATTCGAATTGGTCATCCAAAGGGACTTCGGGATTTATTGTAACCTGGAATGCATCCAAAAGCCACTATTTCTGAATATGTGACATATCACCAGGACTCATATCATTGTAAAATGATATGACTCGATTAATTTGAATGAAGATAAAAGATATCTAAATTTTATGTCCTATAATAAGCATCACTTATATGACACATTAATAGAATTTATAGAGGTTGATGATTTATTGAATATTGGCTATGATCAGGGCCTTATATGAGATGATGGAGAAAGAATAAAAATAAACCCAAAAGATATTTCTACTCTAGAGTAGCTTAAACTTTATTTTAAAAATACAAATAAAATATAGGCATTAAGATACCTCAGAATAAAGTAGGATTCTGAATGAATTGTGTATTTTGATGAGAACTTGGTCCACTGAGTTTTGGGGAAGTAAAGATTCAGAGCACAGTGACAGTTGCTAGGGAAATTAAATAAGCTATTTTTCAATAGTCAGCATAGCTAACTAAGTTCAAGTCTTCTAATTCATTCAATCATTTATTCATTCAACAAACATTTGTTAAGTGCTTTTCTGCATTTTTATTGAGGTAATGCATTCACATGGCTCAGAAACTTTAAAAAAATATATTAAGAAGTCTCACTACTACTACCTCATCCTCATATACTGCCATAAGTGATCATTTTTATTAATTTGTTTCTTATCCTTATAGTTTATTTATGCAAATGCAAGAAAATATTAATGTGATTTAGTAGTTTAAGCCCTTTAGTATACAAAAGATAGAATACTGTAAACACTGGTCTTTATCTTACCTTCAGTTTTTTAAAAGTCTCCTATAAAATTGAATAATATTCCACCCTGTGATTATACCCTCTAGATGGATACAGGTTATATTTAATTTCTTGCTAATATCATAATATCAACAGTACTAACTTTGCTCCGATAACAATCTTGTAGATGAGTGTTCATATTCCTCATATTCCTTGCTTTTTTTTTTTTTTTTTTTTTTTTTTTACCCATCTACCTCAATAGATTCTAACACTCTACTAACACATATATTACCATTGGTTCAAGAAAAAAGAGGGTTAGGGGGCACCTGTGTGGCTCAGTGGGTTAAAGCCTCTGCCAGCGGCTCAGGTCATGATCTCAGAGTCCTGGGATTGAGGCCCACGTCGGGCTCTTTGCTCAGCGGGGAGCCCGCTTCCCCCTCTCTCTCTGCCTGCCTCTCTGCCTACTTGTAATCTCTCTCTGTCAAATAAATAAATAAATAAAATCTTTAAAAAAAGAAAAAAGAAAAGAGGGTTAGGAATGGGGCCATGGAGCAAAAGTAAGAGAGGAGAGGCGACAGAGGAGAGGGAGTTGAAGAGTCCTACTCTGATTGATGCCTCTTATCAGAGCATTATTTCCCTTTCTGCAGGAGCAGTAGTTCTGAAACTAAAATTTCATCCAATTGTGAAAACTAAAACTCCTGCCATGGTTGACTATAAAATATAAAGGAAAATAGTAAAAAAAAAAAAAGATGAACAACATAAATTCAGGATAGGTGCTTGTTGCTCAAGAAATCCTAAGTCCCCTTTGATGATATATGTATACATATGTACAATTTTATGTATATATTTATATGTGAAATTATATATACATCTGTTATATGTTAAGTATAATGTATAATTTTAAACTTGGTGTATATATATGTAATATATATACACCAAGTTTAAATATATANATGTAATATATATATACACCAAGTTTAAATATATATAGTATATATTATATATAGTATATATATTATATATAGCATATATATAGTAATATATATATATTATTGCTATTGGTAACATCCCTTAATATAAATTACAGCATGAATTATCTTCCATTTCCTTTGAAGCAATTNGTAATATATATACACCAAGTTTAAATATATATAGTATATATTATATATAGTATATATATATTATATATAGCATATATATAGTAATATATATATATTATTGCTGTTGGTAACATCCCTTAATATAAATTACAGCATGAATTATCTTCCATTTCCTTTGAAGCAATTTCAAGAAATCTTAGTGCAACTTAAGGGAAAGATGACATTTTTGGCTATCCACACCTCAAATGATCATTTTTTTCCTAGTAATAACCATCTTTTCTATCTTAATCTCTTATTGGTATTAAGTTGTGGACCATTACACAGTCAAAATGTTAACTGAATCATGTCATGTCCCATGGAGTTTTATCATGTTTAAATTTTCGAAACTTAAGTACACGTAAGAAAATGAAAGGTATTAAAAAAAACCAAAGCCCAGGTTCTTCCCAAGCTCTGACAGCTTGAAAGGAACTCCAACAGAGAAACAGAAGTAAAATGAAAACTCCTGGAGCCTTAGCCCACCCATACAAGACTCTAATTGGCAGCCTTCATAGGGAATTTGTCAGTCATTTGAGTTCCCTGTACTCTATTTCCTGATTAACTTTGGAAACACAGACATTGTCTGACACCATAATTTGTCTCAAAATTAAAATAACAGTTAAATATTTTACAAGAGTTTCTATCCACTGTCTACATTTATTTTTAAACCTACTTGCTACATATTTCTTTATCCTTTTGTTAGAACTGTTGCTCGCATATCTACTTCAGATCCTAGTCCTTTTGCAAATGAGATAATGTTCATGGCTCATTTAGTAAATTTATCTTTTAAAAATGTCTCTATCTAAATGTAAAATATTTCAAAACCCTTCTCAGCAATGTGGGTGCATAATAGGACACACCTGACATACACTTTTGAAAACTTGTAAGATCTTTTGCTAATTGAAAAAAAAAATGCTGCCGGTTTAGAAGATCTCAAAGAACTTCAAAATTATCTGGTTTTAAAGTCCTGTGCATTTGAGAGGGATCAATATGATTTTGAAGAATATGTGGCTTCTGAAAGCTCAGAGTCAGTGGTAGAGCTCAAAATAGAACCAATGAATCTTGACTCTCAATTTGTGTCTCTAGCTAACCACATTAACTGGACAATTTTCTTTCATCTGTGTATTATTAATAACATAATATCCTGTGACACAACAGACTAATAGCCTCTTTGGAGAATTACCTTAGAGTTATGTGGTATACCTTTTTAAAGAACATGTTATGTGCAGATGTGTATAACTTATGACTGTCATGTAATTAAATAATTGCCGCCTATTTAGAATGAAGGTTTTC